>OX638069.1:30049866-30567164 GCA_951804385.1 Trifolium dubium | reverse complement strand
AGAAGAAGAAAGAAAGAGAAAATATAAGGAACATTCGTTTTCTTTGTTGTAAAGAAGGTTTCAATTTTGTTGAATTCATGTTTCATATACAAATACAAATTCTTTGTGTGTGTTGGACCATTGATGATGACCTTTTACCGGCTATGACCGGTTACATGGTAATTTTTGGGTTTTTTTTTTTACTAGTGGAGGGAGATGAATGAGTGAATTTAACTGAACGTGAAAGTTTAATTTCACTTTTTTGGAGACAATAGTACTGTGGTCTGGTTGTGGCAGGAGTATGAGCCAAAGGACGAATCACAAAAGACGAAAACGACAAAAAACAACTAATAAACGAAACACTATTGATTTTATGTAGTAGTAGAATTTTAATTATCTTTTTACATGAATGAAAGGTATTTTCTCCGTTCTATAATATAAAAGAAAAAATTAAAATTATACTTAACAAGAAAAATTAAAATATAAATATTTTTTTGAAAAAAAAATTGTACTAAAAGATGTAAAAATAAATTTTATTGATCGTTAGTTATAGAGAAAGTAAAAGAGAGAATAAAATTTTCTTAAAAAAAAAATGTTTGAACTTTTTCTCTTATATTTTAAGACAAAAAAATTGTATTTTTTTTTCTTATATTATAAGACGGAGGGAGTAGATGAACAATAAACTGCACTGTCAATTTTTTTGTATAATAAAATTTAACCTTTGAAATTTATATCTCTAGATGTAGACAACACAACATGATTATGGTTATGCATTGTTCTTTGAACTCGTTGCAAAATATTTATAGTGTTTGGTGTTAGAAAACAAAAAATATCAAAAGCAAATGATACAAAAATATATTTGATTATCGGAACATGATTTTTTTTATGTTTGACCTTTTATTTATAGCCATTTTGAAGGTTGTTTGTCCCACCGTAAAATCCTTAACCCCAATCTCACAAGATTCTATGTAGAAATTGTTTTTGTTAAATCAATGGAAAAGGTTAAAATTATAAAAAATTTAACAAGCTAAAATGGAATATATTAATAAACTGAGAATCATGATTAATACAAAGAGTTCTAGAAAAACTTCTAAAAATGTACATCAGTCAACAACCGTCCAAAACATAACAAACGATCAACTTAGTCGATGCCTAAACAAACTAAAGAGCTCGACCACTATATAGGAACAGTTAAATCCATATTTACATCATAAGTCTTTAACCACCAGAATGAATGTATAGCTTGATTTTCTCTAACATCTGATGGATTAAACTCGCTTTAGCCTTGAACACCTTAGTTATTACATTCCGTCCACAACACCCAAATAGAACATAACGAAAAGAGCTGCACAAATGAACGACAAGCTCTCAACCACCCAATGAAATGAACAAATTGCACAAAATGATCATATACAGTCGTCGGATCAACAGAAGACTTACTAATCAAAAATCTAAACAAATACCACAACGAGCGAATGTTCCTCCACTTTAATTTATGTGTATAAGTTTATAATAATTTTATCATTTTATTTATTTACCAAATTCTTACATTTAATGTGTAAGAATTAGAATTCAAATTTATAAATTTATTTATTCAATTTTAAAAGATAAAATTTCAAAGAAGAATTCATATTTTTTGCCAAGGAGAAGTATAGAGAAGAAAATAGCCACTCCACGCGGCAGTCAGGTGAGGGAAATGCCAAAGCCAAAACAGTAGAGTGAAACTGAAAGGCTGTAAGCTAATTTCAGGGTGACTGCTTCCATAGATCACGCATTCCCGTACCTGACGCCGATGTGACCTATTCACGGTGGCGCGTGTGGTTGCGCGTCAAGAAAAACTATCAGAGATATCACACAGACATATACATACTGTATGTAGTACTAATAAAAGGTTTGTTTTGCGTTCGTTCGTTCTCTCCTACATGGGAGGAATCAAATGGAGGTGGGATGAAAAAGATAATGTGGGTTACTCTATAGACTAGCATAGCCATATAGTTATAGATGTAGAGACAGGGACACAAGAATTCATAGATTTTTGTTGGAGAATATAAAATGTTTAAAAGCTTCAGTTGGTCTTCTCCAACATGCAGCGTGACCAGTTTTCATTTTTGCGTCATCATGCATTTCATATTAATCCGATTAATTAGTAACAGATGTGAAAAATAATTGAATCCAAAATAAAAAAAAATTAAGCAAGCATTCTAGTACTAATACTATTACTTGTGTTATGGTTGCTATAGTTCAAAAAAAGAGAATAATTTAACATGTTTGAATCTAACATGCATATGAGAATATGTACATCATTTCATCATGGGATCTCACTTATATATTTTTAAGTTTTTGTATTTTTATTGAAGTTTTTTTTTATATATTGTACTTTTGTTTTGTAATTTCTCTTTTATCGATTTTTATTTATTTTGTGCAAAAATTTGATCTTATTAATAATATATCTGTCATTTAAAAAATAAAAACTTATATCTTATTAAATTGTAGAGCTAAATAATTTTAATAATGAGATTTTTGAGAGTTATCTGTTGCGCAGTAAATGTCCAATCACACAAATGAGGAAATCCAATTAAATCCACACATATGAGTAATTTTCTTCCTTCTCTACACAAATAACATCAATCTCTTCTCTTATGGGTTTGGTCAAGAATTTCACATATGTCTCCTTATTCAGAATGGTTGGCCACAAGTCTGCTTCGCTGTATGAGTTGTTAATTGAAGTGGAGGGAGGTGTGTGCTTCTAAAATATTCTGACGCTCAAGTAAGAAAATACGTGAATTGAAGATTCTCACTTTTCAAAAGTTAAGAATAAAGAGATCTGGCCATTTACATGAAATGATTATATATAGTCTCCAATGTTGGGTTAAAATCATTGATGAGGGGGCGAAAGTTCTGCTCATACAACAACTTTAAATCTCTGAACCAGTTGCATTATCTTTTAAAATATCTCTAATAGAACATGATTAATCACATTCGACGGTTCATATCTCGATCTCGACAATTTTTTTTGAAGGTGATGATTGATGGGGCATAGGATGGGCAATCTAATCACGCCAAAATTAACAAAAGGCCCCCAGTAATGGATGCATAAAGGGGTTCCACGACTCCTTACCTTTGTTTGGTACATTATCATGAACTCTTGAATTGCAATTATGCAACTTATGAGTTATGACCCCTGCCCTTGGATCAAATTGCCATCAAATCACCAATACTTGTCGTATAGTCCTTCTATCTTCAAATATAAAGAAAAATTAGTCAATTAAAATTAATGTATCTGATATAAATTTGTAATTAAATGTATCAATTTTTTTAAACTATTTTTTCTTTATATTTTGAGACGAAGAGTATATTTTTTTAACCTATGTTCTTAGAACACATGGACACATATTAAAAGTTTAAATAAATAAATAACATATGTTATGCATTTATTTTAATTTTTAAACTTTTATAAATATAAATAAATTAGAAATACAAACATCAAGAGAATATTTCTATTTTTAAATTCTTAATATGTGTCACAATGACACACGTTAACAAAACTCATGAGTATTAATTTATCAATTTATATTTACTGTACAAATATTTTTTTATTCTATTTATATTTATTGTACAAATCACTGTCTTAATTCTTAGAAATATATTTCATTTCAATACATTTTTAATTATACTTTTTTGTCAATTATTTTACTTTTCTTAAATTGAATCGGATATCTCCTATGCGCAATTACAGAGATTAATTCTTCGATTTCCTTCTACTTTCTTTCCCTCTTACTATCTTTCTATTGAAACAAACATAGTATAAACTTTTTATGCCATTCAAAAAAAAATCTATAAACTTTTTATTTTGGTAAATATGTAATGCAATAAACTTTGTACTTATCAAAACCAGATAATGTAATTTTGGACGTATTAAGGGGAAATACATAGTATTATTCACTCAAAAAAGACAATGAAGATAATTGTGATCAGTGATTACTGGGCACATGTCATGGTCTGAATCCATTGTCGCTTCATATAATCGCAAGCAAATTTAAATAGTCAAGCGTTTTAACCTTTCTATCATTTCATTGAGTCAGAAAAGAAACTTTAGCCAAAACAAGCAATAAAAATAAATAAAGACACTAATTACAAAACACATACACCAGTGCTTGGAAAAAGATATGGAGAAAAGAGAGAGGGTTCGTGCTAATCCTCTTAAAAGATTCAAAGTGATTAATCCATCGAAAAATGAAAGTGTTTTTTTGTGTCATTTCCATATTAGGCAAAAATTGTTTTAATATTTCCATATTAGGCAATTTTGCAACCTCATTAGTGTACAAGTGAAATTTAACTAAAAATGGAGTATCAATCTTAGTAAGTACATGTTTGATAGATTCACATAGTGATTTTTTTTTGTTTATAGATTAATGATACTTTGTTGGATGGTACGACTTTGTGCAGGCTACGCATCATTAAAATTTATGCCCTATCTCAATTTTCGATGATATGATAGTGACCTGCTATGGTGGCAACAAGTGATATAGAATTAGGGTTCGACTCAAGAAAGTGAGTATGAGAAATGGCCATCACATTTAAAGAAGACATTGCGAGCGTCAATTATCCAATTCTAACACGACTTATAATGTAAATAAATAAGAATATCATATCCATTGAGTCTTATAATTGAAACCGTACAATCTAATCTCTTAACAAAGATTCATTTAGTTGACAAGTATATGGCACCAACAATTGCAATAGTTCCAACTCCAATGGTGTATATTTAGGTTGCTACAATTCAAAAGCACGGAGTTGGACCGTGGGTTGATCGAATGGATCGATCTACATTTGGTGTGCGTCAGTTGTCTCATCATTTTTGCTCGTGATGCACCATTGGCTTTAATTGGTTGATTTGAAGTGCTATAAATATATTTTTAGTTCGTAAATAAATAATAGTTAAATTGTTGGATTTGAATCCTCTCCGACTCTTTCTCTCATAATTCCGTCCTATTTTCATCTCAATCATTCATTTTTTTTTTCTCTTTTGCATTGTGTTTATTTTTTCTTTGCTAATCAATCAACTATTGAACGGGAATTCAATTCCTAAATTATATTGCCACAAAGTAATATTTAGGTGTCTGTATCGATACATAAAAATGTATCTAAACCCAATATGTCCATTGTTAGATTTTGATTGCTTGTTTAGCAAACACAGTAAGATGAGTCAAATTACCCGATATTGTTAGGATGGTTCTATTGTAAAAAAAATTACTTGGGACCAAATTCCAAACCATTGGATTGAAAGGAATATTCAAATTGGGTTGAATCTTACCACCTCAGCTCTAACCAGGACCATGAATGAAACTAGTAACGATGAAATGAATCTCTCACTATAATATTCACTTCCCTTGCACGCTAGCTATAATGCATGCCATGACCCAATTCTTCATTGTTCACTTTTCTAATTTTTTTCATTTTTCAAAGAATGGACACACAGTGACATTACAGAAAAGAATATAGATGATGAATGAAGGAGTTAAAATTAAAAGTTTTTCTGTCTTCTACTCTTCTCTCCGTGCGTGGAGAGGTTGAGAGAGAGAGAGAGAGAGATTTGAGGAAAAAGAGAAGGAGATGTTGACAAGACAAAAAAAGAATAGGACGACCGTGAATTTGCATATTTCTATGATATTCTTCAGCAGCTTTTCTCTCTCATACACACTGTTGTTGTTGTAGTAGTAGTACTACTGAAACAAACAAAAACACACGTATACATACGTACATCTTGTCGTATATACTACACTGAAAACTGTGGCCCCAGAATTCAGCTTGCTTCTCGCAAAACACCACTACTATTACTAATTCATCCACCAACCATATTAATAATTTACTGTAATTCAAATAAAATTACTAGAATCAAGCAATCTCTTCATGGCATAGAATGATAGTAGAAACAATATGATATACTCCCTCTCTAAAATGTATAGAAAAAAATCAAATTTTTTTGTCCTAAAATATAAAAAAAAAAAAACTTTTAGGCTTCGTTTTCAAAAAAAGTTCACTCTCTCTCTTATCTTTTTCATAATCAATAATCAATCAAAATTATTTATACATTTTTTCAAGTAATCGTTTTACTAAAAAGCTTACATCCAATCATTATATTTTACTTTTTCTTAATATGATTTTTATTCTTTCTCTTACATTTTGGAATGGAAGGAGTATATTTTTTTTTTAATACGATACTTTAATATATTCATACTCCCTTTGTACCAAAATATATGTTGTTCCGACATTTTTACGCATATTAAGGAATTTGTAACTTCTATGAATCTTGTCAAAGTTATACATGTTTTTCTTCTTTTACCCTTTCTCTCTCTTTGTTGGTATATGAAAAAATAATAAAGTTGGAGGGAGAGTAGTGATTTTTGTTGATAAAATGAGTATAAATGCATGTGTAATTTAGGAAGATCAAAATTAATTTTACATTAGTATTATAAAACGATATATTGTGGTACAATTTTTTTTTTCTAAAACGACATATATTATGTTACGGAGAGAGTATTCACTAATATTTAAAAATCCCTTGTCGGATACGGTACTAGTTTAGAGAAGATTATAAGATACAATCTCATTTAAAAATATTCATATCAAAGTTACAACCTTAAATTAGTATGGAAAGTCCCCGGTAATAAGCTTAGCTCAATTGATAGATTACTAGAGACATCACACATAATGTGTAGAAATTATTAAGTTTTAAATTCTGATACGCTCACTTATTCACTTTTAAAAAGAATGAAATTCTAACTATTAGTCTTTGTTTGATTGAAAAAAATAAAGAAGACAGAAATTGAAATACAGAAATTAATACATATATTAGAACTATTTATTTCTCTTCAACTAAACAAACCCTTAAACTACCTGACAAAATAAATAAATAAATTGTAATTTGGAAAAAACTAAATACACATGGATGGAAGGTGTAAGATGTAGGAAGAAAAATTAATGGGATTATAAATGGTCCTCTATTGAATAGTGTTTAATTTGATATTTTTCATCAATGTTCCACTTATATATCTCACTTTTATTTTGTAGTTTTTTTTGTACTAACCTCTATTTGTTTTATGCAGAAAACCTGAATAATTATAATTATAATTATAATAATACTTTTGCTCCGAAAAAAATAGATATATATGCAGCTTGCAAGTAGAGTGAGATGCAGAAATGACATTTTTTTGCTATGAAAGGTGTTTCAAGCAAAGGGGACACACATGGAAGGAGAAATATGCAACATTGTTTACATTATGGATATAGATATAACACTTGAGAGGGAACAAAAAGGAAAGTAGAACAGAACAACAATAGTTAATAAATTTATTAAATGGGGATTTCATCGAGTTTTTAAGTGTATATATTTTTAAAATAGTGAAGAATAAATATGGAAAATTAATATAATTTGTATCCGACAAAAAAAAAGAAAATTAATATAATTTGTCAACCAATTTAATACAAAAATTAATTTTTTTTTTAATATTTGTATTTTGTTAAAAGGGTCTTATAATTAAGGGTGGAGAATAATAAAAATGAATATTTTAATACTTTAAGGTTGTGATTTTGGATGCATTAAAAAGTGTTGTTTAATTTGCACTTTTCTTTTCTTTTTTGTGAGAGTTTTTTTATAGCTGGTTATTTTTTTAAAATAATTATAGCTGGTTATGTTACTAGTGTTACTAATTAGTATCAATTTTATTAATAATTAATTTTGATCAAAAAATCTATTTAATTATTGATAGTAAATGTTTCTCTTTCAAATTTTTTTTCTTCCATTCATAATAAAATTGGTTTTTGAGTATATATCTTGCTGAAAACTAACTTCAATAAAATTAATACTACTACGTTATTTTACCAAAACAAATGAAAATTAATCATATGTTACTGTATTTGTGGTGACAGAGTCAAATGCTCGCTCCACTTGCATTCACCTTACATCAAAATGCAAGATCCCTAACAATTGACTATTTACTTCTTGCGTGTAATCAAATTCCTCACAACACCCATCCCTTTGCATCATGATCATGTGTTAATTTATGACATTTGCACTCTCATGCCCCTCAAATCTTAAATATTTACTCACGGCTAGTCTTAATTAGTCCACTTTCTAATATTCTTGTGATTTTAGAGAGAGTTTTTTAAGCTAAAAGCAACATTTGAGTTTGGAGACATTATATTTTCATCAAACATCTTAATTATGACATGATCATGTGTCTTTTTTTATTTATTATCAAAAACCAATATTTTAAAATGAACACACTCACAAATAAATTGGGTTATAATAGACTTTTATTTTCATTAATATAGACCAATTTTGATTTACTGATTATCTAAAATTCTTTTTTTTATTACTACCTTGTATTGTAAAAATTCCATCATTTATTCTCTATGTTTTTTGTTGACGTGATAACTGAGTTTTGTTGCCATATCAGGAATAAGTTAACAAAAGAGTGTAAAATAGAGAATTTTTACAATACAGAAGATAATAAAAAAAATTTATAAAGAATAAAATAAAACTCGTTCACATTATAGTAATGTTAACTAGTGCCTCCATGTTAAGGATATCAATTTGTATCTGATTACAGATTATCCGTGGAGATTATCTGTACGGGGATCAAAAGTCGTAGATTTTTTTTCCGTCGAGACGGGGATGGAGGGAGAAATTCCCCCATGGATAATTTGGGGTGGGGAAGGAGGAAGGTCCATTTCCGCCATCCCAGATTCCCCGACCATATTATTTAAAATATATATACAATATATACTTATATAACTTCATATAATTTTTTAATAAAAAATAATAGAAAGTGTTTTTGCAGTGTTTTGTTATTGATGCAAAATGTATTTTTACTTTAAAAAAGGAAAGATACTTTAGAAAAAAGGAAGAAAAAACAAAATATTATATTAGTGTCATGCTTTGATTAAAATATATAACAATTTTGTTAATTTTTTATGTCAGTGGAGCTTTGTGGATAATGTGGGAATCTGTTGGGATGAGGATGGATGAAGAAATCACCCCGCGGGGATGGGGATGGATGAAGAAATGTCTCCGAAACGGAGAATGGGGCTTGGTATTTTTGTAAAATATCCTCCGCTTATTCCCCGTCCCGTTGACATTCTTACTCCATGTAGAGTTGTTCGCAGTGTGGTTTGGTTCGATTTTGAATGTAAAAATCTTCCAAACCAAGAGATAAAAATGCAAGCATTTCGGTTTGATTCGGTTGATTTTTAAAAGGTCATTCAAATCAATTCAAACCAAACCAATGCGGTTTAGATTAGATCAATTTGTATGATTTATCGCGATATTAAAAATATGATAATATTACTAACTTGTTACAAAATAAACATAGGAAATATTATTTTACTGTTTACATATATAATATGCATATATAGAAATTGCATATATATCCTAGAAAAATTTATATCTTATTAAAAGAATTTATTTTTAATACCAACATTATAGATCTAGATCGCATGAATGATATGTTTGGACAATCTTTATAAACCAAACTTGGATTTACCTTGCTAGTTGCTAATAAGTTGGACTATGTAATATGTTGGTTGCTAGTTGCTATTATTTGATAAGTTAAATATTATGGTTTGGTTCAGTTTTCTGAAATGAAAACCGTCAACCTAATTAAATCATATAGTTTAGCAAAAACATTATCCATATAGTTTTAACTAAATACAGTTTTTTTACAGTTTTTAATTTGGATTGATTAAGTATTTGTGCTTTTATTTTTAGATTGGTTCGAGTATGAACATTCCTGCATCCATGAGACTAGTTAACAAAAGAAAAATAACTTTAACATTTAATAAAGCATGTTTTTTATATTTTAAAATTATCAATTTATACAAATTTCAAAATATTTTTACTATATTATAAATTTAAGGCGGCATACATGTCTACCTAAGTTGTCCCTCCCACCTATATATGGAATAAAGATTAATTAAAGAGGCAATGAGAACAGATCCTATGGTTAAACTCCAAATTGTGTTCTTCATATTATTCATGGCCCCATAAATACGCACTGATGTTGAAACATTAGAATATTAATATCACAAAGTCAAGGCAAATTAAGGTCACATATAGATAGAGCACACCAACATGAACTTACAAAGAAATTTGTTTGATTGATAGGGAAGCAAACTACTGAATGATGATTAGTGAAAGAACAATGATCTACTGGAACAGTTGAATTGCATAAAGCATACTTTTCCTTTGTGACAATACCATAATATAAACTTGTTTAAATAGTTGAGGCACTGTTGTAGTACAAAAGAAACACTATGACACTGTTCCATAAAAATGGGATTGTTGGTAAACATACTCATGTTCCCTATAACCATCCTTAATTACTCTATCTAGTAATCTACTCCTAGGAAAAAAAGTGTGTAAAAAAGAGAAAAGGGGAGGGGACCAAGTACATACATACATGTAATAAAGAGCATTTAGATAAAATTGTAAGAGATTTTTTACAATTTAATAAGAGGCCGTGAGATCGAAACTAATCTTGAGAATATAACACTGTTAAATTATTTTAAGAGAGAATTTTGTCATTCTTTGTGGTCCTACCCAACTCAAGAATTCGTCTTTACAGTTGCGCGTAGAGATACCGGATTTAAACCAAAAACATGAAATAAAGAGGCGCGTGTATTAATTGGTTATTGTTTTTAATTTCTTTCAAAAAATCATATTGATAATAATCTTATAGACTAATAATGCAAAATTGTAATGCAAAAGTAAGATATATATTGTACTATATAAATATATATTTTTTGACAAAATATATTTTTATTATTAAATTAGTAAAGTTTACAATTAAATCAATAAGCTAAGATATGATGAAACTTATAGATGCAATAGTAAAAAATAAATCTGTGTATGGTAACGGGGCGGATTGGCCTTGTTGGGTTAATTTTTTTACAACTATTTTCATTTAATAGTCACAATTCATTTTTGGGTATTACGAACGAGTGCCTCCGGTGCAATCTTTAATTATTTTATTTTAAGAATTTTTTTATTCAAAAAGGTAAACAACACAAAATGCATTAACTTTACCAATTTTTATAAAAATTTTATAAAAACTTACTAATTGAGGCCTTAAAGAGTGTTTGGGGTACTCATTAGCTAACTTGTGGATACATTAGTCAAAAAAATAAAATGAGAAAGTTTTATATTGAAAAGTACATATATTTTACACTTTTAAAAAATTAACTGTACAAATTTTAAGATAGTATTACAATATTTAATTTGTTTCTTTAATAAATGCACCTGATATTTGTTAGCATTTTCATTGAGTTATTCACTTTGGTTTCATGATTTGATCCTTATGAGTTTCTAATACTTTGTCAATTGGTGAATTTGTTTATTTTTTATTTTGGTATTCTTGTTGGCTCATTATAGCTTAAAGAAGGAAACAACTAAACAACAATGACTCTAACAGTAGTAGTAATCCTCATAACATCATCTAATAACAACAAACTTTATCAAAAGAGACGCTGCTCATACAACCGAAGCCCCGGACCATATTCACAACCCATGTTAGCTAGCATGTCTGCACCCAAGTCCAAGTGGTTAACTTTATAATTTCCCTTTATAATTTTTTAATCTTATTATGTTTAATGGGCTTATACTAATGAAAGACCACCATATTTTTACTTCAATCTGTCTAATCTATCCATCTATCTATCTAATGTATGAAACTTTTAGTGACAGTTTAATTTATAGTGACGGATAAAACTATCACTAAAAATGTTAAAGGAGTAGATTTAACAGACAGGTACTGGAACACTTTTTAAAAATGTTCCGGTTTAAATTTTCTTACCGGAACACCTTTAAGAAAGTCCGGTTTAATATGTTGAGTTTAAAGAACTTTGACTTCTAGCGACAGATAATAGTGTTACTAAAGGTCTAAAATGTGTACAAAGAGGTCTTGTTGACAAGTACCGGAAATGTTTTTCAAATTATTCCGGTTCATATCTTGTTACCGTAAAATTCATTCTTGAATTCTGGTATATCACTTAATTTGGAAGGAATTTGATTTATATTGACAGACAAAGTTGTCACTGAAAGTGTAAAATCTGTCAATAAATATTTAAAATCCATAGGTAAAAATCTATCTAATATAATAATCTTGATTACCATCAATTTTCCTTAATTACTCTTAAGTCTACTAATTAAAAAAGCTATTTTCATGTAGGTTGCTCGCGCTTTGGTTTGGATCAGTTATAAGACAAAAAGTCATCTGATTCAAAGAAGAAAAAAAAGCATGCGGTTTGATTCAGTTTTTGGATGATTAAAAAAAATATCCGAACCAATCCGATCTAATTTTATGTGGTTTGCTTTGGTTCAATTTGTTCAGTTTTATTCGGTTTTTAACTAAACAATGGATAAATACTTGTTAATACAAAAAATATATTTTAATTGTTAAAAAAATTATGCAAGCAACTAATAATTATATTGCTATATTTAAAACATATTGTTAGATGAAAATAAAGAAAGATATGAGTAATATGACGATGGTTTGAGGAGGCGGTGATGAATTGAGAAACGATGATTTAAAGGACACGGAACAAAAAAGAGAACTAAATGAGATTGCGTGTTGTTATGGTCAAGGAAAAATTATTTCTAGTTTAGCGCACCTTATAATTATAAACAGAGAATAGTTTTTTTGTGATAAAAATAGAGAAATAATTGAGATTTATAATACATATTTCGGTTTAATTTGGATTGGTTCGGTTATCATGAAGTCATCAGAAATCCGATCTAAACCAATCAGTTTGGTTATAAGATGGTCCAAACACATCCAAAAAAGTTTAGTTTTCTTTGGTTTTTGGATTTTTCGGTTTGGTTTTCAACTACTCCATTTTTTCAATTGGATTGGATATGAGCACCCTTATTTTCATGTGTTGCATTGTCATTTTGTATTTTAATTTCATTTATATTTAATAAATGTAGTTGTAATAATTATAGTAATTAAGTACTCTTCAGTTTTTCATGTTCCAAGGCTCGGTTTGTTAAAAAAAGCTTCCCAAGACATAATTAAAATTTGCAGCTTTTCATGGTAAGATAATTGTCTTATTAATAAATAAATGAAAAGTGTAGTATATATAGTAAAGGTGCAAGTACAATACTCCTTCTGATCATTATTATAAGTAAAAATATTATTTACGTAATGTTTGATGTAAGACACATGTTAAGTTTATTGTATTATTCTTTTAAATCACAAGTACCAAAACATAAAGTGGAATATTTGTCTAAAATATAGTAGAATTAAGTAAGGATATATTTGAAATAGTAGTATTAATTATTAAAAGTAGTCAATTTTTGTTTATAATAATGAACAAAATTTGAAGTGTTTTCTTGCTTATAATAGTGATTGGAGGAATACTTCAGTTTTTTTTTTTAATTTTTTAAAGAAATGATGAGTTTTATTGATTTTAATAATAAAAAATTGTTTATTAAAATGTCCTTATTAATGATAGTTAGTGGAGTAATTTGATCAATTTTGAAATGCAATAAAAATGATAGTTTGTTGGAAAAAAGAATAATAAATATTGTCTTGATTCTAAAGGAACAAATAATTTGAGACTAAGAAAACTCAAAAAAAAGAAAAAGAACTTATTGTGAGATGGAAAAAATAAATTTTTTTAATACACATATAAATAAAATGACAATTCATTGAAAAACTTAATTACACCCATAAAGTGTAAGTACATAGAAGTATTGAAAAATTCTGCAATTTTGTAAACTTTTTTATTACAAAAAAAATTTAGTAATATAGAAGGTGAAAAGTTTATTATATTAAGATAAAAAAATTATTTTTCAAGTAAAGCAAGTACATAAATTTACTACGAGGACGACAAAAATATTTAATGAATTTATGCATATAAAATAAAATATTAATTTTATCATTTCAACACATAATTTTAATGTAACCCAAGGGGTGTGGTTGAGCGGCAGTGGGCTCATCCTCCCTTAACCAAAGGTCGAGGGTTCGATTCTCACCTTGGGTATGGAGCAGCTTTAAATCCTTGGGCCAGCTATCCCACCCTTCGAGGTGCCTCCAATCTAACGAGGGATTAGTCACTGCGTTCGGCGGTGGATACCCCGGTCTCGACAAAAAAAAACACATAATTTTAATGTGATATTATAATTTTTTATTTAAATTTTAATAAATTATATTAAAAGATATTTTCATAAAAAATAAAAAAAATGATAAATTTTTTTAAAATTAAATAAAGTCAATTATATTTAGTAAGAGAAATTATTTTTAATTAAAATAAATTAAACTATAACTATTGAAAATAATTTTCACTTTCTTAAAGAAAATAAATAAATATATTTATAAAATGATTTATATTTTTAACAAAATAAAATAATTTTTATAATTATTTTTAATAATATTTATTGAAATTAAAATGAAAAATATATGTCATTGGTAAAATTTTTGACAATTATTATTAAACAAAATTAAATAAGGGACCAAAAAGTTTATTTTTAAAATAGGAGAACCAAAAAGGTGGGTTTTGAAATAGGCAGACTAAAAGTTCAAAAAAAAAATGAAAATATAGGGACTAAAATTGTATTTAAACCAAATATATATTTAGGATATTTAGGATATCTTCTAAGTATATTGTATTGTAAACATACATATATTGTTCAATATATAAAATCTGAAACCGCAAGGGATAAGATTTAAACGGCTTTTCATCTATAAAATATATACTTTATAAAAATATTAATATTTTAAAATATCACTTAATATCTTATCAACATTATCATATAAGGACTTAAAAATTTATTAGCTATATACACATAAAATCTACAACGGATACAAAACAATATTTAAACGTTTTTCTGCCTATAAATACAAAAAAGAAATTGGGCAATTATATGAAACCAACACGAAATAAATATTTGTCACTAATAAGAATATATGACATATAACAAATTGTAATTGCATATATAAACATTATAAAATTTACGACGGGGTGCAATGCAAATATTTTAACGAGTTTTTGCATATGATAGAAACAAATATTTATAAAAACATTACATTAATATTTTAATTTTTGTGGTAAGTACATTAATATTTTAATAATATTCATAAATTTGATATATCAACTTTATTCATCTCTTCGTCAAAAAAAACTTTATTCATCTATTAATAACCACTATATCATAACCACTAATTTCAAGGAAACTTCTTTTCGCGCCCCCCGACCGTTGCCAGTGCAACCTGACTCTCTGTTTTGCCCCTCTCCCCATGTAGGCAGCGAGTGTGTTAAATAGCCAAAATTATGAACTTACCATTCGCCGGATACAGTGCGAACACGTTTCACCATTTAATATGCGAACTTGACGGTTTTATAAATAGCAGTCTTCAATGTAGTCAAATGTGTTTTCCACGTGGCCAAACGTGATTAGCCACATGGCAAGTCGGCACCTTAGGACCAACCAATAAGAATTCAACAAGAATTCTATAAATTGACACCATTTGTGTCAAAAAAATTCACACTTCTCTTTCTCTTCTCCATTTCTCCCTATCTGTTCTATGTTTATTTATCTTTTATGTTTAGTTTTGAGTAAAGAGTGTATTGATCCCACAGAGAACGGCCTAAGGGTTATACATTCCAAGTTCATTTAAAATAATGATTAGTTTATTGCAAAGGTAACAAAACATATTTGGTTTTTTACACAATAAATAAAATAACAATTAAGTAAAGTGATGGTTGAAAACAAGATTAAAAATCTAGTTGAAATCATGATCCATTTCACACATGAACGATGCAAAGTGACTGATAACTATTGTCTTGTCATCTATGAACAAGCTTGCCTTGTGGTGTATGTCTACAAAGTTAGATATTACAATGAGGGATGGGTTTTTTTTTTTGATAGGCAATGTTAGTTGTTAGTATATTAGTACAATTGTTAGTTTTCTCCTTTGCTAGGATTCGAACCCTGGACCTCCAGCAGCTCTTTAACCCTTAGCTCTACTGGTCAGCTTAACCAATTGAGCTACCCATCCCCCCCAAATGAGGGGTGAGTTGATCCTATGTCTATGTCATGTTTAATCTCATTAGAGTTCAGAAAAATCCCATTGAGACCCTAATACTTATCCATAGCATTAAGTAAATAATATATGTTTATACCTCACTTAACTTTATTAAATTTTAGTTTCCATTGAAATGAGAAATTATTGAAAATTCAAAATATAAAATGGAGTAACCAAACTTCTGACTTGTCAATTTTTACATTTTCTCCCCGTTGAACATGGATTTATGGACATTTCTAATTAATTTTACTCAATTATGTTATGGTAACTTAATTTTGGTCATTTAGAAATATTTTTGACAGTTTTTTGGTACTAATAAAATAAATGTTTAAAAGGATGATTTTTATGTATTAGTTTAATTATAGATATATTTCTCAATTAGTCACTATGAGCTTAACTCAATATGTAGGAATATTGCACGTAATGTACATGGACGAAGATTTATATCCTAGAACACCCACTTGTTCACTTTTAAGGGTGAAATTCTAGCCACTAGACTATCTAACAAAAATTATGTTTAATTTGTAGACTGTTTCGAGGGGGACTGCAAGGTTAGACTTACCTGCGTCGGTTTTCATTCTACTGTTGCCCCATCAATTTTTGGCTGACGGAGCTGTTTCTGGATTTTGATGGGCTGATTACTTATGATTCGAGATCGGAAATTAGCATCAAGTGCCATCTTTTTGAGTCGGATTGATGTCTTCTCTGGTGGTCTAAAAGTTGAGGAATGTCTTTCTAAGAACGAGATTAGAAGTAGACCTATATTAGGTGGTGTATAATTTGGTATTTTTTATTGAGCCGGTGTTTCGCTTATATACGGCATATTTGTTTTGTAGTTTCTTTTTAATTGGTCTCTGTTCGTCTTGTGTTGAAATCTAATTATTAATAATAATATATTTGCCGTAAAAAATTGACTTATATTCTCTATTATATAGACTATTGTACTTCATAGCCACACTATAAATCTTGTTAAATATTTTATAATAAAGTCAACAGTTAAATCAAAATTGTGCCATTTTAAAAATAAGAGATCAAAATTTTAAAAATAAAAAATAGATGAGAGAAAATCGTAAATCAACGATAAATAAAGACTAAATTAATTGCGTTAAAGATCATTCTATAACACATTATTTGAAGGTGTCAAACATCATTCTATTTTAGCATTTGACAACCTTGCACACAATTCTATGAACTCATCATTTGTACCAATCATGCTAACCCTAACATATTTTGCATCGACACCAAATCGCTTCCCACCTCTTACACGAATCTTCAGTTTTTCCAAATATTTTTCACCATCCTCGATGCCATCCACGCACTTCAACCAAGCAAAAGCTGTATGGAAAAAAATATAAGGAGATTTGAAAAAATTTAACTATCTGAGTTTCTAAAATATTGACATTTTTCACCAAATGTGTTTTTGATGTCCGAAATAACACTGCCACATATGTGATACATTCAATTTATTTATTCTTTTCACAATACTAATTACAGTGTTGATGTGTGTCGTGTCTGATAAATGTGTATTTGTCAAAGCTTCAAAAATGAAAATACATTACCAGGGTATTGCTCAGATAGATCCTTGGCGAAGTGACAATAAGATATTGGATAATTGGGCAAAATAAAAACTTTGCTTTTCTCAATAGCTCCCTTAAATATCTCCCACCTTTCTTTCATTAAGCTTTTGCTATAGTCAAAAAAGAGGTGATCATATTCAGCGATCTTTAAATTTTGATAACCATCACAAATCACTTCAATTATCTTAGTAGCTCGAATTTGAGATTCTTTTGACACGCCGATGGAGTTCAAGTGGATGAATCTTATCATCTTCTTAGCAACTTCAATGTCCTTCACAAATGTCCACCTTCAGAGCAAAATAAAAAAAATACAAATTTAGCATATAATATAAAAAGAAATTATATACAAATTTGATGAACTTTCTAGGTTTTATTTGTCTCACAACTTGAGTTGGACAAGTGCTTCACTTGCGGTATCTAATGGCAGATGAGCAAACATATTTTGAATTAACTTTTACAGTATATTCAAAATTAGGCTTGGGTCTAACACAACTCATACAATGCTAGTTTGATAAAAAGTACCAATAGTATATAAATTTAACTATATGCATAGTTTTAAGTTAGTAGTCCGCAATTGCAGTTCAATATAACAACGATTTTGAGGTTTTTGCAACAGTATTGCAATCACAATTGGACTACTTAAATTTTATTTTCCACCATATTATCACAATATAAAAGATCAAAGAAAAATTGCAACTATGACCGCAAATGTAATAGAATGTGATCAATTTCACTGACTCACCCGATACGAGAACCGCCATGACCGGTGCATTTAGAGAGTGTGAATAGCATAATATCATGGTCAACCATATTAATAGGAGTGTATTGTGGCCAATAATAGGCCATGTCATAAATAACTTTTCCTTCAACATTAGATTCCACTATTGGCACACGAAGAGTTCCATCAGGGTTGTTTGGGGAGGTCACAACCTCTATGTAAGGTTCATCTTTCTCATACAAAGCAGCATCACCAGCCCATTGAAATAACTTTGATTGCAAAATATTAGTTGCTTCTTGGTATTCCTATAAATTAAAACATAAACACATTCTTAGATCAAGCCATTTTAAGAACTAATTATTCATAAGAAATTCATATATATATATATATATATATATATATAAAGACTAAAAATACATATCTTTGCATTTTCTAAGGACTAAAACTTAAAATTGAGGAAATAATATTAATTTTTTTTCTATGAGTAAATTAGTTGACACTAAATAGAAGAAAAAAAAACCATGTTGCCCATTTGAATATAGAATCAAAAAAATCATGTGAATATGTTCTCCCCATTTGTGGCATTCTAAAATAATTAAAATTTCCTACTATTAAGAATGCTGGTATGACTAGAATCAATGATTCGGATTGTATTACTGGAAGTTTGGGAACATATGTTTGTAAAAATAATTATAATATGTTATGTAAAGAGCAAGTTACTCAAGAAATTGATATATTTGATGCATAAATTGGACCAAATAAATCTAAGTCCACACAAAAGTCAAATGATATCATGTCATAGTTTATACATCGAAAGTTAAAACATGACTGAAATGATGTCATGGTAATTCATACACCTTCCCAAAATTATTATAAGCAAAGAGCTATCTTTAAATTTATTGAATAACAGAGTATTATAAAAAAATATCAAATGCATCAATTATTCAGTAAATCTATTTTTATTTAAAAAATGATTACCGAGTAATACGGAGCCGCTGCAACAATATTGATGGGTCGATCAGAGGATTGTGAAGGAGAAAGTGCATACAAAAGGGCTTGATAGAGTTGAGAAGAACCTATTCCTAACACTAAATACTTATCTTTTGTATCAACATTACCAACCACATTGTGGAGCCTCAAAATTGCATCACTCATTTGTGGCACCATGTACCAACATAAATTATTGGCATCAGCAATGTAACTCATAAATTCTTTTCCTTTGATCTTTACTGGACATTTATCACTCACTTTCTCCCAATATGACTTGAATGCTACTGGATCACCCCTATTAATTTTTTCTCATTAAATCAACTTGCATCTCAAAATCATATACATTTTTTTTGTACAACATACATATATCTGTAAAATGTGTAAACTTATACACTATCTGTGTAAAATATTTTTCAGTGTAAATGAAATTACGATAATTTATGTGTAATTTTAAAAGTAGTTGGAAATAAACTAAATAATTTGAATGATCTAACAATTATGATTAAAAGACGGCCTAAAAAGTTTATAAATTGATAATATGCATGAACTAAATTCTAATAGTAACAACAATAGTAGCATAGGAAAGTAATATGAAATGAAAACATGAGGTGAAAAGAAATATGAAAATTACTTTTCAACATTGACAAATGAATCGGGAGAGATAGTGGAGAGGGGCATTGGTGTGCCATTGGAATAAGACAAAGGAGAAGAATCATTATTAATAGAGGCCACCATATTAATTTTCAATTGTTTTGTAGATGATGATGATGATGATGATGATGATGATGGGTGTCTTACTATCACTCCTGCTTGTTTTTTGTATTTATTTAGTTTGTGTTGTGTGTGCATAGATATGTATATATAGGGAGGTGGTAGTTTTGTATGGGAAAGAGATAAGTTAATCATGATCGTTGGATTAAGTCATAAAAGTCAAAATTTGAATTACTTTTATAGATGATAAGTCAAAATTAGAATATAAAATTGAGTAATTACCATTTTCAGTGAATATAAAAATGAATCAACATACTTTTAAAAAAAAGTAATAATAACAATGAACTTGGATATGTTTGTAAAGGAGGTGAATGAACCTAAATTCAACGCTAATTTATTATAATATTTGTCTCATTTATTATTTTTCCCATTTAATGAAATGTGAAACTATTTATTTATGTTCTTAACATATTTGTTGTCAAATAAATATTTGACCACCGGCGGTATGAGAAGGATAAACATGGTGACATCTCAATACATTGGATAATAATCATATAATTTTTTTTACTTTTAAAAAAATTGTTTTCCTTTTTAAAAAATTATTAAAATTCATTTCTTATTTCTACACAAAAGTGATTTATTTTGAAGAAATTGTCTCAGGTGCAAGTTTGGATCATCAGTAGCAACTCCACTAAATTGTCCAATTGTTTGTAACATTTAGAACATCATTGGCTTAAATTCAAAAGAAGTTGTTGTAATCTCTTCTCTGACTATACCAGTGTTCATGGAATTGTTGTCAAACACTGCATAGTCTCTGATACTTCTCCCTCTATCGTCGGCAATGCCAATAATATCAGGATTAGGAAGCTCAGGAGGATTACCACCTAGAGGTGGTGGTGGTTGTTCAACCATGATTACTTCTCTTTCTTCTTCTGAACTAGAGCCAGAACCTTGAACTTGTTCAACCGTTACTTCTTCAAACAGTAGACAACCACCAATGTCTTGCCTGTGATTGCCTCTTAGATTCTTCCTACGACTATGAACGTTCTTTCAATCTCAGGAATATATGCATGTAATAATAAACAAAAAAGATCTAGAGCAATATATGCATGTAAATCTAGAGCAAATTTGTCTTGACACCACTTGACAAAAATGATCAAATAATAATAATAAACAAAAAACTAAATAAATGAAAGTTGGAACTTAAAACCGTGCATTTCCCGGCAACGGAGCCAAAAACTTTGTGGTTCACTTTGTGAGCATGTGCAAGTATAGACAGTCAAAAGTAGCAAGTAATAACTAAATAGTGTATCGATCCCACAGAGAACGTCCTAAGGGTTACACATTCTAAGTTCATTCAAAATAGTGATTAGTTTATTGCAAAAGTAACAAAACAAATTTGGTTTTTAACACAATAAATAAAATAACAGTTAAGTAAAGTGATGGTTGAAATCATGATACATTTAACACATGAACGATACAAAGTGATTGATAACTATTGTATTGTCATCTGTGAGCAAGCTTGCCTTGTGGTGTTAGATATTAAAATGAAGGATGAGTTGATCATATGTCTAGGTCATGTTTAATCTCATTAGAATTCAAAAAAATACTTGCTTGTTTAAAGTCCCACTAAAGCCCTAATACTTCTCCATAAGCATTAGGTGAAAAATATATGTCTATATCTCTTTTAACCTTATTAACTTTAAAATTTCATTGCAATGGTAGATATCTTTACACACGTAACTTGTATTCAAATCTAAGTTGATCAATCCTAGATCTAAACGTGTTTTCATAAAAGCATCAAGTTAAAGATGACAAATCAATAATCATTCATTCACATAAAAACATCATTCATTTTATTAAACTTCACATAATCTCAACTACAAGAGTTTAGCTCAGAGTGAGCATAGAAACAACAACAATAACAAGTAAAGTAGAAATATTCATTACAGAGTAAATGATACTCCTACAGACACTGTCGTGCCTCCCGTTATCTATCGTTGTCTTCTGCAACTGAGCAGCTCCAGCGGTGCAACATCTCATTGTCACTTCTCACCTCTTTTTCTAGGTTTCTAAGCACACATTTTTAAGTTTAGGAATGTGTATTTATAGCCAAATCGATTTTGGATCAAGTGCAACCCAAAATGGTGAATACTAGGCCCAAGGAATAAAGAATATTCTCTTTGCAAGGACCACTCCAATTATAGTACCATCATCACAAGGGACTGCCATTTGGAAAGTCAAAGATTATCCTTATCCAGAAAAGATACCTCCCACAAAGTTGTACTACGTTCCTCTTTTGGTTGTTTGTGCTTTCTTGACTTATTGACTTGTACGGAACACATAGTCTTAACAGTTCTTATAAGTAAATGCCTTTGACGACCATCCAAAACTCAATAGACAGGCCTTGACATCAGTTGCCTCTAAACTAACTCTTTTTCATCAAAATTACATAATTACTCCTATTACATTATTCTAGACTCAAAACTAATGAAAGTGACTTAAAACATGGTTTGAATATCATATTGGCAGGAAATAAGTCATGGTTAAGGGCTTAAATTCCTCACAAATAGTGAGTCATAAATTATACCGGCAACATAGAGGAATCCACAGTGACCACTTCCGGCAACATCGGTAATGTCTTAAATGTATATGTGCATGAATAAAGGCAGATGAGAAGCGTTTGGACAATTCGGCATGTCTAGCTCAACCATCGGCACATGTCGATGATGTTGTTGACTTCTCTTTTGCCTTTTGGCCAAAGTTTGCTTCGCCGGGGTATTCTTCCTCTTTCACGGAGACTGTGATGGAGGTGTGTCAGAATACTTAGCGTGAACATGCTCAAATAAAGAAGGTGAGCACTTTGAAGATCGCTCATGCTTTCACTGGCTGTTATTAGTTTTTTTTGGCACACCTTTTGTCTTGATTTGTCCTGGAGATGGGCACATTGAAGTCGTCTTAGGATAGACAAATTGTCAATATTTTTCCTTCATATGTATCTTAATATTGTAATTCGCATCGCAAAACTTAGCCTGCCATTGGTATATTTCGACAATATTAAATTCATGCAAGCAGTACAACAGGGCAGAACAAATATTTAATTTTATACCTGCCAAACTTCCCATTCTGGCTCTAGAGACAAATCAATATCATCTTCCTTGCCTTTATTGACATTTGGAACATCAAACGCCAACCGCTTCCAATGAGAGTGAACATTGGCCAAAGGAATTAGTTTGCCTTGTTGCACAAATTCGACAAGTGAGCACGCACAAGACAATCCCATTGTGGTTGTTAACAAACAACCACATTTTGATTTATCCTTGCTAATTGTTTCAACCCGCTCAACCTCCCTACAAATATAACCCAATGCAAAACTTGATATATTTCCCTGTAATTCAGACCACAGAGCATTTTTGGTGAATTTGTCTTCTCGGAATATTATGCTTTGTTGAAATGATTTGTGCAACTCAACGTACAACAACGTTAACATGTTAGAAATGTTTTCCGAATTCTTACAAAAATCTCCCATACTATTTTGCACATGTTTTTTCAACTGTGCATGAGAAGATTCAACCCAATTGGTTGTTGTATTCCCGAAGTGCATGACACAGTCAGTCCATGCGCAATCAAACTTCTCCTTCACGAGGTCCAAGATGTTCTTCTCTCTGTATTCGACAAACTCAAGAAATCTCTTAGAAAATGACTATCTGAATGAGGTGAGTTGTTCATAATATTCCTCTTCAGTCTCAGAGTCCACCGATACTTCCCAAGCTCTTTTGACATTATTCCACAATGGTACCAATTTCTCATCCTTCTTCAATTTTGCCTTGAATTTGAAGGTTGATTTGAGCTTTGTCAAAATGTAAAATTGGCAAAGTAAAGAGGTGACATTAGAGAAAACAACGTCAACAACCTTCATAAGAGTTGGGTGTCGATCATTGATTATGGCTTTAATATTTTTGGGTCATTTAAGTAACTTCCAAACCCTCTCTAATGCCCAAATAAAGTTAGGTTCCTTTTTGGACAACAAATAAGCAAATACAATGGCAAAAATCTTATTGGTAGAAGTGGCACCGACAAATTCAACCAACGAAAGTCGATATTTGTTGATCTTGTAAGTAGAATCCAACATAAGTACAGTCGAAAAAGTATTAAACAACCTCACATAATCAGGATGTGCCCAATAAATATCACTTACCGTATCTGAACCTGGAAGAAGTCTTTGTCTAACATGTAATTGTCTCCCGTCAGACACTTCATAAGTTGTTGCATTTATGTTCTTCCCCCCGAATTGTCTGCTTGAGTCTATGACACGCATTGTAAATATGTCTGATCGTTGTTGCAGTCGTTTGACGTCTCCTCTTGAGTGTAATCATGATATTCCTCGAAGCCGCATTGTTCGATGTCATCTCACGCAATAGCTCATTCTCGTCCGAATTGAGCCTCTCTGCATATTTGTGACCTTGGAAATTTTTTCTCAACTTGTGATTGTGTTCCCCATTGACTACATTAAGACTCCATTTTCCGGAACTCAACTCATAACACCTCAATTTAAACGGACATACACATATGATGGTTGTCATGTCTTCCCTCACCTTCTTAATGTACCTCCTATATTTTCTGCCTCTTTGACATCCAAGAGTTGCAAATACTTTCCTCCCATTGCCCTTATTATCGGATTTTGCGATGACAACCAGAAATCCCAACTTGTAACCCAACTCCCGAAGTCAACTAATCATCTCTTCTCGCGCATCAAACTTCCATTCAGTAGTGAACTTCGAGCGAAAATCTACATTACGTTGTTGTGATATTACCAGCTCTTCATCACCTTCAGCTATGTCATCTATGGTCGCAACTCCATCGACAATCTAAATAGACAGACCAAAACAACAACATATTGCAGTTTTAGTAACAGAACCGTTCGCTTTCTAGGTAGCGAACATCGATCGCCACCTAACTCGCGAACACTACCAGTAAGATTGGGGTTGACGTGATTTCAACGAAATGCTTCAAAAATCAAATGAGGAAGATATTAGAGTGACATTACCTTTGCATTCAGCTCAACGTGATGTCCTTGGAGTTCCTTGATGCTTGGATTACATCTTCAAATCACCAAATCAGATGAAATGGAGTATTTTTGGGAGGTTTGAAGTGGGTGAAAATGTTGACATTGTTTCTGTGTTCATGTGTGTATATATATATATATATGCGAAATGAGTGCACCAAATATCTAGCGGACGACCTTCACAGTGTAGATTGTGAAGAATTATTTTCACAAGAGGGGTGGAACTAAGATTTTCTTAACATGTACTTTTTAAAATGCGGACTCATAACTCGCTGTATAAATAGCGAGCGGGGTATTTATGAATTTTCCAGAGGCGCGCTACGAACGATTGGGGGGCGTGAAAAGAAGTTTTCAATTTTGATACCCTTAAAAAAGTGGGGTGATATGCGAATGATGTATTTATTTTTTGGTACAAAAAAAAGTTGTAAAAATCCATTTATTGATGGGAAATGGGCTAGAAATTGGACACTATATATGTTGGTAAAATAACTTTTCCAACACTACACTTATTGAGGCTGATTATTTATAAGGCTTGCTTATATGAAAACTTAAACCCATTCCAAAGCAACATTGTTAAAATGTAACCATTCATAAACCCATTAATTAGAAATAAATTGGATAAATAAGAATATAAGATTGACTTTTTCCTATTCATATATTGACTTTTTATCTCTGCTGATTCAATATTGTAACTAGCTTTGGACTAAAGATCAATTAACTACTTTCAAAGTAAATCATGATTTTGTAATAGTTGAGCATTAGCTTTAAAAGGCTAAACCATACCATTGCATGCTTGTAAAAATAATTGCTTTGGTTTCACTTTTTACTTGCAGCTTTAATTTAACTTAAAGATGAAACTATAAAGTGATGAAATGCAAAATCTTAAAAATGACATTCTCGCGTGCATAAGTGGGTCATCTAATCATACTCTATGTACTGTTAAGTTGATTCCTTGATTAAGACATTACATGTTCAATAATCATAGCAATCTATAGATGATTAGTGATTTAGTGCAAAGCATTTACTTAGATGCTAAAAGTGCAAAAATGGGATCATTATGCTCACACTTTGTGGAATGTTTAGAAAGAATGGTTGAATTAAAACCATTAAACAAAAGTTATACATTTTGGGCCTATTATTGTGGTCCACCTCTACTATAGGTCATGACCCAAAAATCTCCAAATTATGAAATTGATTTTAATAAGTATAGGCCATTGTCAGGCCCTAAACACCGGCCTAGTTTGTATGTCTTTTTTTCTTTTTCTTTTTTCCACATATAGGAAGACTTAGGCTAATAGCAAATGATTTCATCTCTTAAGATACTATTATAAATCATATATATTAGTTGTTCAATGAATTTAAATAATATAATTTATTTTTTATAATTAGAACCGGAAGTAATACTACTTAATATAAAAGGTCGGTAATTGCTCCTTTCCATTTTAAATTCATCAGAATCTCTCCAATGTTCTTCTATTTACTAACCACGGATCAATGGAAGATATAATTCGGTAATGTAAATTTTTCGAAAGAAAATTTCTTACAATAGTATTTTGGTTTGACTAATGCAAAGGAAGAAGATCAATAAAAAATTTAAACAAAAAGCTTCCACCAAGCATGTACTCATACAAAAAAGAGGAGGTTCTTTTTAATTGTTTTATTGATTAATCACTGACCCACTAAGAAAAAAGAGGATATTCTTTTTAATTTTTATAGTGAATGTCTTCCTCTTAAACATCTTTTTCCCTAAAATAATATTATAATAATTATTCCTTCTGTTTATTTTTAACTGTTATTCTAGCAAAAAAAACTCTACAATTTTTTTTTTGACACAAATAAAATTAGTGCATATCATTAATCAAAAGGCTTGCAATACAAAGAGGAACCGACTCAAAAATACGGCGACGAGGCATAGAATATGCCGCTCTAGCTAAGGTATGGGCGACCCTATTCGCTTGTCGCTTGACAAACTTGACCTCAAAGTTGGGATACAAACTTATTAAATTCTCAATGCTAGAGACCAACAAACTAAATTCAGAAATTCCTATTTGATGAGATGAGATAGCATCAACTACAACTTTGGAATCACTCTCAAATATAACATGAGATAAGCCCCTGTGAATCATTTCAGACATTGCTTCTTTAATAGCCATGGCTTCTCCCTCCAAAGTATTGAATCGTGCTCGCGTGCCATTAGTTCCGGCTAGAACAAAGTGTCCCTTAGGATCTCGTACACACCATCCCCACCGTGTTCCCTCCGCTGCGTTGTAAAAGCTTGCATCAACATTGCACTTCACATACCCAAAGGGCGGCTGCTGCCACTGCTGTGTTGTTCGGTCTAATGCTTGCTGCTGTTCTTGTATTTGTTGCGCTCCTACAATGCCTTGAACCATCGCCCATTCATTCCACATGTGTGCCGCTTGCATACCAATTTGTTGCGCTGTTATGCTACTATTATTCCACACCTTGTTGTTGCGATTCTGCCATATACACCATAGCAAGGCTGCCACTTTTCCAGCCACCTGTTTACTCTCCTTCCTGCAAACATCAAAAATTAAGGCTTTTGTGTCATGAAATCTGTTCCTGCGTGTTTCAACAATATGGTTCAGCCCCATAGTATTCCAAGCCTCCTTGCTGCCATCACAGTCAAAGAACATGTGCCTCTCGTCTTCCGGTTCTAACAAGCATATTGGACATTCAATTTGGCACTGGACTGATCGATTATGCAGCCGTGTTCGCGTTGGTATGCACTCTCTACATGTCCTCCATAGCAAGTGTTTGGCTTTTGGTGGAGTTTGAATTTTCCATAAATTTCCCCATGCATCTCTTTCTCTCTGCCCATTATTAAAACCGCTCTCATTCATTAGAGCCCTATATCCCGATCGAACCGAGTATCTTCCATCGCTTTCCTCACCCCAAATCAATTTATCCTCCTCAACCATTTGTAGTAACGGAACAACAAGGATCATTTTTGCCTCTTTTTCTGGAAATAATGAATTAATCTTCTCAACATCCCACTGTTTAGAGGCAGGCATCATAAGTTGTTGGATAGATAAGTTATACACACCTTGAGGTTGTGGCGCGGTTACCCATCTTCCATCTTCTATTCTTAACCACGGTTCACCCATCACGTTGATGTTGCTACCATCACCTATACACCACCTACACCCATATAACAACACTTTTCTAGATCGCCATATGCTTCGCCAAGTAAAACTCGGATTATTACCAATGTTAGAATCAATAAAAGATGTCCGAGGAAAGTACCTAGCTTTGAAGATTCTAGCCAGCAAGGATTTTGGGTTGTTGATCAAATTCCACCCCTGTTTTGCAACCATGGTTATATTGAACTTATGAAAATCACGGAATCCTAGCCCTCCAACTTCCTTAGGACACGCCATTTTATCCCAAGCTAGCCATCTAATTCCTTTATTATTAGCTCCACCACCCCACCAAAAGGCATTAATCATTCTTTCTATGTCATTTATCAAAGAATCCGGTAAAAGATAAATACTCATAACATATGCCGGAATGGCTTGTAAAACAGACTTAATCATAATCTCCTTACCGGCTCTAGATAATGGGCGGCTTCTCCATGAATTGATTCTTTTCCATATCCTATCCTTTATATAGGCAAAAGTTGCTTTTTTACTTATTCCCACCATTGATGGCAATCCTAGGTAAGTACCAGTACCCAACACCTGTTTAACTCCCATCATCTTAGACAAGTCTTCCTGAGCTGCTCTGCTAATGTTGCGGCTAAAGAATACTTCTGACTTTGAAAGATTGATTTCTTGTCCAGATGCTTCCTCATAAACTTTCAGAATCCCCATAAGCTTTCTAGTTTCAGATAGATTGGACCTGCAAAACAGAAAACAGTCGTCGGCAAAGAGTAGATGGGACACCAACGGTGCCCCTCTACAGATGCTAACACCATGTAAGTCTCCATTAGCCACTGCTTTGTTAATTAATGATGTAAGACCTTCAGCCACTATAATAAAAAGGTAAGGGGATAAGGGGTCTCCTTGCCTCAGACCTCTACCTGGATGTATAGGGCCAACCTTTTCAAAATTCACCAAAGCCGAGTAGTTCACTGAGCTTACACACAACATCATCCATCGCACCTATTTTTCTGAAAAACCCATCTTGACAAGCATGCCTTTCAAGAAGCTCCATTCTACCTTGTCATAAGCTTTACTAATATCAATCTTTAATGCTAGTTCTCCCTTAGCACCTCGAATTTTCCTTTTCAGCGAGTGTATTATTTCAATTGCTATGAGAGCATTATCAATGATAGATCTCCCCTCAACAAAGGCAGATTGTGTTTCCGATATGCATTTGTCGAGACATTGCTTCAGCCGATTTGCAAGTAATTTAGACACCATTTTGTATAACACATTACATAACGATATCGGACGGAACTCTTTCATTGAACTCGGACTGTCACATTTGGGTATGAGGCATATGTTAGTCTCATTCAATGAAGAGGGGAAGTAGCCTCTCTCTAGCCATTCTGTAGTTGCTACAAAAATTTCATTCCCACAAAGATGCCAAAATTTCTGAAAAAATGCCGGATTAAAACCGTCCGGACCGGGGGATTTGTCCGGATGCATCTGGAATAAGGCTGTTTTAATTTCCTCTTTAGTTATAGGTGCCTCTAGTTGTGCATTGTATTCAGGTGACACCCTAGGGGTGATGAGTGAAAGGACCGGTTCTTAAGACCCTCCATTCGGCTGAAATAGTTCTTGAAAATATTTTCTCACTACCTCCTCAATGTTTTGATGGCCTGTTACCACTTCATTCTCATCATTTCTCAGCTGATCAATCTTCTTTACCTTTGCTCGTGCACTGGCTGATGCGTGAAAAAACTTGGTATTGAGGTCTCCATCCTTCAACCAATGCATTTTTTTCTTCTTCAATTCTACCCTTACTTAAATCACACTTATCATTTCTTTCCAATAATTAATTATCTATTCTTTTTGCACAACATACAGTATCTTCCATATCATTAATGAAAAAAGAATCATATGTTTAATAACTTATAGTTTTAATTTATCAAAATGAAGCTTAAAAAACAAAAAAATTGTGTTAGAATAACAGTTAAAAAAAAGGACGGAGTAATAGATAATAAACGTCCAAAATACATCAAACATATTGTCGCGCCGCGAAAATCGCCCGAGCGTTTAGGACACTCGGAATGACACAGAGTCGCCATCAAATTTTATTTTAAAGGGAAATATTGATAAAACCTAAAAAGGGACGGTCGTCGCAACCATCTTAGGATTCGGGAGTTGGTTATGCAAGGGGAAGGTATTAGCACCCCTCACATCCGTTGTACCCAACGGGAACCTCCTAATTAATTCTAGGGTTTTTTGAGTTTGTTTACTTACTTTTTATATTGTTTTATTTTATTGAAGATATTTACAAAATAAAAGAGAAAAAAGATTGAATTCTTTATTATTTGCAAGAGGGAAAAAATTAAGTTTTTGATTATTATGCTTGACAAGATGACTCTTGCTCCTACGTATCCTCCGGTGCGATGAGGAAATCAAAGCTACGTAGTTCTGGGTATGGTGTTGGTTTGTGTTTTTTATGAAAAAGGTTTTGCTTTTACCTCTTAAAATGACTTTTAAGAATGACCCGAAGGCGAAAAAAAATTTGATTTGATTTGTTGATGTTTTTTAATGTTCTTTTTATGGGTTTGAGTGGAAGACGACTAAAAGTCGGATAAAGTGTGCATTAAGCCCCCGATTAATCGAGAAGCGAACGGATGTGCATCCGCCTCCTCTTTTTTAGTCCACATTATCTTTAATATATTTTAATATTTGTATTTACCATTTTATGATGAGAATTAAATAAAACAAATAAATTAATTAAATGAATTAGACTAGTTAAGTTTTATAGGCAGAGGAGTGCACAAGCAGTTAAGAAAGTGCAAACAGCAAGAACAAGGAAAAAAGAGTCGGGCCTAAGTCATGACTGAAGCCCAACGCGCGCGGAGGGACAATGACCGTGTGATGCTTGATCAGCGATGGGGAACACGGTAGTTACGGTGCACGCGCGCGCGCAGGATCAAAGCTGGTCTATATAAACCTAAATCTGATTTTTTCTCTCATTTTCCACTTCAATTTCTCTCTCTTCTTTCTCCCTCTAACCGAAAATTCTCTCTTCTCTCTCTATTGTTCTTGGTGTTCTTCACAAATGAAGAACTTCCGGTTGAAGCTCAACCGGAGCCGCCGTGGGCGCCCAGTTTCCGGCGGCCTCGCCGCCGTGCAGCCGTCGGCGCTGCCGCAAAACCTTCGGATTTCTCCCGACCCCAAAATTGAACCAAAACCTCTTTTTTAACACTTTTTAAAGCTTTTAAATCACAAATTAAACCCCCTAACCAGAAAATCAAACCCCACAAATTATTTGAAACCGAAAACCTAGATCTAAAGTTCTTTTTCTTCTTTTTCGGTTTTGTTTTCCTTTTTTTTTTTTTTACTGTTTTTGTTTTCTGTTTGTGTTGTTGTTATATATTTAGGTTCATGAATCAAACATATGTGCACAAGTTTGGAAATCTATGAACAAGTATATGCAAACAAAGCAACAACGACAATAGAGAGTGAAGATGGAGATACCAACCCGTCCTGCCGTGATTTCTTCGCGGGTGAGTACTTTCCCTTTTCGTTTCTGTTTTGATTCCGATTCCGCCGTTTCGGTTCTGACTCACCTTTTATGTTCTCTGCGAGATTCTGCTTTTTTTTTGTGTGCCAGGTTCTGCCGGTTGCTGGACGGAAGATGGTTTATTCTAGTGTTAATTTTCTACAATGTGTAGAAAATTAACCTTTAGGATTGTAAGGGCAGTGAGCGGGTTGTGAATTTTTCTGTGTTTTTCCTTTGAGGTTTTTTTTTGTGTTTTTGATCTGTAATTGTGTGTTCAGTCTCTCTCCCTTACTTGTGAGAAATCGTTGTTTATTTATAGTGTTAGAATTAGGGTTTTAAAATTGGAAGAAATCTCAATCAGATTTGTTTTTGTAATTTGTTTGAGAGATTTTCTCCAATTTTGTGATTGATTCACTGTAAAAATATAATTCAGTGTACATTTTCCTTGCTTGATGACCAAGGTCAGAGATTGTGCTTGAAAATATGTTCTTGATGGGCTTTATTTTATTCTGCACGCGTGATTTCCTTTTCAAATATATTTCTGCTTCTTTTTCTTCTGTCACAATAATGGACAAAAACAACAAAAAACAAAAATATATATAAAAGGAGTAAAAATCAGAAAAATTAAGACCAAAAACGTCCCAATGGGGACTTGAACCCCTAACCTTAAGTTCAACAAAGTCACATGCGCGCCCCCTATACCAACTCAACTGCCAGCACTTTTCTAATATTGGAATGAATCAAAAAATATATGTACCAACAATGGGGGGTAAAATTTGGGGTATGACAGCTGCCCCTATTTAAATATCTTTAAATGCCTTTGAAAGAGAGTTAAATATAAAGAATACCCATAATTTTGCCGGTGAAAGATCGATTATCGTCTTGACGATGTTCTAGATCTTAAGGAAAGTCTCCGCCCTGAAGAGCTTTTAAACCGAAAATGGGCATTGTCCCGTAGGGTGCCCATTTTGATTCGAAAAATAACCATTTCCTTGTAGGTAATAAGAAGAAGTCATCACCCCGTATGGTACTTCAAATGAAGGCAGGCTTGATCCCGAATGATGCCTAACCTTGAAAGATAACCATTCGTCACCTTGAAAGGTGCGTCTATCCATTTGTCACCTTGAAAGGTACGTCTATCCATTTGTCACCTTGAAAAGGTGCATCTATCCAAAAGTTTTTCCATTTGTCACCTTGAAAAGGTGCATCTATCCAATTTTCCATTTGTCACCTCGAAAGGTGCATCTATCCAATTTTCCATTTGTCACCTCGAAAGGTGCATCTATCCATTTGTCACCTTGAAAAGGTGCATCTATCCAATTTTCCATTTGTCACCTCGAAAGGTGCATCTATCCATTTGTCCATTTGTCACCTCGAAAGGTGCATCTATCCATTTGTCACCTTGAAAAGGTGCATCTATCCAATTTTCCATTTGTCACCTCGAAAGGTGCATCTATCCATTTGTCACCTTGAAAAGGTGCATCTATCCAATTTTCCATTTGTCACCTCGAAAGGTGCATCTATCCAAAAGGCGTTGCCCCGGAGGGTGCCTGTTATACCAATGATACGAAATCATTATCCCTTGGGGTGTTTGGATGAGTTAGGTCATTTCCCTTTAGGGATCTAGATCCTAGGATAAATGGTTGCTGCCCCGCAGGGTACTAACATGATTAGACCATCTCCCCTCAGGGTGTTTTGATCCTAAGAATAACTGGTTATTGCCCCGCAGGGTGCTAACATGATTAGACCATCTCCCCTCAGGGTGCTTAGATCTCAAAGATAAATGGTTGCTGGGGATATGGGGTACCCACTTAGCATTTTATGCTGAAAGTCCCTGAGGAAACCTTAAATCTACTTTCCGATTATGTTGCGATTGCATGTCAATGTATGCAGTGTTTTGTGCATGATGATGTTATGTATGAATGATGCCATGATGCAAAACTGGGGGATTTACTACCGAGGTCCTATGAGAAATACCTACTGTCGAGGTTTGCTGTATAATCTACCGTCGAGATTTCATGAGAAATACCTACTATCGAGGTTTTCTAAAAACACCCACTGTCGGGGTTTAATTTGGGAATCTAGTGTCGAGATTTTATGGGAGATACCTACTGTCAAGGTTTTTTAGATGATCTACTAACGAGATAAATAACTACTGCCGAGGTTTGCCAAAGGATCTACTGACGAGATAAATAACTACTGCCGAGGTTTGCCAAAGGGTCTACTGACGAGATAATGATGAGAGCGATGTTTGAATATTAATGCATGCTATCTTGTGCATGCTATGTCATGCATGATTGATGCTTGTTGTGCCATTTGTGACTGATGAAGTAAAGTGTCGGGGAAGCCTGAGCTTTGAATTGGATTTGCCAACGGAGGTTGGACTTTTGATTTGATTTGCCCATGACAATGGGACTTTTGACTTGATTTGCCAGTGACGATTGGACTTTTGAATTGGCGAATCTTAATTATGCTATGAATGCATTGTGATGCAGATGCATTTGAGATTATGTATAATGTATGCTATGCATGAAATGAAATGCATTTATTGTATGTATTGAATGCGTATCCACGATAAGATGAATGTTAAGTGGCTCCAGGTTTTCTTTTGATGAGAAAGGCCAAGAAGAATCAATGTTTTTTGGATAACCGATTGAGGTTGAATAAGGATTGATTTTAGAGGTTGCCACCGCCAACAGATATAGAATTTTGAATTTGATGAATGAATTTGAGTTTTTGAATGTCAATGCATGTTTTGATGCTAAATGAATGCGAACATGAATGATGCATGAATATGATTTGAAAGTGTATGAAAGTTCCTTTGTGGTGGACAATTGAATGGTTTAAGGCTTGAAAGTGTGTTTTGCAACAAAGTTTCTTTATTCAAAGGTTATAGGAATTTTGCTAGCATGATCTCCCGACACCCATTCTGAACTCAACGGTCGCAGACGCTTGACATGGTTCACTTGAACGACTTGAAAGTATGGACAGGGATGGCCCCTACAATAATTTGTCTTGCCCCTTTTTCCTGGGCATAATGCTTTTGACTGCCTTGGAGTTCTATGAGCAAAGATTCCTTTCACTCCATGGTGGCGATAGTCAAGAATTCTCCGCAGGGTGACCCTTCAATGGGAAGTACTACCTTCAATAGTGGTGCAAAGAAAATTGCTAGAAAAGGAATTTGGATCCATCTAGGTCAGATATGACCTTGCTGCGAACTGCCCCATTATTGGATTTCTCGAGAGATATGCCCACCAAATAGCTGACGGTTTAGAGACACTGCCCCAGGCTGCCCAATTCTTGAACACTTTTGACCTCGATTAGCGGGAACTTGGATGTCCTGCCCCTTGATCATGGGGAATTTGCCACTGATTGGTAGGCCCCTTAGATGCCTTGCCCCTAATTAGGAGCGTCTTGATTCAGTTCTTCTTTGATCGAACCGTTTGCTAAATTAACCAGATGTCGAGTATTGATTTGCAAGTAAAATTGTTTCTTTTGCCAAGTATTTTTAACACAATGCACATGCGGGTTTTTGAAATTGAATATATTTTTTTTTGGAAGCACATATGGTATGTACAAAAGATAATCATTGATTACATAACAAACAGGATGAGTCAGCTTAACTATAAATTTGCCGAATATGCTTTTACAGTGAACCTAGCTTCAATTAGGTCTTTTGAGAATTATTCATGTGAAATTCATGTAAATCAAGCCAAAGAGGACATAAATTCGTGTTATCAAATTCCCCCGTACTTGAACTTTTGCTTGTCTTAAGCTTAAAAATAATAACTCTTTTTAGCACATGTGTTTGAAACAGGACACGACAACTCTAATCATACGTGGTTGCCGGCTAGATAGGACAATCTAGTAATAGATATCAAATACCGAGGGCACCGTAGTAACACAAAACCACTCGTTGCGGTCAAAGATTCCCATCATATGAAGACAAACCTGAAGTATTTTATTATGACTCTGACTTTTGCTTAAATTTTATTTACCCTTTTCATTCAAGTGCAATCACATTAAGCCCGTTATCTTGTACACGCTCATGGTAGGAAAATCTGTTAATGATTATGATCATATATCGTGGGGTGCTGATAACAAAAGTTTGGTAAACCCCTTTTTCTCTCCCAACTTGCGGTTGTGGGGGATCGGATCGTAACCCGCCCTACCAAGTTCAGAATCAGACACCTCTGAACCAACTACTAAAAGGGTTTATTTACCATGGTTTTACTTTGTATGTTCAACGACTGTTGAATTAAACGACCGAGTGATGGTCATCCAACTCAACAAGTGCATTTCCACTTTTAAAATCAACCAAAGTATGTAAACTTTCATTTTTGGATCATTCACTTATGTTCATTGATTTCCCACTTAGTTTGTGCTTAAGATGGTGCCGACTGCTAAGATAAACTACTAAGGTTTACTTTAAGATTTAAATTCAAGTCTTTGTCATCATTAGTACTCAAATTAATCTTACATATTTCTGGGCGTCTAAGGTGTTAAGACGGTACCGATTTTATTGAATCATTACTAAACCTTCATAATGTAGCCAAAAGTACCAAAACAACCTATATACTCTTAAAGTGTCATGTCAAGTATCAAACCAAAACTGCTTGCTTTTCTTAAAAATTTGATATATCTCAAGAAACTGGGAGAATCAAATAACAATGAAAACATATCCAAGAATGACTCAACTTAGCATGAACTAACTAATTTTTATTTTGAAAACGCCTTACATCGTCAACCAGGTTTTTTTACCATTGAAAGCATATATCAGCAATAATCAGTTATTTATTTTCATCATCCTCGCTCCAAGTTTGTAAATAATAAAACAAGAAAAGAGTGGACACGAATGGATTAATTCCAAAGACATGCATGTTTATTATATTAGGAATACTAGTCAAAAGTTACAACTTTAAAAGCAAAAGAATTAAATTATGACTGGAAGTTCAAAGTCGAATGATCCTTGGAAGGGATCTTTCTTGATGATTGGCCAACCATGAGGGATGCTTCTTGGTGCTTTTGCACTTTGTTGAAGAAAGGGTGACCATTGATGAATGGAATGCCTCCTTTGAAACTTAACTTCTTGTTGTCGATGAGTTCTTGAACCTTATACTTGAAAGCTTTGCAATTTCAATGGTGTGACCCGGTGCCCCTTGATGAAAGTCACATTTGGTGTTTACATCACAACCTGGCGGATATGGCGGTACCCTGGGCTTGAGAGGTCTCGTCTCTACCCACCCTTCATGCATTCTCATGCATTCGTCGTTGTTAATTTTATTGAGGTGCCATGGACGGCTGTTGTAGTAAATGCTGCCGAGACAAGGGTATCATCCATGGTTGTAGGGTTTGAGGCGCTGGATGGCCTTGTGACTGATAAAGTAACAGGTTGTCATCTTTCCCCAATAGAATTCTTATTATCAACTGGACTTGAGTGTTCAATTGGGCAACCTCCACCCTTAATTGCTCGTGGCCTTTCTTGAGTTCTTCCATACTTTCTTGAGACATTCTTCCAAGTCCGTTCATGGGTATCGGGATACCTGCTTGCGGCATTATAGTTCGAGGACGGTGAGGAAAGAAGAGATGTGACTATTTGTTTTGAGGATGTAAAAGTGCATGAGAATGCAGATGCATGAAAATGCATGAGTATGCAAGATTTTTTTTTTTTTATGCAAATTTTATGAGGGATGTGTTTAACATAACGACCTACATAGGAGGGCTCCTTATGTTAGGCCAGTTCTAAGTTTTTCTACCCAAACCCCTCACAAGGATGGTTTTAAGGGATTTTGTTTTTTCCCTTTTTTTTTTTTTGAAGGCTCCATTTAAGGTGGTAGATTCCTTTGATTCTTCCACATGATACATGGTGAAATTTCAAAGGGTCTCCCTTAAATGGAGTCTTTGGGTTCTAAAGGGGGGGTCCTAGAGTCGCTGACCGAATCCAAAGTTTTGCCAAGCGGAGGGGCTAGCCCATTCCTGACAAATCCTTTTGAACCAGTCTACTCTAGGCGGAGTCTTCGTACATCACCCATTGGGATGTGCATCCCATAGGTCCATACTAACAACTCCTAACTTAACTTAGGGTTTTTCTCAAACTTCATTAAAAAATAAACCCACCCACAATACATAAAAAGAAATATAATAATGCGGGAAAAAAAATAAAAACATAAAATAAAACAAGAATAAAAAACAAAGTAAACAAACAAAACAAATAACCCTAAAACTAGAGGATAGGCTTAACTCTCTAATTTTAAATGTCCCCAGCAGAGTCGCCAGCTGTCGCGCCGCGAAAATCGCTCGAGCGTTTAGGACACTCGGAATGACACAGAGTCGCCATCAAATTTTATTTTAAAGGGAAATATTGATAAAACCTAAAAAGGGACGGTCGTCGCAACCATCTTAGGGTTCGGGAGTTGGTTATGCAAGGGGAAGGTATTAGCACCCCTCACATCCGTTGTACCCAACGGGAACCTCCTAATTAATTCTAGGGTTTTTTGAGTTTGTTTACTTACTTTTTATATTGTTTTATTTTATTGAAGATATTTACAAAATAAAAGAGAAAAAAGATTGAATTCTTTATTATTTGCAAGAGGGAAAAAATTAAGTTTTTTATTATTATGCTTGACAAGATGACTCTTGCTCCTACGTATCCTCCGGTGCAATGAGGAAATCAAAGCTACGTAGTTCTGGGTATGGTGTTGGTTTGTGTTTTTTATGAAAAAGGTTTTGCTTTTACCTCTTAAAATGACTTTTAAGAATGACCCGAAGGCGAAAAAAATTTGATTTGATTTGTTGATGTTTTTTAATGTTCTTTTTATGGGTTTGAGTGGAAGACGACTGTAATACCCTAATTTTGCGTTTTTTTAAAATAAATATTTTATTTAAAAAAAATTTCTTATTTTTATGAGAAATACCAAAAAAATAGTTTTTCGATAATTTTGTTTTACAATTTATTCATTTTTCTTTATTTCTTTTAATTTGTCGCAGTTTATCTTTTTAGGCGAAAAATAGTAAAAATATTCAAAAATAATTTTTATTTTCGCATTTGAGTTTATTTTTTATTTCTATACTTTTCTATTTTTTATTTGTATTTTTATTACACTTTTTCTATTTTATTTGCATTTTCTTCTTTTATGACAATTTTTGTTTCTTTTAACCAATCAAACCTTGCCACCTCACCATTTTTCATTCATGAACCATTTTTCCCTTTTTAAATAATTAGAAATTTACCCCATTTTCCCTTTCACATTTTTTACCCTCAAAAACCCTTTATTACAAAAAATACCCTTTTTTTAGCTAGTAGTATAAATAGAAAGAGGGTTATGACTAACCCTAGGATATCATTCACTGTTCACAAATCAGAAAATTTTCATTTCTTCTTTTCTCTCTTCACCTGCCGCGCCTCATCTCTTTCCCTCACATAAACCCTATTTTTTTTTCAATCCCAAAATTCATCACTAATTCTTAATCAAAACACAAAATCATAAACAGATAAAAGATTCATCTCCTTCTCCTCTATCTATTGATACTTGAATCGTGACCAAACGTTAAAACGGTAACCGAATCGTCCGATCCGAAACTTAGGCGTGTGAGAACGAAAAAGGTAGTGTTTCGAACGATTTCGATAGTTGTTTCACTGGATTTGTGTTGCATCGTGTGCGTAAACGTTTATATTTGCGTCGTATTTGACTGATTCCTGCCTAAATCGTTCATAATCGCGTTTTAGTTTTTAGATCCGAATTTTGTTTCGTTGTTTTTTCGATTATTCAAGCGTTGTTTGTTGATTTCGACACTGGATTTAGATTGTACGTGAAAAAACGCTTGGATTCGAGTATTTGAACGCGTGATCCGGTTCTGTTTTGATGTTGTTGATGTATGAACCGAGCTTGTTGTGACTCAGCAATGGAGTCCACTGAGTCACTGAGTCAGTGACTCGGTCATGTGAAGGAGAAGGGTAGAGGACACGTTTTTTTTTTTTTTGTTTTTTGTTTTTCTAAGGTTCCTGGGTTTCTGACCGGGCCGGGTCACCATCATCCGACCCGGTCCGGTTCATTTGTGAATTGGATTTTGGGCTGGTTCTTTTCTGGCCCAGTTTTGTTCCTTGTGATTCTGTTTTTTTTTTAATTTACCTAATACACCCATCTTGTTGCTTTCTGAACCCCCCTCTGAATCTGTAAAAATGGGCCTTAAGCCCAGTTTTTCATTTCTGTTTTGTTTTTATTTTTCTGTTTGTTGCACCCTTTTCTGCTGCTGCACCCCTGTTGAGATATATTTAATTTTGACGTTAACAAATATATAAAAAAAATGCTATTCTATTTTATGTTCGAAAACTCATATTAGGAATAAAAATAAATCGGACTCTGACGTACGTCTCGTGTCCTCGATTTATTTTTATTTCAAATATTTTAAACAACTTAATTAATGTGGAGATAAAAGGGCTTGACTTACGACTTGTCTCTGTTTATCCTATTTTAATTTCGTTTAAACGACTCTTTTTTCGTTACTTCGCCTGATCACTTGTAATGTCATAATTAGTTAATATCTCGGTTATCTATTAGATTTAATTTTTTGAGTGAAATAAATATAAATTGGGCCCTGTCTTACGACTCGCGCTTTGAATTTATTTTTTTTATTTATTTCATTCAAAATATGACTTGATGTTTGACACGTAAGATAAGGGAGATCCTGACGTACGACTCGTCTTGAGCTTATCTTACGCTTGCTTGCTAAAATGTCCGTTAATTTGCTTCTCTGTTTGTCAGTTTCAATTTATGCCTGATTATCTGATTACTCATTTATTTATGTATCCGCATATTTATTTCGAGTATTATTTAATTGTCGCATTATTACACTGTCATTGTCATATATCATGCATTTGCATTTCTTGCATCTTCTACCCTTTTTTCTTTTCTTTTCTTTTCTGATCTGAAAATCTGTTGTGAACTTATCTTTGAATATGGTATGTGAATAAATCAGTCTCTGTCGTACGACTCTGGCTTCGAATTATTCGCATGCCATTTAAAACGGAACACTCTTTAATTAAATGAAATGGGAAGGAGCCTGACTTACGACTCGCCTTCGGCTCGTTTCACTTTAATTAAGAATGTTCATTTAATAAACTGAATGAAAAGAGGGAGCCTGTCGTACGACTCGTTTCTGCTCGGATGATCCGGTCCTTGACTTACGACTCGTGATTTAGGATCATTCTCATTCTCCAAACAACTTTCTAAAGCTCATAAAAGACACTCAACCCACTCAACTGTTTTTCTTGCCTCTGTGCAGTCAACCTTTCCAACTGCTTTGTGCAGTCAATCTCTTTTTTCAAACTGTCAAAAATCTCTTTTAACTTCTTTTTTCTTAAATGAATAGTGCTTTATCCATTCCCCTGCTACAGACAAACGCTTAAGCCTCCGAAGCGAGCATACAAGTATACTGTTGTATCAGTGGAATGCGACCTAAGCATCGTTCACTAAAAACAACCAACACACAAAAATCTTTCTTTTCAGGAAGAACTACGTGAGCTTTGAATTCCTCATTGTACTCGGGGGATACGTAGGAGCGAGAGCCTCTCTCGTCAAGCCAAATAATAAAAAACTCTTTTTTTTCCTTTCTGTTCAATATGCGGTAATTTATTTCTTTTTATACGGTTATCTCTGTTTATGCAAACCAAAATTCCTCAAATGGTTCCCGTTGAGTACAACGGATATGAGGGGGTGTTAACGTTTTCCCCTCATGTAACCAACTCCCGAACCCGATCTTTAAAGTTTTATCATTATTTTCCTTTCCCCTCATGGGATAAATAAAATATGGTGGCGGCTTCATTGTTTACATTTGTGCATTGCATTTCATCATTGCATATCTGTATATTTTTTGCGCCGGGTACTACAACGACTAAAAGTCGGACAAAGTGTGCACTAAGCCCCCGATTAATCGAGAAGCGAACGGATGTGCATCCGCCTCCTCTTTTTTAGTCCACATTATCTTTAATATATTTTAATATTTGTATTTACCATTTTATGATGAGAATTAAATAAAACAAATAAATTAATTAAATGAATTAGACTAGTTAAGTTTTATAGGCAGAGGGGTGCACAAGCAGTTAAGAAAGTGCAAACAGCAAGAACAAGGAAAAAAGAGTCGGGCCTAAGTCATGACTGAAGCCCAACGCGCGCGGAGGGACAATGACCGTGTGATGCTTGATCAGCGACGGGGAACACGGTAGTTACGGTGCACGCGCGCGCGCAGGATCAAAGCTGGTCTATATAAACCTAAATCTGATTTTTTCTCTCATTTTCCACTTCAATTTCTCTCTCTTCTTTCTCCCTCTAACCGAAAATTCTCTCTTCTCTCTCTATTGTTCTTGGCTTGTTCTTGGTGTTCTTCACAAATGAAGAACTTCCGGTTGAAGCTCAACCGGAGCCGCCGTGGGCGCCCAGTTTTCGGCGGCCTCGCCGCCGTGCAGCCGCCGGCGCCGCCGCAAAACCTTCGGATTTCTCCCGACCCCAAAATTGAACCAAAACCTCTTTTTTAACACTTTTTAAAGCTTTTAAATCACAAATTAAACCCCCTAACCCGAAAATCAAACCCCACAAATTATTTGAAACCGAAAACCTAGATCTAAAATTCTTTTTCTTCTTTTTCGGTTCTGTTTTCCTTTTTTTTTTACTGTTTTTGTTTTCTGTTTGTGTTGTTGTTATATATTTAGGTTCATGAATCAAACATATGTGCACAAGTTTGGAAATCTATGAACAAGTATATGCAAACAAAGCAACAACGACAATAGAGAGTGAAGATTGAGATACCAACCCGTCCTGCCGTGATTTCTTCGCGGGTGAGTACTTTCCCTTTTCGTTTCTGTTTCGATTCCGATTCCGCCGTTTCGGTTCTGACTCACCTTTTATGTTCTCTGCGAGATTCTGCTTTTTTTTTGTGTGCCAGGTTCTGCCGGTTGCTGGACGGAAGATGGTTTATTCTAGTGTTAATTTTCTACAATGTGTAGAAAATTAACCTTTAGGATTGTAAGGGCAGTGAGCGGGTTGTGAATTTTTCTGTGTTTTTCCTTTGAGGTTTTTTTTTGTGTTTTTGATCTGTAATTGTGTGTTCAGTCTCTCTCCCTTACTTGTGAGAAATTGTTGTTTATTTATAGTGTTAGAATTAGGGTTTTAAAATTGGAAGAAATCTCAATCAGATTTGTTTTTGTAATTTGTTTGAGAGATTTTCTCCAATTTTGTGATTGATTCACTGTAAAAATATAATTCAGTGTACATTTTCCTTGCTTGATGACCAAGGCCAGAGATTGTGCTTGAAAATATGTTCTTGATGGGCTTTATTTTATTCTGCACGCGTGATTTCCTTTTCAAATATATTTCTGCTTCTTTTTCTTCTGTCACAATAATGGACAAAAACAACAAAAAACAAAAATATATATAAAAGGAGCAAAAATCAGAAAAATTAAGACCAAAAACGTCCCAATGGGGACTTGAACCCCTAACCTTAAGTTCAACAAAGTCACATGCGCGCCCCCTATACCAACTCAACTGCCAGCACTTTTCTAATATTGTAATGAATCAAAAAATATATGTACCAACAATGGGGGGTAAAATTTGGGGTATGACACATATGATATACAAGAGTACGTACTTTCGATGTTCTTTGAATCTTTGGATAAAGCAGTCAGTTGGAGGAGTTTGTTTGAGCTTAATTATCTAATGACATAACCTCCTAACAGAAATATTGAAAAAGAGATTATGAAATAATTTTTCTTTCATATATATATAATAAGTTGATTTTATGTTACTGAGTTCGTTGATAAAAAAACACACCAATATAATAAAAAACTTGAAGTGTGGAGCAATTTAATCAAGCAATCAAATATGAAGTGATAGAAATGATGATATAAAAGTAATAATCCAAAAACCACAAGCAAGAAGAACACAATAGTTTGTTTACCCAGTTCAGTCAAAATAACCTACTAGATATGAGAGAGATTGCTATGGTTACAAGAATTAGTCTTCAAATCTAACTCTACCTAGGTTCCAAATCTCTTCTCGTGGCCGAGAGACTCAATTTTATCTAGTCTACGTACCCAAGGTGAACCAAGGATAATTCGCTCAAACTCCTAATCTTAATCCTAATCCTCTCAACCTTATTTTTCTTTGAATAAAGCACTCCCTATTTATAGAAAAATATGTGGCTATAAAATAAGAACAAATTCCACATAAATCTGGAACATATCTGACAAAAACAGACAAAAAACTGCCAAAATCATATGTACCCACGCGCGCCTGGGCGCCATCCTCCCACGCCTAAGCAAAAACTCAGCCCAGCTCTCCATGCATGGCCGCTAGTATCCCACGCCTGGACGTAAACTGACAGAAACCCAAAACTATTTCTTTTCTTATTTTTTCTTCATTTGTTTCAATCTGTTCTTCGCAATTTCAAGGCATACTCAATATTTTAGCAAATTTTCATATTTTATAAATTTCTCCACATATTTTGTTGCCATAAGTTAATTTGTTTATAAAGAGTTTATTTTATATTCGGGTCTATAAGATAATTTACATAAATTCTTAAAGGATTGACTCTTCTAACAAAAAATAAAAATAAAAATGTTGATTTTTTGGTGAGTTTAAAATTTTAAAATTCAATTCATTAAAATTAAATTTAATCATTTAAACTCAATTGACAGAGATATCACATTTTATATGTTGGAGTTGAGATTCGAACTCTCTACATCCCACTTATTCACCTAGATAGAATTTCCAACTACTAATACTTGAAAAAAACAATTAATCCAATAATGTAAGTAATTAAAACAAACACCAATAAAAATAGGTCCTTGATAAAATAAAAAGAAAACAATGATAAGAAGGTGTATGTATCCTCTAAACCAAAACCCCATGGAGCTCAATTTTAACAAGAGCAGAGGCTGACAAATGGGCCAATATGTTGCCTTATCTCTAATTTTGTTTAGGTTTCACTAACATAGAGCTATCTATACCCATATGAAAAATAAATCACTAACCCATGTAGGGCAATTTGGATTACAGATAGTGTACAAAAAAAGAAAATTGACAAATAACTGAATGTTATTTGAGTAAACAACACATCACAATTTAACTAATCACTAGAAAGAGATAAGACAGAACTCTTTTTTTTAAGAGACTTTAATAATATTGCATTCTCAATACTCGATTCGAACACATGACCTTTAATTAAGTTGAAAAGTATTTTTTATCATCTCATCTCAATACTTTTTAGATAATTTTTTTTTTGACAAAAGGAAATAAAATTATTTGTTAAAATTTTATTGAATAGTATAACATTTTCAAATGTTACAATGATGTAATTTGATCTTTGTGTATGCTCGCGGACTTGATACATGTGGGAATAGGTTGGATCGAATTAGACTTTGCAAAGCATAAGTCTTTCTTGACCGATAAACAAATTTAAGGTCTAAATTTGGCATGCAGTCTATATGCTTATTTTTAGGCTTGGTTTGGACTTTTGAAAACACAATATAACATATTAATCTGTTTTAAAGTTTATTTCATATGCACAATGTGAGTTTAAACCCGTGAAGCAGAGAAAATTGTTGGTTTAAACCCGTGTCTTAGTGTCTAACACATCAAAGTTAGATGATAGTTGATCCTATATTTTATTCTTCTAAATTTGATCTTTCAAGCATTTAAATTAAGGCAAATGTTAAATAGTGTCTTTGGGACACTCTTTAAACTCTTTAAATAGTAAGTATTTATAGAAATAAGTAAAGTCAACACATTAGAAATTGTGCTGTTTAAAATTAAATATTAAAACTATCATATTCCTTTTCTAATGGGACTAGTTTAGTTGGTAAGAAGTATAATGATATTCAATATTAATTCAGATAAGAAGTTGACTTATAACCCACAATCATGTGACCATATGGATTGGATATATATTGGCTTGGATGAAGTTTCATAGCTTGCAGTGACCATATGATAGCATGCCTTGAATTGTGTCAATAAAACCAAAAATAGTTGCAAGATTCTTTTCATCTGGAACAAACAAACACCAAATTAACCAATTTTGTATATATAAATTAAATATCCAAATACATCTCAGAAAAAATACATTGTTAAAGTGCACAAAATTATCAATTAAGTAAGGGATGATATATGACTTACCAAGTCTTGGGATTTCATGTCCTTTTGGGTGATGAATCAAAATAGGGTTAACAAAAGCCTCTAGCAAAATAATGCTTTCTGGCTTCAAGTAATCCCTCTCACCTTAATCACATTAATTATATCAATGAAATATATTAATAAGTACTATAAATAACAATAGAAGATGTAAATATGAATGTATCTTTTTAAGGCAAAGGCTAAAGAGGAAAAGTTGTTGAAAAAGTAATTGAAGAGTTTGTTCTTGAAATTACCTATAATGTGAAGAGAGGGGCAATCAATTGGTTTTGAAAATGCATTGGAAGCAAGTTTTGGTTTTCCATATTTCATCCCACGAAACATGGCTCCTGATATTAGAATCAAGAACTTGATCTTGCTTATCTTCTGAAATGCCACTCCCTAAAATAATCATCAATTCAGTGTTCAATCAAATCAATTGTAATTTAATAACATCAACCACTTAGTCAAATTTAGCATTCATTATTTTATCAATTTTACGAAAAAAATTGATTTTGAGTGAATTGATTAAGTAAATTGTAAAATTGAATACATTCATATATTAATTATCACAAAAACGCCATTAATCCAAACATGCACTAAAATGTAAAAGTAAAGTTATACGGTTTCTTTGCTAATTAGTACCTGTTCTTGCATTCCTGGCAATGTAGATGCTAAAACAGCTCCCTGAGTGACATTAATTCTTAATCAATCGAAAACAAAAGAAAAAATGTTTAAAGGTTACGCTCTATCGGTTTCAATTTTCATGTCATATTAAGACTCTGAGGTGACGTGACAGAATACATAATTGTTATTCGTTAACAGTGTAAAATTACTTTATACTCTCAGTGTCGGTGCATATTTTTTTCTCAAAGAAACAAACTTCATATCTCAGCAGCATTCAAACAATCTAAACCATACCTGAGAGAATCCAAGTATACCATCAAAAGGACCATCTTTTAGCATGTAATCTTCAATGTATGCTATGCATTCCTCAAAATTCCTATAATCTGTGTAATCCTGCACATAAATAAATAAAATTTTATTTAGCCACCAACAAGATATAACACCGTTAATGTGGCTATAGTCAACAACATATCATCTCATCTGTAATTTACAGATGAAAGGATTTATTCTCGACTATAGCCTATAGTGCAAGCATAAGATGTGATTAATTGTCCCAATAACCTCATTGGCTTGGAACCATTCATAATAAGGAGGATCAAAAATGCCTTCAACACTTGATTTTCCTTGTGCTGGAAATGGAGCATCAAGAAAAACAAGGTCCAATTTTTGTGTTACAGTTTCTGGCCAACGTGAGAATATTGATTTCTTGAGGATTTGACCACTGGTTGTGCTTCCATGGAGGCAGAGGATTCTTGGTCTCTTCTGATTTTCCATCATGTTTTCAACTCTTTCAACTTTTATTTAAGTTGAATTATTTAAGCTACTTAATCTTTCATTTAACTACAAGTAATTGTAGTTAATAAAATTTATTTTATTATTGGTCAAAAAAAGAAGAAAGTTATCATGACTTATACTGAATATTTTATTAACAAGTATTTATAAAATTTAAATGATAGTTAATATGAGATGGATCGAGATCCACTATCAAATGAAAGTCAAACACCAAAACTTCTTATAGTTTATAGTTTGATGAGTAAATTCAATTCAATTTAATTCTACATGTAGCCATGTGCGAAAGTTGTCTTAATAAAAGTTGTTGATTTAATAGTGTTTGACGTTTGATTTGATAAGAAAAATTATAATTCAATTCTTATAACTGCGTTTGAAAGAAACTAAAATTACTTGATGTTAAAACTCGTTCCGAATCGCATTAGTCGGCTCAATAATGGGCTTGATACTGATGGTAAAAACTAAAAAAAATTAAAATAAAGGGAAAGTTGCTTCTTGAAATCAATGTTGAGGATTCTGAATTTTGAAGTTTGTGGGAGTATACATTGTTGTTACTAGGATTTAAATATAAATTTCAACTACCAACAGGCAACAGCTAATGCACATGAATGAAATATCATGAAATACTAATGTAGTGTGGCATAAGTGATAGATACTTGGGTCCCTTAACCATTTAGTTTTGGGTTCCATTTTTGACTGGTGCGTATGGAGAAATATTTGTTAGGCAACCTCTTAAATAGATATCCGTTACCTCGAGGGGAGGGGATTAGTCTTTGCAGTTACGCGCGGAGGATATCTTTGATTTACCAAAAAAAAAAATCATGAAATAAAAATAATTGATCACATTCGATTACATGTTTAGAATGTAATTACTCCCTCCGTCTCAAAATAATTGTCTTTTTAGCATTTTTTTGGGTGCGTTTGTTTTAGCTTTTTTTTCAAAAAAATCTATTTTTTTTATAAAAAAATTATTTTTTTTTCATTTTATTTGTGTTTGTTTCAGATTTTATAAAAATCATTTTTTAAAAAAAAATCATTTTTCTCTTCAAAATGAAAAGCTATTTTGAATAGCTTTTTTCAAAATCTATTTTTTTAAGAACAAGAATCGTGTGTTTGTTATCAAAAATGAGTTTTTTTAATTATAAACAAACACAAAACAACTTTAAATTTTTTCCAAAATCTCTACAAAATAAATCAATTTTTTAAAAATCTATTTTATTTTAATCTCAAACAAACGCACCCTTTATTTGTCCCAAAATAATTGTCATTTTAGAATACCAATGCAACATTTATTAATTTTTTTCATTATTATACCATTATTTATTAAATTTCATCTCACTTAACTATTCCACTAACTATAATTAATAAGAATATTAACCCCACTTGAGTTGGTCTAGTGGTATTGGCTTGGGCCCTTGAAGTATGCTCCTCACAAGGTCTCAGGTTCGATTTCCACTGGTGTCAATTTCGGTGGGTTAGTCCATACAGAGCAAAAACTCTGGCTTTAAATGGGGTCTCCGCAAGTGGGCGGTGGAATTGGTCCCCTCGAATTAGTCGGTCATTAGGCCGGATACCGAGCTTTCAAAAAAAAATAATTAATAAGAATATTATAGTAAATGATACGAATTTTACCATTAAAATCAACACAACTAATCATTTTCTTAAAACTTGTGCAAATCATTTTGAAACAGAGGGAGTATTTGCATTGATGTAATTATTTATAGTGTGGATATAGTACCATACGACGCTCTCATGATACACTCGGATAAGGATTCACTGCATTTAGAATTTGGTGCAGTTCCTCTTGTTGTGTCCAAATTGTGATTGTTTTATTTTTAAAGTTATATCTTCTCTCTTTTCATTGAAAAAAAGAAGAAAAAAAATCTTTCACAAATGCTCAATTGCTGGAAACACATGCATTTCAAAAGGAAAGGGTGTTGATAATCTAAATTCCGGCTAGGATAAATAAAGTCCAACAAAAAAATTATCTATACCAAGAATGGAACTTGGATTTTCATAAATGATTCCTCTCAGTAGAATTTACCGATCAATTGAACCGAATTATTTAGTTAAGTTTTTATTTTGGTGAAGTAGTCTAGTGATTAAAAATTTCATATTTAAAGTGAATAAATGGTGTGTCCGGAGTTCGAACTTCAATCCCTGCATAATTATTTGTTGCAAAAAAATTTAAGCTAGTAGTTATATAACATTTCTTTGTGATTCATTATCACCGGTGCGAGAGATAAACTATACGTAGAAAATCTCAATTTTTAACGTTGAAAACTCCTTACAGTATGAGAATTAAAAACTATAAAAAGAAGAAAAGGGGGAGAAAAAAAGGAAAATGACATAATTCAATGTAGTAATTCGAGAAATGCGGCAAACTAGCAAACTAACTAACAGGTAGTCAACCACTTATGATAGCTACTTAATATCAGGTTCATTTATTATTGCTAAAACACACTAAAGACATTTTCCAACAAAATCATTAACAAATAGAACAAAAAGTCTAATTGAAAATTCAATTCTTGCTGTGACCATCTCATAGCATTCCCTGAATTGTGTCAATAAAACTAAGCATAGTTGCAAGACTTTTTTCATCTGAAACAATAAAATCACCAAACCAATTTTGTATAGACAAAACAATATTAAAATTTGTCCTAGTAACATTCATTGTTATAGTGCACATAATTATCAATATAACTATATAAGTAAGGGATGGTATGTGACTTACCAAGTCTTGGTATTGTATGTCCTTTTGGGTGGTGGATCACAAAAGGGTCAACAAAAGCCTCTTGCAAAATAATGCTTTCTGGTGTCAAGAAATCTGTCTCTCCTTAATTACATTATAAGAATGAAGTATATGGGTAAGGTATAGTGCTACACTAAATAACAATAGTGCTAATTTTCAAGGCAAAAGGTAAAGGAAAAAGTGTTTGAACAAAGAAACTTGAAGAGATTGTTTATTGAAGTTACCCATAATGTGAAGTGATGGGATATCAATTGGTTTTGAAAATGCATTGGAAGCTAGTTTTGGTGCTGCATAGTTTAATCCACCAAACTTGGCTCCTGCTATCAGAATTAGGAACTTGATCTTGTTTATCTTCTGAAGTGCTACTCCCTAAAATCATCATCAGTTCAATGTTCATTCAAATCAATTGAAATTTAACACAAACTTCATAGTCAAGTTACATGATAGTCAAGTTTATCATTCAAAAAGAGGGTCAACTTGTTGATTCAAAAAGAGTATGTGTGTATTAGGTTCTCCGGTAACGAAAATTGATTTTGAATGAAATGATTATGTAAATTGATTTTGATTAAAAGTAAGTTGAATGTAACGTAGTTTATGTGCATGTTTGCATTCATGATGGATTGCCAAATCTACCACGTATTTTGTTAGAACATCAACCCTGTTTCTAAACGATAAAGATACAAAAAATGCAAACAATAAACACTCGATGTTTGGTAACATCTCTGTTTGCAGAGTAGCTGCAGTTCCTTTCTATTCAAGTTTAGGATTTACAGGCGCAATTTGAGCATAAAGACTACCGTCTAAATTACAACACAACCCAACCAATGCTTGGGCCTAGCGCAAAGGACATTCACTCGTGCGAGAAAATGGTGTGTTTACATTGGACACAACAAAATGTATAGCACCGCGAAACCAAACATAGACTAATGTTTTGGATTAATAACCATATTTAAAGGTAGTTTCAAATCCGAGTTCAGATTAGGATTTATTTTGGAGACACAAATTTTTCTACTTAAGAACTTGTAAAAGACAAGTCAAAGTTAATTTCATATTTCTAAAATCCCCTTTATCTTTCACAAAATAAAAGTTAATTCAAACATGCACCAAAATATAGTAAATTAAAGTAAGATATAGAGTTTCTTTGTTAATTAGTACCTGTGCTTGCATTCCTGGCAATGCAGCAGCTAAAAATGCACCCTGAGTGACATAAATTCATAATTAATAAATCAAAAGAAAAAGAATAAAAATATGAATTTGTCATCAACCAAGTAATCAAAAACTTACCTGAGAGAATCCAAGAACACCATCAAAAGGACCATTTTTTAGCATATAATCTTCAAGATATACTAAGCATTCTTCAAAGTTCTGATACTCAGTGAAATTCTACACACACAAAAATATAATATTACAACTTAGGCACCAATACAAATAAATGAAAAAGATTATGATTAATTGAATTAAATAATTAAAGGTTAAACATCATTTTCGTCCCTATTTATGCAGAATTTTGTTCTAAATAAGTCTCTGAAACAACTAATTTTTTTTATTTTAGTCCGCATGTTGCCTGCAGATTTTCTTACAAATTTTCCTGCAAATTTTTGGTTTAGAGACTAAAATCAAAAAAATTGGTCGATTCAGGAGTTTATTTAGAACAAAAATCGATACATAGACTAAAACTAAAATTTTGCGTATATCCAAGACTAAAATGATGTTTAAGTCATAATTAAATAATAAATATAATAACCTCATTGGCTTGGAACCATTCAAAATAAGGAGGATCAAAAATGCCTTCAATATCTGCTTTTCCTTGTGCCGGAAATTGACCATCAAGGAAAACAAGGTCTAATTTTTGTTTTACAGATTCAGGCCAACGTGAGACTTGTGTCTTGAGGATTTGACCACTGGTTCTGAATCCATGGAGGCAGAGGATTCTTGGTTTCTTCTGGATTTGTTCTTCCATCATGTTGTGTGTTACTTGTTTGCTTCATACTAGTCGGTGTTGGATTTTATTTTATTGTTTTTACCCACCTACCACCATATCATGACACGTTACATTTAATTGTTTTGAATAAGAACTTCTAGGCTCTGTATATAAGAAAATTTGACTATGTTTGAGGATTGAGGAGTAGTTCTTTCCGTCCCAACATAATTGATCAACGTGCATTATTTATATAATTTATTTTGATCATATTTTTTTATTAATTTGTAAATATAAATATTAATATATAAGATGTTGTTTGATTTATTTTGATGAGTATTATTAAAATATAAATTTTTATAATTTTTAAAAATACAAAATCTTAGATATTAACGTTCAAAATTGTATATTAATAAACGTAAACTGATCAACTATGATAATTATTCTGGATAGAAGGAGTAATTCTTTTGTTTCATGAATTGTTTTTTTTTTCTTGGTACATCGAAAAGATAAATTTACTCTCTTCAAGAAATGATCCCCAAACCTCCCCGACTACCAATTGAGTTATTTTACTAGGACAAAAATTTTAATCAATTTTTTTCACTACCAATTTAATTTGATTCAGATATCAGTTCTAGTGTCAAATGGTTACAGCTCCCTGTTAATCGCAGTTACGGAGGATCGAACTGTGATTTCTCTATTAAATTCAGCGTCAATTACCATTAAATTAATTAAGGATTGGTAAAATCTAATCAAAGTTGTTTATGATTGTTTTTTTTGACGGGAAGTTGTTTATGATTGTTTTCTTTTTTCTTTCTTTTAACAAAATAAATACTGTATAAATAAGAGTGAACTTCTTATTATAGCTAAATTAATGAGGTATGGTTGAGTGTCTAGTGGCATCTTTTTGTGTGGGACTGAGGGCTCTCTGGTGGTCTAGAAGTTGAGTGTCTTTCTTAGTATGAGATTAGAAGTAAGCCTCTTTTAAGTAGTGTAGATTTTAGTATTTTCATTAGTGTTCCGTTTATATACGGCGTCTTTATTTTATAGTTCTTTTTTACCGTCGAACTTTGTTCGTCTCGTGCGAAGACTCAGTTTTTAATAAATATATTTTGCCGTTCAAAAAAAATGAGGTAGTTGAGTATTCATTTCAATTCCACATCATGTGTCATGTACAAGAGCAAAAGTCACTTCTTTGAATAATCAATGTTGGAGGCTAGTGGAAATTGGACTTGTATTGAAGTACGTTGCTATGTATGTTCTAGAAAATTTAAGTGAAAAGATAGTGTCTTAGTTTAAAGTAGAGAAGATCTTATAAGTGGAGAAAAGTAATACTGTTAATATATACTGCCAAGATAAATGAATATTATTAGTTGGAACTGTCGGGGATTGGGTAACCCGAGTACAGTTCTAAATTTAAAATATCTCATCCGTAAATATAAACCGGATGTAATGATATTGTACGAGACTTTGACTAATTCGAATAAAATCAATGAGTTGCGTTATGTGTTGGGTTTTGATTCCTATTTTGCCGTTGATCGTGATGGAAGGGGTGGTGGTGTGGCTGTTTATTGGAAAAATCATATGGACTTAACTCTTACTAGTTACTCTCTAAATCATGTTGATATTGAAGTAGCCGACCCAATTAAAGGAAATTGGAGGTTAACAGGATTTTATGGATATCCAGAAGGAAATCGTAGAAGAGACTCTTGGAATTTTTTGCGTCAACTATCTCATAGATCAGATTTACCTTGGTGTATTATTGGAGATTTTAATAACATCTTGTCATCAGATGAGAAAAAAGGAAGGACTGATAGAGCAAATTGGTTGATCAATGGGTTTAGAGAAGCAGTTCTTGATGTTGGTCTGTGTGATTTATTTATGCATGGTTATCAATTTACCTGGTTTTAAATGGTTGGGAACTGAAAGGGCTGTTGAAGAAAAGTTAGATAGAGCTCTGGCAAGTGATATTTGGAGTCAAATCTTTCCAAATGCTAGATTAGAATGTTTGACGGCTACTTCCTCGGACGATTATCCTTTTTGGCTTGCTTGTAATTTTGTTCGGTCAAGAACTTACGTGCCTAGTCAATTTAAATTTGAGATGGCTTGGCTGGCTGATCCCAGTTTTGATGATTTTATAAACTTACTAGCAGTGTAGATGGTATTATAAACAAGTTGAATTCATGTGCTTCAGATTTAACTCGTTGGAGCAAAGACAAGTTCCATAATCTACGCCGACAAATTGATTCCTATCACAGGAAGCTGGAGCGTGTTCGTAACAATGTCGATGAGTCAAATGTCAATTATTTTAATGCTTTGAAACGACAGTTGACAGTGCTTCTTACTCAAGAGGATCGATTTTAGAGACAAAGAGCCAAGACCTTTTAGTACAAGGACGGAGATTTGAATACTAAATTTTTTCATGCAGCTGCTACTGTGAGAAAGAAAGTAAATCGAATCGAAGCATTGACCGATAATAATAATGTTGAATGTCGAACTCAGGATGGTATGGTGGCCATTGCTAGATATTATTTCTTAAACCTTTTTCAGAAGCAAAGTAGTGCCCGCGACGCTGTTCTTAATGCTATCATGCCGACGGTGACAATTGAAGACAATGATAAGCTGCTAGAGCCTTTTGTGATCGATGAATTTAAAGATGCAATTTTTTCCATGCAAGCCGATAAATGTCCAGGCCCGGATGGCTTTAATCTGGGGTTCTACCAACATTTTTGGGACCTTTGTGGTCATGAAATTTTTGATGCAGGCTGCTTTTGGCTGAACTCGGGTGTTTTTCCTCCTAACTTGAATTCAACTAACATTGCCTTAATCCCTAAAGGTGATGTTCAGACTACCATGAAAGATTGGAGACCTATTGCACTATGTAATGTCCTCTACAAAGTCGTGGCCAAAGTTCTTGCGAACCGATTGAAAGGAGTGCTTAATAAATGCATTTCTGAAAATCAATCTGCTTTTGTATTTGGAAGATCCATTCTAGACAACGCTATGGCTGCTATTGAACTAGTGCATTATATGAAGGCAAAGACCAAGGGCAAACAAGGTGATGTCGCCTTAAAGCTCGATATTAGCAAAGCCTATGACCGAATAGATTGAGATTATCTTAGAGATATTTTACATACCATGGATTTCTCTCAAAAATGGATTTCTTGGATTATGTTATGTGTTGAGACAGTTGATTACTCTATTATTCTTAATGGCGATACTGTTGGGCCTATTATTCCTGGAAGAGGACTGCGGCAAGGAGATCCTTTGTCTCCATATTTGTTCATCATCTGTGTTGAAGGGTTGTCAGCACTTATTCGGAAGGCAGAAGGTAGAGGTGATATTCATGGAGTTAAAATAGGCTTTGGCTTAAACATTATTTTAGTCCTTGTATGTATGCGAAATTTTAGTTTTAATCCCTGTATCGAATTTTGTTCAAAATAAGTCCCTGAATCAACCAATTTTTTTGATTTTAGTCCTTAAAGCGAAAATCCGTAGGAAAATTTGTAGGAAAATCTGCAAGAAACTTGCGAATTTTCCTGCAAATTTTTGCTTTAGGGACTAAAATAAACAAATTTGGTTGATTCAGGGACTTATTTTGAACAAAATTCGATACAGGGACTAAAACCAAAATTTGACGTATATACAAGGACTAAAATAATGTTTAAGCCGTTAAAATATGCAGAAATGCACCTATTATTTCACAGCTTCTTTTTGCAGATGACTACTTCCTTTTCTTTCGAGCGTCTGATAATGAAGTTGTGACCATGAAGAATATTCTTAACACTTATGAAGTTGCTTCATGCCAGGCAATTAATTTACAAAAGTCTAAATTTATTGTAGCAGGAATGTTCCTTTAGCTGTCTAGAATTCTATTACAAATATCTTAGGAGTGCAACATGTGCTTGGGACAGGTAAATACCTTGGCTTACCGTCCATGGTGGGACGAAGTAGAAAAGCGACATTCTGCTTTATTAAAGATAGAATTTGGAAGAAAATAAATTCTTGGAGTAGTAGATGTCTTTCTCAAGCAGGTAGAGAAATAATGATTAAATCAGTTCTTCAATCTATCCCGTCTTATGTTATGAGCATCTTCTTAATTCCGTCATCTCTATGTGATGAGATTGAAAAGATGATGAACTCCTTTTGATGGGGTCATAATAAAGAACAGTCTAAAGGTATTCATTGGCTCTCATGGGAGCGGTTAACTATGCACAAAAATGCAGGTGGCTTGGGTTTTAAAAGTATTGGAGCTTTTAACTTTGCGATGCTTGGAAAGCAGGCTTGGAAGCTTATATCAAATCCAGGTAGTCTAATCACTAGACTTTTCAAAGCTAAATATTACCTCAGCTCCAAAATCGGGCACAACCCAAGTTACGTGTGGCGGAGTATTTGGAGTGCAAAGTTCATGGTGCGTGGTGGTTATAAGTGGAGTATTGGGACTGGTAATAACATTCCAGTATGGGAGCATAGATGGGTCTCTGATGGTTCAATTCTTACTAAGCCTTTGCATCTGAATTCAGCCTTACCTGACATGACTGTTTCAGATATGTTAGTTTTAAATGAAAAGAAGTGGAATACAGATCTTATTAGAACAATTTTTGATGATAGCAGCGCAGAAAAGATTCTACACACTCCTTTGATAGACTCAGTCACTGAAGATAAAATGATTTGGAGGTTTGAGAGGAATGGGATTTATTCCGTCAAGACTGCATATCGGTATTGTATTGATGAGGCTATCGATACCACTAGTTTGCGAGTACCAGGCAACTGGTATTTAATTTGGAGATCTAAAGTCCCACCAAAAATTAAGAATTTTATGTGGCAATTATGCCGCAATTGTATTCCAACAAGAGTTTGCAATTGTGTGCTCTGTGAGAATGGAAATGAAGAAACCATACATGTTTTCTTCCTCTGTCACAATGCTCAGCAAATATGGCAACAATTTGGATGGTGGAATGACATGTAACAACACTTACATAATCATACTACCATATCAGATATTATATTTTCCATTTTGCAGGCTTATAATGAAGACCAAGCTGCTCATTTTATGACTGTCCTATGGAGTATATGGCAGAAGAGGAACAATAAGGTTTGGCACAATAATTCATAACCAGTGCAGGTAATTTGTGCCCGTGCCACTACACTATTGGTTGATTGGAGGAGAGCACAAAACCAACACAGTCCAAATAATTCTCAGCTTCAACAGAGGAGTGTAATTAGGTGGATAAAACCTCAACGTGGTCGGTATAAATGCAATATTGATGCATCCTTTTCTGTACAATTAATAAGGTTGGTATAGGTATGTGTATCCGAGACGACCAAGGTCAGTTTGTTCTTGCTAAAATGGAATGGATTTCGCCAATTCTTGATGTGGATACAGGGGAAGCTCTTGGCCTTCTTAGTGCTTTAAAGTGGGTTCATGACTTACGCTTGGAAGATGTTGATTTCGAGCTTGATTCCCGAAATGTTGTTATACGATTTCATAGCAAAAGAGAGGACATGTATGAGTTTGGTGATGTTATTAGATATTGCTTACTTATGTGCAACTCATATTTTAGAAACTCGTGTGTTGAGTTTGTTAGGAGACAAGCCAATGAGACCGCTAGGTGGCCACATCTTTAACTAGTTTCCACCTCTTTATTGATGTACCCGCTTGTATTCATAATATTATTAGTAATGAAATGCTCTTATATTTTCGTCAAAAAAAAAAAAGTGTGTTTATTAGGACACACTTATCGTTTTAGCTAGAAGTGAGATTTAATTAAAATTTCTTCTTTATTATTGGTAATGCTACTTCTATTAAAATATGACTATAAAGTCTCATATTTGATGAAAATGTATGTTCAATAAACTTAAATTTCTCCTCTAAACAAAACATATATTAAATGCTCTAAGCATATATTAAATTAAGGATTGGTCAATACTCAAATCCTTCAAAAAAAAAGTTCATTGCTCAATACTTGAATTTAATTTTTAATATATGTAATCAAACTTCAAAATTTAAAGGACGGAAGATTATAGACAACTTATACACCATCATAACTAGCTTTATATCAGTGAAATTTCAACCCACTCAACCACCTAGACACCTTGTTTAGTATCATGATAATAAAAATCAATCCTAGGTCTATCTATTCTCTCTTTCTAACCATTTTCTGATTCTTCCCCCCTACTCTTGGCGTATTATATATATTTTATAATTTTTTTCCTAATAATGTTGTTTTCCTCCTATTATCAAAATTTCTTTACTAACAACATATATATACTACTTATTGTCAAAAAAAATAAAATAAACATATATATACACTACCAATCAATGTGCTCATGAGTACATTAATCACCTCAAGTAGCTGGCCTGATTACAAAATGTTTGGGCTTCACCCATTCATTTTAGCCCAGATCACTTGGTACATAATGTCTCTTTGAAAAATTGTCCTGCCACCCCTACAACTAACACTTCACCCCTACAAATTGAATACTTTTCCTATTTTATCCTTTTTAATATTTGACTTCACCCCTACAAAATAATTTTCTTATTCCTCAAATTAAATAAAATTTTGGAAAATTTGAAATAGGTTTTCTAGGGACGAAAATTGCAAACCGAAACACTTTGAAAATGAATTCTGAAATTGCAACCTGGAACTAACAAACTAGAATAGTCAAAATTAATTCCGAGAAGCTAAACCCCTGCGACAATGAGGAATCTTCCAAGACAAAAGGGGAAAACATGAATCATGGATAACTTATCTAACAAGTAACCAATAAAAATTTACCATATAAACAAATTAAATAGTGGGTACGTAAAATTCAGTTAATAAATATATCATATACAATATTTTTTATGTGATTTATTTTTATTAATTGTTAGATAAATTATCTACCATTCTTGAGGGATAACTCATGCCGGGCTATTTGAGTCTCTTTTTCTTTACTATTTTTGTTTCCTTAACCATTGTTCTAACGGTAATATTTATCATTTTTCTTTTTTTATACTCCCTTCATCTTAAAACTATTGTCTTTTTAGTATTATGTACGTGGATTAAGAATCAAATTGATAAGTTAAATCTCATTCAAAAATATGAAAGTATACAAAAGTTGATTTAAAAGTAGGGACCAAAAATTGTTATAGAAATTTTTAAGAGACCAAAAATTGATGAAATTTTTTATAGGGACTAAAAACAAAATTCAAGATATTTATAGGGACTAAAAATGTATTTAACCTTTAAAAAATATATATTTAATTAATGTTTTAACTTTTGTAAAGGTCCTTTGAAAAAAAAAAACTTTTGTAAAAGTACAAATAATAAATTAACATTAATTTCCGATAAAAACAACAACATTATGACAAAATTAAAAAATTAAAAAGATAATAGTTTTAATATGAACGAATTATAGTTTTTCTCATTGAAATTGTTAACCCACATTTCTCCTTTCCAAGTTTTACTATAGAATCGGACAAACATAAAGAATTGCAAAAATCCAGACAAACTTATATTAGTATTATTATAACATCATAATAATTGCCAGCTTTTGCCAGCTCCTGGTTCATTATTAAAATTTAATTTTCAGAAGAAGAAAAAAACCACAATAGTCACATGGCAATATATCACAACATGTCATGGACTCTTGGTTGTCATGACACACGACTGGTTGGGTTTGCAACTAGGTCCGGAGGCTGAATCATGATGCACTTTATAACGTTTGGCAATTGATCAAAAGATCACAAGTACGACATTTAATTTGGTTAGCCACAATTTAGTGTCTTTGAAGAATGAGGAATAATATAATTTTTTAAGGAGTTTCGGTGAAAATAGATTTTTTGTTGAAAAATATTCTTTATTTTTTTTCATTTTGGCTCATCGGTCGTGTTGGGATTGTCTCTTCTTTTTCTCTATCGGATTGGTGTCATAATCCGACTGTTTATATCCAAAGTTTATAATAACTTTGATATTTTGAATTGTAAGAGTTGAATACTCTTCGTACTTTTTATAATTCAATTATTTGTTTATAAAAAAAAGTATCATTAACATAAAATCATGTTTCTTTTTTGTGTGAATCATATATTATTTAGACCTAATTGTAGAAATTAATCTTTTAAAATGAGTATTTTTTTTTGATAAGCAAACAATATGATTTATAAGGAATAGAAAGGATATTCAACCCTTACAAATCAAGAAAGTCTCATTAGATACTAAGGGCCCGTTTGTTATAGATTAAAAAATAAGTGATTTTGACATTAAATAATTTAGAGATTATTTTTTAGAGATTTTACAAAAAATTAGAAGCTATTTTGTGTTTGTTTATCCGTAAAAAAATTACTTTTTATAAAAAATTAATATTTAACTTGTTTGGATGCAACTATATAAAAGTGATTTTGCATCACAAAATTACCATAAAATATAATTATCTAAATATAATATATCATATAAAATAAATATATGAAAAAATTATGGTCATATAACTTTATATATAGCTACAAATAAAACAAATTTATAAATCTTATTTTCTAAAAATATCAAACTGATCATATAAATTCTAAATAGGATATTATTGGAATATTAGAATAATATTAAAGATATTTTTGTCTGAAATTTTTTTACACTTGTTTTCTCTCTCCTCTAAAAAAAATCTATAAAAATAAGCTATTAATATCAGCTTCAGATTATTAGCAATTTTTAGATTATTTTCAGATTCTGATTATTTTTAAAAGCTATAACAAACTTGTGTTATTTTCTTAAAAGTGATTATTTTTTAAAAATAAGTGATTATTTTCTAAAAAAAGCTATAACAAACGGGCACTAAGAAAACAATCTAAAGAATTATTACACCAGGCAAAAAAGAAAGGTTAATTAAATTAAAATTTTGCCTAATCAGTCTAAAAATCAAAACCAAGAAATATGAACAATTTGGTCCACCAGAGAATCCACAACAACACTTCCACCGTTAAACATGACATTATTGCGCAACTGCCAAATACTCTATTTTAAAAATGAGTATGATTTAATTTTCTTTTTGAAAGGGAGTATGATTTAAATTAGAAAAGATCTTTTATCTTTAAAGTTTATTGAATGATATACAATTTATTTTTTATAAGGTGTTAATTGTTTTAATATTTTTTAACAAATTAACTTCATAAAATTAATTTTAATTAAAAGTGCATTGAATAAAATTAAAAAAATGTAAAAGATAATTTATGTTGGGACATATGTAGAGATACAAAATTCAAATCCAAGTTTGAAGTTATAATCAACTTTTTTGTTAAAATATAAATTGTAATAAAATGTAAATTCTAAATTATTTTGTCTAGAAAACTTAACTCAACTGACAGAAAATATTGAAATTGTTAGACCGAATATTTATGAACTCGATTCAAGCGTCGGTCCCTCTACTTGTGTGTGCGTTTTTGATGTCTTACTATTTAATCTACTACCCAAAAAAATTATAAGTTATTTTATATTCAACTCACTTGTAAATAAGATCAATTAATTAAAAAAAAATACTGCAAAACTAAACATTGCATATATATATATATATATATATATATATATTCTATTTTTTGTTTTTATACATGCATACATTATACTTTTTTTTTGAACAAGCCAAAATGAGACATTATATAAAAAAGAGATCGACCCCTAGCACAAGGTGTGCTAAAACAGGGCGACAAAGTCTACAACAATTCACAAAGTATCAGCAAACCACAACAATCAAATGCCCAGACATAACAATGGAATCACCCACCAACTATGTAAGTTAACCCCTAACCCAGGATATTGAGTCTTCAGCCACCAAAAAGAACGCCGCTTGATCAAGTCCAAAAGATGAGAAACAGATTGTGCCGAGTTTTTGAAGAGGCGCTGATTGCGCTCTGTCCAAATAACCCAAACACACACCAGCCAAATGAGCTGCATAAAAGATCTCCTCGCCCGACTACCACCCACTGCATGAGTAAACTGGAGGAAATTAGCAGAGAAGTCGGAGGGTTTACCATATCGAAACCAATCCAAGACCTGACTAGCGACCATAAAGAACCAAAAAAACCGCAAGTGAAGAACAAATGGTAAGCCGACTCAACACCACCACAACCAGAGACGCAAAGATGAAACTCCGATGAAAGAATTCCCCGACAAAACAAATTAGTCTTCGTCGGTAACCTGTCACACAAAAGTCTCTATATTTCATGTAAACATGTCTAAATTAATTTTACCTTTACTCAAAGAAAAATCAAATATACAATAAATCAAAACACTTGACAATAGGTAATTAAAACATGTCACTGTAGGTTGTAAATTAACACTATGAAATCCACCACAATTAAAGTTGATTATTATATTACATCAAAAAGTTTTTTATAGGGACTGGCCCACTTATAACACCTATGCCAAGCTATGAAAGTAGGAAGTAGCCAGTAAATAAATACAAAAGACTACCCAAATATTTTATACATCAAAACCAAAACCCATGATGACAAATAGTTCAACAAAAAAATTGTCTTCCTTTTTCTCTGTTCTTTTCTTCATGATTGGTTAAACAATTTTCATTTCCCTTTTGCCATTGTCTTTGTTTTGCATTGCTCTCTTGAACCTGAAATTGTAAACTCATTAGATTAGAATAAATCCATCTTTTAATGAAGCATGAATATATGAACAAAGCACAAATCCATGGACCGTTTTATAATGTTACTTTGTTTGAGACTAATGGTTTTGTATTATGTTTGTTCTGGTTTTTTTTATAGGTGAGTCTCACTTCATTAAATTGTGTTTCACAAAGGTAAAGATATGTTATTCATGTAAAGAAATGCATGCATGTTATTCATATAATATAATATAATTAGAAAATGTGGTACAATATACTAACATTTACTTTTCTACAAATAGATAATGGAAATATGGAATTACTAACAACAATTTGAATCATTTGGTAATGTAACTCTATCACAAGTAAAAAATAATTAGGAAATAAAGAATTTATGTCTTTCAATATTGAAATTTTTTTATTTAGAAATATTTTATGATTTGGAACTAATTTTGCAGGTACCTTTAAGGAGAAGAATATGGAAATTTTCAATAAGATAGTTTTTTTTTCTTCTTCCTTAACTGCATTGCCTACAAAGTCATTCCACTACGTCAACTTTTTTTTTTTTTTTTTTTGATAAACACTACGTCAACTTATTTGTTCCTCCCCCTCAAATGTGAATGTTGCAGCGACCTGTTTTCCGACAAGGTGCTCAAATTAAGCCATGTGTTTATTCTATTATATATGTATTATATGTAAAAGAAACTAAGATCTCATAATCCCCAAGAAGCAATATTACCTTGTCACTTACATAAATCAAATTCATAAAGGAACCAAACATACATGACCAATCAAGTTAAGAGATATATGATGCTAAAGTATCTCACATTTGAGTCATTTATTAATTCCTTAACTCTTAAGCTTAAGCCATTACTTATTTTGTTACCATAAGTGGAACATATTTATGTGCTAGACATGTTTATTTCAGATTAAGTACTATCTTTGAGTAAAAATCCTTTTCTTTAAATAAAAATAAATTTAATGCATCTAATCCCACAGAAAAAAAATTAATAGCAATCATGCACATAAATATTGTTATTGACATAGTAAATATGGCCATATTCATCCACTATTAGCATCATCCATGAGTCATGATGATTCATTACAAAATTAAAATTGATATTCTAATTTCAGTGGCAGCAAGCTTATGATAACAAATGAATTCATACAATATATCTTGAAAAGGTTAAAAAAAACATCTAAGTAAAATGGTAATGAATTGTAATCCTTGAAAGATAATTAAACAAGGGTGAATTAGGAATTATAACTTTGCATGTGAGTTAATCCTTGAAAGATAATTAAACAAATGTTTTTTAGATTTGAATAACAATGAGAGTAAAATTAGGGTTTCAAACATAATTAGCGAATTTATAACTTGAATAAATAATTTTGTCCCAAAACATAACCAAATCAGATTAGAGAAATCAAACACCAAATCAGATTAACTCACATGCAAAACATAACTAAATATTAGAATCAAAAGATAACCAAATATATTTCAAATAAAATAAAAACAGAAATAAGTACTAAAGGATTTGAGTTAGGGTTTCTACACACCAAAATAACTAAAAAGACGGGGCCAACACGTACAGGTAGCGATAGAAGGATGTTTGAAGTTGGCTTGAAGCTCCGACGACAGTTATGGTAGTCCAACATAGCTAAAACGCGACATTTTTGCTCAGTTTGGTGCAGTGCGTCCATGTACTTTGTAAGGGAGAAGGAGAAGATGTAGGATATAGCATCAATTTGTTAAACAAGGCCGGATTTTTTTTGGATACTCCATCAAAATCGACTATGAGATTATTTTGGCTGACTAGCGGCGGCTAAGAAAGAAAAGAAAGAACCAAGTTAGGGTTTCAGAATAAACGGAATATGAGAGGAGAAAGTCCAAGTTGTTGGTGAGGGACACTTATCTCGGCCCAATTCTGGTTTTATTGATTGGGTGGCCCAATTGTGGTTAGTGGAAGGGATAATAATATGCCCAAAATAGCATTTTGTTTACATTTTTTTAAAGTATATTTTTATTGATTTTTTTTGCATCATAATTTATTGACTTTAATAAAGCAACTCCTTAATGAAAAATAAAGCTAACTCTTTTGTGAATAATATTGTCTCCGTAAGCCTTACCAAAAAAAACTTTGTCTCCATAATAGAAAACAAACATTGACGTGAGCTCAATTCATAGATGACATTGCACATTTGTGCAGGGACTGTGGTTCATATATCCATTTATTCGTCTTAATGGATGAATTTCTAGCCACTAGATTACTTGACAAAAAAAAACATCGACTTTATTACCAATTGTTACCAATTGAAAAAGAAATCAATTTAATAAAATATTTGGGTTGGCTCTAACTCCCAAGAGTCTCCTCATTAGGAAAATTGCTCTCTAACCCCCCTATATTTTTTTTTCCCCCCTAACTACCTTATTTGTTCTTAGGGGTATTTAAGCAAAATTCGGGACGTAGATCCCGAAATGCATTTCGGGATGTAGAACCCGAAGTTTTTCGGAATTTTGGGGGGTGCAGGCACCACTTTGGGATCTCCCGAAGTGGTGTCTGCACCCCCCCAAAACTCACCCAGAAATCATTTAAGCATCGATACTGAATACTTAAAAACTTACACCACTTCGGGATCTAGATCCCGAAATGGTGCCTACTCCTCCCCAAAACTCCACACATACTTCGGGTTCTATATCCCGAACCTCATTTCGGGATCTACGTCCCGAATTGAAGGGCAATTTGGAGTTTTAGGGGGTAATAGAGAAATGTGGGGGGGGGGGGGGGGGCAAAAGAGAAATTTTCCCTCATTAGTCATTTTTTGCAAGAAAGATTATCTATTTTGATATATCTTTTTTCGGGGTATCCACCGCCGAACGCAATGACTAATCCCTCGCTATTTTGATATATCGATATTTAAAAACTAAATATAAATGAATTTTTTATTTAGAAAAATATTAACCAATAATATTTTTAAATATTTTTTAGTTTGAGTCAGGTTCCTCTGCACAATTGTAGAGATTACTTCTTCGAATTGAGTACAAATAAAATAAAATAAACATCTCATATAATATATTTTAAATACTACAAAATTATAATTAAAATATCTTCATGAAAGTACTTAGAATACAAAATGACAATTGATACTATTACCAAATTACCTTTGAAAAAATTAGTTCCATTTTTATTCGTCCAAAAAAATAAATAATATTATCTTTATAAATTTGTTTCAATAAGTATTTTCATATACTTAGTCCATTGGTATAAAGGCATTATACTTTTTTGAAATTCAACAAACTGAAGAAAAAAAATTAAAAATTCTTAGTGAATCCGTGCATCGCACGGGTAGAGATATACTAGTTAATTACGTACTCCTTGATGATCATGTTCACAATAGCATTGTAACACGACAACAAAACATGCACCCACCACGGCACCACACAATAGTAGTTTCTTCTACAACCATATTAGATTGTATATTTTATTTATATGGTTGAATTCCAATTGGAAGATGAACATGTTAGTTGTTTTCCACTAGCTATCAACGGTTAATTTAAATATTCTGTCTCATTCTTCTACCCCCAATCATATTATATAACACAAATAATCCAATTTGTTGATAGAAAATGCAAACCACCTAATAAAATGATTTGATGTGACGATTAAAATTGGAGAAAAGGTCAAATTTTCAAAATAAAAAAGAGGACTTTTTCATCTTATGGAGGGTTAGTATTTCACGTAAGGTGCTACTTTTTTTTTACCCCCGTAAGGTGTACTAATTACTATCATTCATATTTTAACAATAAATATATATGACTGGTGTCACGAGTTTAATTTTTATTTTATCCTAGATCTAACATTCTTTTCATATACATAACAAAAGAAAAAGTCATTTTCCACAAAAATAAAGATTTCAATTTTACTATCTAGCATGGAATTGGGAACAATTTGAGCTTAACTTTCAAGTCAGGTGACTTATCACGTATGCACGCATCATTTTAACTAACCAGCTTTTTTCCCCTTCTCCATTCTTTTAATGTAACATTTAATTTAAATGTAGAAACTTTTTTTAATTGTCACATTTTAATTTGTTTATAAAAAAAAATCATAAACACGATTACAAATTACTCCCTCCGGCCTTAAATATAAGCAACTTTCCCCTTTTTAGATACATTGAATAATTAATATAATGTATCAAGCTTATATTGTAGACTAGATACATTAGTTATTTAATATATCTAAAAAAGTGAAAGTTGCTTATATTTAAGGCCGGAGGGAGTATTATATAATATCGTATGACTTTTAATGTGTATATTATATTTACTAATTGCATGATTTTTTGGACACACTAATACATGATTACAACTATTTTATGATTTTATTTTATTTGTACTACAAGTTAACCTGATCCATCATACATTAACCCTAATCTTAGTTAAACTAAATAGTCATGTAACAAGGGCAACATGACAATAAGAGTAATGCAAACATAAACCAACATGAAGGCTTGTCTACATCATCCTCAATCATAAACCTTAATTTTAGCACCTAGCTACTGGGGTCAAGGTCAACAATAATATTAGGAAGACTTGAGGAACACGGAGTGGAAGCTACACAAAGGAACATAGGAATTGTGATTATGATGTTGCTTCACTACTAGGAAGAATTTAGGGATGAATTTCACGTTTTGATTATCTAAGGTTTCTCTTGATAATTTAATTTATTTTCGGAAGCGATTTTAAAGTTGGGCAACTAGACATAATGCATGCATACATGTCTATTCTTTTCTTCCTTACCATGAAATTTTGATACAAATGCAAATAAATTGTTGAAAAATTGTTGTTTCAATTTAAAATTTAAATTTACTTAAAAAAAATATAAAAATGATACAGCATTAGACTATTAAATGTTGAATCAATAATATGTGGCATAAGTGGTAGATACTTAGATTCATTGATTATTTAGTTGAGAGTTTGATTCTTAGCCGGTACATATGAAATATATACTCATCATCAATTTAATCTGGTTTAGAGATCATTTCTAGCATCAAGTAGTTTCAGGGTTCTCCCGAACAACTAACATTTGCGGAGATCGAACTATGACCCTCCTAACAAGTACAATGTCAACCACCAATTGACCAACTAACATTTTTTGGTGAAATAATATTTATTCAAAGTAATTTATCTTTTAAATAAATTTTAAATACTTTAAAAAATTAGTCCCTACAATTGTATGTCGGTCTATCTTTCCTACCAAAACTATAGAGTATTATAGTGTTTGCATGCCTTTTTTTTAAAATTCAGTATCCGGCTCATGAACCAACTGATTTGAAGGGTCAAATTTCATCATTCATTTGTAGGGCTCATTCAAAGTCAAAGTTTAACTCTGTATAGATTAATTAGTCCACTAAAATTGACACTAAATAAAATCGAATATAAGACATTATAAACAATACACTCCAAAATCACAAGTCAACACCACAATTTACGTGCCTTAATTATAATAATAATTCTTTTGATAAACAGAAATCTAACCTCAAATTTAAGTTGGGTTTCAAAACCTAACTTTTGTTTAATCACCATTCTCATTTTGATTAGTATTAAATGAAATTAGATTATCTACTATTGCAAGATCACATATTCGAGATGTTGATGATAGTTTTTGATCTAATGATTTAAGAAAAATGCTAGTATTAGGCCTAATTCATCTTATACTAGTTTTTGATCCGAATTTATTTTTTAATATACATAAGTTGAATTTATATATGAAAGACGTAACTACGCCACTACTGAGACCTTAATCCATCATAAACTCCCTATTGCAAAAGTATCCTAAGCTAAAGTGACGCAAAAGGTGGTAGAAAAAGAGACGTTATCTTGTCTTATGCAATATTGACAAGAACGAACACACCAAATGTGACAACCACGTGTGAGTCCTAGATCTATATTTATTGCTAGAACATGACCATATACATAGTTGGATGCTAAAGTGATGTAAAAAAGTTCATTTGAGTGATGAAATGACCAACGAAGAAGACAAAAGTGGGACGGTTGTTAATTGATAAAATTAAGATTAGGAAAGTGGCTGGAAAATTACTGCACACAATAGTAGTGCCGTAAGACAAAGACAGCTCACTAACCCTAAGAACCGACACATGTCCGTGATCCAAAGGGTGGTTCCGGTAATATTCAACAACTACAAATAAACAAAGAGACAAACAAAGTACACTCATAACAAACATAATGCCCGTTGCTAAATATGAAATGCCCAATATAATTTAGACACGCCTTAACATCTGCCAGCTAGTAATTTGGTGTAATGTAATGACAAGCTAGGTTTAATTGGTAAATAGTTGGCTCATATCTCATTTCGACAAGAGTTGAGTACGGTCACAATTGTGATTTGTGACCGCATGTATTTAATAAGGAGAAATGCTAGCAACACATTTTTAAAATAGATATATTCAATAAACAATAAATCAATCAAAAAGAGTATGTTGATGTGTGTTCATCTAAGAATGTATTGTTAGTATTTCTCCTGTGAAAGATCTTAGATGTGTTTGATCTATATTTTAACATTAGAATTATATGTTAAATAATAACAAAAATATCTAATAAAATATGAATTGTTTAATCAAAATTAGATGATTCTGATGTATTGAATGCACCTGACTACAGACTGATTAATCGTATTTAATCCAATTCTGGCTCATACTTACTGTATTGGGGCAACGAATGTTATTTCAACATGTGTCATAAACGTGATGATCTATAAGTACTTGTATGTATGTAAACGTGTTTAAATTTTAAAGTCTATTTTGATTTTGATTAGTGTTAAGGCTTAAGTACATGAAAAGAGTTCAACCTAAAAAACTAATCTAATAAGTGAGGGACTCATAATTTAAATGTCATATATTCGATGTAAAACTCATAACAATTAGTCTCGTGATTTAACTCATTGAATCTGTTTTAAGAGTAGAAAAATATCAAGAAGAAGAAGGAAAAAAAACCATTTGTAAATTTTGTATATATTTGGGTGTTGACCCATTGCATAATAGACATGACACCGGCCAGAGTAAGTCCACGATATAAAGAGGTTGGCGCACATGTGCAGGCAACATAATGTAAGTGGTAGTGTTGCATATGGCATATTATTGGGTAAATTATAATAGTGTCCTATATCATATAAAAGCAATTAATTTAAGTTATGGAGCAACATTGACACCGAGAACATAGCCTTATAACAGCTTTCTTTAATGAGGTTCATATTGTCTCAAAACACAATTTAAAGTATGTTCAGATTGCTGGTGAAATCAAACAATCATTGTAATAAATAATTATGCAATTTCTCAAACACATTTAATTGATTTTAAAAATTATTTTATAATATCCGTAATTTAAAAGAGAAAAAAAAGTTTAATTATTTCTCTTTTCCTCTCCAAAAATTTCAGCTAAATATATTCAAAATCATGTAACATTTTTGAGATTAATTTGTAGAGATCAATGATAAAATATTTAGAAGAAATTTTAATGGAGAATCAAACATATAAGAAAATTGCATGAGGCTAAACTATAGTTTTTTTTGTTTGAAATACTGTTATATTCTTAAGATTGAATTTGAACCCATAACTTTTGATTAAGTTGAAAGAGATTTTTACCATCTTATGAAAGTACTATTCGATTTAAACTATAACTTCTTTAATGAAAAACTTCAATTATTGTAAAAAAAAGATGAAACCCTTTTATTTTTTAAACTAAAATACCTTTTCTTTCTTTTAGGAATATAACCAGAATATAATACTTACTAGATGCCTTTAACCATTTGCATAGGAGTATATAAAAATAGGTAGCATTTCAATTTTTTAAGACTCAAAATTTAAAAGAATCTTACCCCATTATTATTTTGATTCATTCATAGCTGTCCATCCACTTCTTTATTTGAAGTCCCCCACTTCCAAACCTTACCCCTCTTTTTATATATTCTCTTCCTTTTCATTCATTGTTCATACTCTCTCTTTCTCATCTTTTCTCTCCATCACACACACACACACACACACCACTTTCCTTTCTAAAAATCTCTCTCCATCACTAAATTTAACTAAAATGGCTTCATCTGCAGCAGTTAAAATTTTCCTCATCTTCAGTCTTCTAGCCACTTCTTGTTTGGCACAAGCACCGGCTGCTGCACCATCTCAGCCACCAACATCTACCCCAGCACCAAAAACTCCACCACCAGCAGCAACACCACCACCAGCAACTCCACCACCAGCAACACCACCACCTGCAGCAACTCCACCACCAGCAACACCACCTCCTGCAGCTACTCCTACTCCAGCACCTGCCTCCTCTCCAGCAGCTTCTCCTCCAGCACCAACACCAACTGGGGAAGCACCATCCCCTTCTTCCCCCTCCACCTCTCCTCCAGCCCCTGGTCCTAACTCTCCAGCACCCGGACCCAACAGTGCTGATGTACCACCTTCTCCCTCTGCAGCATTTTCCTTCAGCAAACCCGTCATTGCTGTAACTGCTTTCTCCGCTGCTATCTTCGCCGTTGCTTTCTAGAATTCGTCAGCATGGATGATCTTTAGCCCTTGATCTTACTTTTCATTGATGGACGGACGGGATCTATTTGATTTATTATCCTCTGGTTTTATTTAATTTTATTTTGAGTAGTGTTTTTTGTTAATTTTCGGTTGTGTTATTATTATTATTTCTCAATTTATACTTGTCGTTGATGTGTTTGTTGATTCGACGGACGGGATCGATCTTCATGATTATGATGATGATGATGATTTATTTTGTGATTCAATTTGTTTTGGTGTTCACATGTGTATGTAGATGACCGTGATCATGATTTCATTGTACATCCATTAATTCATAGAATAAAACTGTTTGTCATTCTTTTTACTACAATCTTTGTATGAAATTATCTTATTTTCGTCTGAATTATTTATTAGATATGCTAAATTACTTATATTACATGAATGGAGATAGCTTTTTAATATATGGAGTAGATCAATTCATATTGGTTTTCAAATTTTAAATTGAGGCTATGGTTGCTATATTATTCATGATTTACAAAAGAAATTCAATCAATTGGATACATTTTTTGGATATTGAAATTTTGTTGTGGTTTCATTAACACTATTAGAAAAAATTATTACAAAAAATAGATTATATAATTCTTTTGATAACCAAAAAATAATTCTTTTGATTTTCTTTGTCACTATAGATTAGGTGAGAAAACCAAATTTTTCTCTTTACATTTTCTGGTTAAAATTGGAGGCTCTAAAAACATTGACATTGTTAACCAACATGGGGTCTAGGGGGAATGAGACAGACTCTCGTAACTTGACTAGTTTCAAAATGCCTCGAATAAGATAACAATAGTAGAGGAAACCTATGAAGAACAAAATAAACCTTGGCTTGTTGAGCAACTAAGGTGATACTTTTGGGCAAACTTACAATTATTTTCTTCCAAAAAATTTGTTAAAGTTAGATGTGAACTTCTATTTCAATAAGGGTTTCAATCGGTTGTTGGCGTTGTGGGTGATTAGTTTCTCATGTTAGATTCAATAATTGTTGGTGTGACTGCGTTAATTTGAAATATAATTAATGTGTATATATTATTAGGGTCATATTAACTAGCACGAAAGTAGTATACTTCATGCACTAGTTAAGCATACAAAATAAATAACTTTTGCAGTGAAACAATATGTTATTTTATAAATATTGACTACACAAATTTTAATGTATTTTTATTATTTTGAGTTTTTTTAACTAATACATGAAGTGCATTAATTAACATTTTTCATATAATTATTCAAATTTGTTCACACAAGCAAGACACTAGTTTTTTAGTGTTTGATATATATATATATATATATATATATATATATATATATATATATATATATATATGGTGGGGAATTCTAACTTTGATCCATGTAGGTCAAAGTTAGCAACTATAACCTGAAGAAATTACTCACGCGCCCCCCCCCCCCACCCCACAATTTACTCGGGCACCCCCATGTTCTCCGCACCCCCCCCCCATTTGCTCCGCGCGCCCCCATATTCCATATAGATCATAGTTGCTAGCATTGACCCACATGGTCAATGTTAGCATTCTCCTATATATATATATATATATATATATATATATATATAGGTATTCCACAAATAAAGTGAAGACATTGATTGAGCTCGATTTTTATTTATTATTGATGTTGCATCTAGAGTATAAGAAGATGGCCGGGGTCCAATGGTGGGTAAATAATGGTGATAGGGGTTGGAATTGGACGGGTGACTTGATCAAAATAGGAGCTCATAATTATGGCAGAAGATATAAGTTGTTGACTAATGAGGAAGCTCAAATTTGTGATTTTCTGGTGCATTTAGCCTTAGTAGGTCAAATGGTGATAAGGGAGTTTAGATAGGTATTTTCACCAAACAAAAGGAAAGATGGTATTGCAATATAAGTAATCTTGACTTTTTTTACATATATTAAAAAAAATTAATAGTGTAATTATTATGTCTAGTTTGTGTACTCTCTCCGGTCTTATATATAGGAAAATTTTGATTTTTTAAATTCATTGTAAAATAGATGTATCTAGACAATAATATTGTCCACATACATCCATTTTATAATGTATCTAAAAAGTAAAATGTTTCTTATATATAGGACCAGAGGGAGTATAATTTTACTAAATTATCATTTGTTTGTATGTGTATTTTATTTGATTTTTCGTATTACAATGCAAGTTAGAGTAATAATTAAGGATATACTATATAGGAGGGAAAAAGTAATAAATACACCTAGTAATTTGTAATAAGACTTATATTTTGAGATTAAACTTTTTTTTGATAAAATGTTTATAATTTGGGGCGGAGGGAGTAATAGAAAAATATGTGGATATTAATAGTTTTGAAGTACCCAATTTTTAAAGTATTTAGAATGAGAGGTAGTATTAAAATTTTGAATCATATATAACAATTTTTGTTTTTTAACCAATAAGAAATTAAACAAGAAAAGGCAAAATAAACTATGGTTTAGGTCTCATTAAACCAATAATATCAGCCGTCAACAACATAATGGATGGGCAAGAATTCCAAATCATAATCCTTAATCCATGTTAGAATAAGTGGCGTATCCAGAAACTTTTGTAGGTGGGGGTAAGAATATAGTGCATATCTTTTTTTCGAGGACAAACCATTGGCACAAGATAAAATTCAATATCATTTAATTCAACAACATGCAATGTTTGAACTTTTCTTAACTAGTTTACAATTATAGTGACCACTCTAATGACAGAGCTATACAAAAATATTCGAGTTTACCGTAAAAAAATCATAATTTATAAAATAAATAAGTAAATTTTATTGCATAGAATTCAATTACATAATTTAAAATAATACATTATACCTCATGGAAACACAAACTGAATATGTTTGTTTTTTGATACAAATTAAACTCAATAAAAATATAATGGTGAAAAAAAGAAACTCAATAACAATATAAGTTTTAGTTACGTAATTAGTAGTAAGTGACATGAACTACTTAATTTATAAAATTAGTGGTGGAGGCTTAACAAAAATATATTACTAGTAATTAAATAATTTTTTTTCATTTGGTGGGGGCTTGAGCCCCCAATGCCATGTACCACCTGTCGCGCCGCGAAAATCGCCCGAGCGTTTAGGACACTCGGAATGACACAGAGTCGCCACCAAATTTTATTTTAATAGGAAAATATTGATAAAACCTAAAAATAATAGAAGGATGGTCATCGCAACCATTTCCAAGTTCGGGAGTTGGTTATGCAAGGGGAAGGTATTAGCACCCCTCACATCCGTTGTACTCAACGGGAACCTCCTAATTAGTTCTAGGGTATTAAATGTTTTTTGAGAGTTTATTTACATGTTTTTATATTTATTAGATTTTTATTTTATTAAGAGATATTTACATAAAAAGAAAAGGGGGAAAATTATATTTTTTATTATTATGCTTGACAAGATGACTCTTGCTCCTACGTATCCTCCGGTGCGATGAGGAAATCAAAGCTACGTAGTTCTGGGTATTGTGTTGGTTTGTGTTTTTTATGAAAAAGATTTTATTTTTACCTCTTAAGGTGTTTTTTAAGAATTGACCCGAAGGCGAAAAATTTGATTTGAATGTGTTGATGTTTTTTAATGTTTTTTTTTTATGGGTTTGAGTGGAAGACGACTAAAAGTCGGACAAAGTGTGCACTAAGCCCCCAATTAGTCGAGAAGCGAACGGATGTGCATCCGCCTCCTCTTTTTTAATCCAAAGTTAATTTATTATATTTATGAAAGAAGAGTTTTTTGTACATTAAAATAGACTTGTGAGAAAAATACTTATTATTATTATTATTGTTATTATTATTAGTAGTAGTATTACTATTATTATTTTTGTAATGTTTGCTTCTATTGTTAAAAGGTAGATTAGAAAGTGCTTACATAAAATACACGCATACATATGTGACATCTATATATACATGGCTAAATACACAATATGAATAAATTAATAAATAGATAACTAAGCAAATAGGAGAATAAAGAGAATATAAACATATGTACAAACAGAAGACTATTACGGGAACAAAACAATACCAACCGCTCCCACATAGACAGAATGCAGAAACGAAGAAAAACTGACCGGGAGAGAAAGAGGGACTCCCTACAGCAGCCGGTGAGAATGGTTGTTGGCGGTTTCAGCGGTGGTGGTGCCAAATACGTCGTGCGGCGGCCTCGGAGACGTCTTGAACTAGAATTGGCGGCGACAGCGAAGAGAGTGTTTTTATGACGCTTTGTGTATTTGTTTAGTGATGATTCTTGTGATGGTTTGAGAATGGTTTTGATGATGATGATTCTTTGGATGGAATGGATTCTTTCTAACAAGAAGAAAAGCCACTATATTGCTGCTGTTGTTATTTTTTGTTGTGTGAATGAAGAATTGGTGTGGTATGAATGAAGAATTGGTGTGGTATGAATGAAGAATTGGTGTGTGAATGAAGAATTGGTGTGTGAATTATTGTGTAGAAAGGACCCCTATTTATAGTTTTGAATTAGGCTTTTTAAAACTTGAATGAATCTTGAGGGATTTGGTTTGTAAATTAATTTGAGAGATTTTGTTTGTTTTTAATGATTGATTTGCTCTCATTTTATATTTTAGTGTTAATTCTCTTGCTTGTTCTTCAAGACCAAAGATTTGGTTTTATTTTGTTTAATTTACTTCTTTTTTTATATTTTTGTGTCTTTTCTTATTTTCTTTCTATATAAGTTTATATATTTTCCTTCTTTTTATATATATGCTTTATTTTTATAATTCTGGACAAACAAAAAAAAGTGATAAAATACTTTTAATACAAGAAGTTTCTTGCCAGAAAAATAAGTAAAATTGACTAAAATAAATATGTACTAAAAATTTAGAGGGTAAAATTTGGGGTATGACAGCTGCCCCTATTTAAATATCTTTAAATGTCTTTGAAAGATAATTAAATATAAGAATACCCATAATTTTGCCTTATGAAAGTAAATGATCGATTATCGCCTTGACGATGTTTAGATCTTAAGGATAGTCCCTGCCCCGAAGGGTGTTTAAACCAAAAATAGGCGTTGTCCCGTAGGGTGCCTAAATCTTTTGAAAGATAACCATTTCCCATATGTAGTTGAACCAAGAAGAAGTCATCACCCCGCGGGGTACTTCAACTAAAAAGGATAATCGCTGCCCCGCAGGGTTCTTGAGTTAAAAGGTAGTCGTCACCTCACAAGGTGCTAAATTGAAAGGAAATCGTCGCTCCGCAGAGTGTTTCCGCTAAAAGATAGCTGTCGCCCCTCAGGCGTTTAAAGGAAATCGTCACTCCGCAGAGTGTTTCCGTCAAAGGATAGTCGTCACCCCTCAAGGTGCTTAAAGGAAATCGTCACTCCGCAGAGTGTTTCCGTCAAAGGATAGTCGTCACCCCTCAGGGTACTCAAACTAAAAGGAAATCGTCACTCCGCAGAGTGTTTCCGTTAAAAGATAGTCGTCACCCCTCAGGGTACTCAAACTAAAAGGAAATCGTCACTCCGCAGAGTGTTTCCGTTAAAAGATAGTCGTCACCCCTCAGGGTGCTTAAAGGAAATCGTCACTCCGCAGAGTGTTTCCGTCGTCACCCCTCAGGGTGCTTAAAGGAAATCGTCACTCCGCAGAGTGTTTCCGTTAAAAGATAGTCGTCACCCCTCAGGGTGCTTAAAGGAAATCGTCACTCCGCAGAGTGTTTCCGTCAAAGGATAGTCGTCACCCCTCAGGGTACTCAAACTAAAAGGAAATCGTCACTCCGCAGAGTGTTTCCGTTAAAAGATAGTCGTCACCCCTCAGGGTGCTTAAAGGAAATCGTCACTCCGCAGAGTGTTTCCGTTAAAAGATAGTCGTCACCCCTTAGGGTGCTTAAAGGAAATCGTCACTCCGCAGAGTGTTTCCGTTAAAAGATAGTCGTCACCCCTCAGGGTGCTTAAAGGAAATCGTCACTCCGCAGAGTGTTTCCGTCAAAGGATAGTCGTCACCCCTCAGGGTACTCAAACTAAAAGGAAATCGTCACTCCGCAGAGTGTTTCCGTCAAAGGATAGTCGTCACCCCTCAGGGTACTCAAACTAAAAGGAAATCGTCACTCCGCAGAGTGTTTCCGTTAAAAGATAGTCGTCACCCCTCAGGGTGCTTAAAGGAAATCGTCACTCCGCAGAGTGTTTCCGTTAAAAGATAGTCGTCACCCCTTAGGGTGCTTAAAGGAAATCGTCACTCCGCAGAGTGTTTCCGTTAAAAGATAGTCGTCACCCCTCAGGGTGCTTAAAGGAAATCGTCACTCCGCAGAGTGTTTCCGTTAAAGGATAGTCGTCACCCCTCAGGGTACTCAAACTAAAAGGAAATCGTCACTCCGCAGAGTGTTTCCGATAAAGGATGGTCGTCACCCCTCAGGGTGCTTAAAGGAAATCGTCACTCCGCAGAGTGTTTCCGTTAAAGGATAGTCGTCACCCCTCAGGGTACTCAAACTAAAAGGAAATCGTCACTCCGCAGAGTGTTTCCGATAAAGGATGGTCGTCACCCCTCAGGGTGCTTAAAGGAAATCGTCACTCCGCAGAGTGTTTCCGTCAAAGATAGTCGTCACCCCTCAGGGTGCTTAAAGGAAATCGTCACTCCGCAGAGTGTTTCCGTCAAAGGATAGTCGTCACCCCTCAGGGTGCTTAAAGGAAATCGTCACTCCGCAGAGTGTTTCTGTTAAAGGATAGTCGTCACCCCTTAGGGTGCCAACAGCGTTAGGTCATCTCCCCTCAGGGTGCTTAGATCCTAAAGGTAAATAGTTGCTGCCCCGCAGGGTGCTAACATAATTAGATCTTCTCCCCTCAGGGTGCTTATCCTAAAGATATCTGGTTATTGCCCCGCAGGGTGCTAACATAATTAGATCTTCTCCCCTCAGGGTGCTTATATCTTAAAGATAACTGGTTATTGCCCCGCAGGGTGCTAACATAATTAGATCTTCTCCCCTCAGGGTGCTTATATCTTAAAGATAACTGGTTATTGCCCCGCAGGGTGCTAACATAATTAGATCTTCTCCCCTCAGGGTGCTTTGATCCTAAGAATAAGTGTGAGTAGTTGCTATCAGCCTGTGGCCGGGCTAACCTGATTTGCTGGGGATATGAAGTACCCGCCTAACATTCCATGCTGAGGAGACTCTAGATTTATTTCTGGTTATGTTGCCCATGGTTTTGTGCATGATGATGTTAATCGTGAATGATGCATGATGCAAAATTGGGGGAGGCTGAGCTTGATTTGAATTTGTCGGTGGCGATTAGACTTTTGTTTGACCGCATAAGATCAGACTTTTAGATTGGAGAATATTAATTATGCTATGAATGCATTGTGATGCAGATGCATTTGTGATCACGTGTAGTGTATGCTATGCATGAAATGAAATGCATTATTGATGTATGTATTGAATGCGTGTCCATGATAATTGGGCTTCAAGATGGGTGTTAAGTGGCTCTCGGTTTTCTTTTGATGGGAAAGGCCAAGAAGAATCAATGTTTTTGGATAACCGATTGAGGTTGAATCAGGATTGATTTTAAGGGTTGTCACTGCCAACATATATTGAATTTTGAATTTGACGAATGAATTATAGTTTTCTAATGCAATGCATGTTTTGATGCTAAATGAATGCGAACATGAATGATGCATGAATATGATTTGAAAGTGTATGAAAGAGTTTTTTGGATGGTTTCAGGCCTGAGAATGCGTTCCGCAGCAAAGTTTCCTTGTCCAAAAACCCATGAGTTTTGCCGGCATGATCTCCCGACACCCATTATGAACTCAACAGTAGCTAATGTCTGACATGATTCACTTGAATGACCTGAAAGTATGGGGAGGGATGGCCTCTGCTGCAGCTCATTTTGCCTTTTTGTTTTTTATTTTTGAAATCCCTAACTTTTGCCTGGACCGCTCTTTCGAGTTTTCAGTCCACCGGGAATATTTTCCTTTTTTGGTGTCCCTAATTTTTGCCTGGACCGCCTTTTCAGGTTTTCAATCCAGCGGGACACTCTTTATTGCTTAAGCCGCCCTGACGGGTTTTCGACTTAGCGAGTTTTTATACATTTTTTTTTTAGGCATGGTTTTTTGACTTTATCGGAGCCCTATGAGCAGAGGTTCCTTTCATTCCCTGGTGTAGGATGACCATTCGAGAGGAGCGCTACATTCAATGTTGAATACTGGAGCAAATGAAGCTGCTTGAGATTAAGTCTGATATGACATTGCTGCGAACTGCCCCATCATTTGAATTCTTGAGGAGTATGCCCCCTAATTAATTGGCGTCTTAGGGATAGTGCCTCTAGGCTGGCCAATTCTTGACCACTTTTGACTTTGAGTAGCAGGAGTTTAGAGGACCTGCCCCTGATTAGAAGGAATTTGCCACTGATTGGTAGGCTTCTTAGATGCCTTGCCCCTAATTAAGAGCGTCTTGATTCTTTGATCGAGCCGTTTGCTGAATTAACCAGATGCCGAGTATTGATTTGCAAGTAAAATTGTTTCTTTTGCCAAGTATTTTTAACACAATGCACATGCGGGTTTTTGAAATTGAATATTTTTTGGAAGCACATATGGTATGTACAAAAGATAATCATTGATTACATAACAAATAGGATGAGTCAGCTTAACAATAAATTTGCCGAATATGCTTTCCTGGTGAACCTGCCTTCAATTAGGTCTTTTGAGAATTATTCATATAAATTAAATTCATGTAAACCAAGCCAGAAATGATATAAATTTGTGTTATCAGATTCCCCCATACTTGAACCTTTGTTTGCCCTCAAGCATAAAAATAGTATCTCTTTTTAGCACATGTTTGAAACAGGACACGATGACTGTAATCGTACGTGGTTGCCGGCTAGATAGGAAAATCAAGTAATAGACATCAAATACTAAGAGCACCGTAGTAACACAAAATCACTCATTGTGGTCAAAGATTCCCATCATATGAAGACAAATCTGAAGTGTTTTATTATGACTCTAACTTTTGCTTAAATTTTATTTACCCTTTTCATTCAAGTGCAATCACATTAAGCCCGTTATCTTGTACACGCCCATGGTAGGAAAATCTGTTAGTGATTATGATCATGTATCGAGGGGTGCTGATAACGAAAGTTTGGCAAACCCCTTTTTTTCTCCCAAATGCAGCTGTGGGGGATCGGATCGTAACCCGCCCTTCCAAGTTCAGAATCAGACACCTCTGAACCAACTACTAAAAGGGTTTATTTACCATGGTTTTACTTTGTATGTTCAATGATTGTTGAATTACACAACCGAGTGATGGTCATCTAACTCAACAAATGCATTCCCACTTTTAAAATCAACCAATGTATGTAAACTTTTATTTCTGGATCATTCACTTATGTTCATTGATTTCCCACTTAGTTTGTGCTTAAGATGGTGCCGACTGCTAAGATAGACTACTAAGGGTTACAAAGTTTAAATTCAAGTCCTTGTCAAAGTTATTACTCAAATTAATCTTACATATTTCTGGGCGTCTAAGGTGTTAAGACGGTACCGATTTTATTGAATTATTACTAAACCTTCATAATGTAGCCAAAAGTACGAAAACAACCTATATACTCTTAAAGTGTCATGTCAAGTATCAAACCAAAAATGCTTGCTTTTTTCTTAAAAATTTGATATACCTCAAGAAACTGGGAGAATCAGATAACAACGAAAACACATCCAAGAATGACTCAACTTAGTATGAACTAATCAAATTTTATATATATTTTTTATTTTGAAAACGCCTTTCATCATCAACCAGTTTTTTTTTTTTACCATTGAAAGCATATATCAGCAATAATCAGTTATTTATTTTCATCATCCTCGCTCCAAGTTTGTAAATAATAAAACAATAAAAGAGTGGACACGAATGGATTAATTCCAAAGACATGCATGTTTATTATATTAGGAATACTAGTCAAAAGTTACAACTTTAAAAGCAAAGAATTAAATTAAGACTGGAAATTCAAAGCTTGATGACCCTTGGAAGGGAGCTTTCTTGATGATTGGCCAACTCTAAGGGATGTTACTTGGGGTTCTTGCACTTTGTTGAAGAAAAGGGTGACCATTGATGAATGGGACTCCTTCTTTGAAACTTAACTTCTTGTTGTCGATGAGTTCTTGAACCTTGTACTTGAAAGCTTTGCAATTTTCAATGGTGTGACCTGGTGCCCCTTGATGAAAGTCACATTTGGTATTTACATCATAACCTGGCGGATATGGCGGTACCATGGGCTTGAGAGGTCTCGTCTCTACCCACCCTTGTTGGAGTAAGTATGGTAGGATCTGACCATATGGTACGGGAACAGGATCGAACTGCACACGGCTCTTCCCATAATTATTCCAAGGACCGGACTGATTCCCAAGTGGATACCCCTTTCGTCGTTGTTGATTTTGTTGAGGTGCCATGAACGGCTGTTGTAGTAAATGCTGCCGAGGCAAGGGTATCACCCATGGTTGTAGGGTTTGAGGCGCTGGATGACCTTGTGACTGATAAGGTAACAGGTTTTCATTTTTCTCCAACAAGATTTGAATGATCAGTTGAATCTGAGTCTTCAACTGGGCAACCTCTACCTTCAATAACTCATGTTCTTTCTTGAGCTCTTCCACACTTTGTTGAGACATTCTTCCAAATCCATTCATGGGTATCGGGATACCTGCTTGCGGTATTATAGTTTGAGGACGGTGAGGAAAGAAAAGATATGACTATTTATTTTGACGATGCAAGTGCATGAGAATGTATGATATGCATGATAGATGCAAGATGGTGAAGGTTGGATGACCTAATAGGTAGGCTTCCCTACATATGATGGTTCTATGTTTCAATTACCCAACCCCTCACAAGGACGGCTCCTACGGGATTTTGATTGATTTCTTTATTTATTTTTTTTGAAGGCTCCATTTAAGGTGGTAGATTCCTTTGATTTTTCCACATGATACATGGTGAAATTTCAAAGGATCTCCCTTAAATGGAGTCTTTGGGTTCTAAAGGGGGTCCTAGAGTCGCTGACCGAATCCAAAGTTTTGCCAAGCGGAGGGGCTAGCCCATTCCTGACAAATCCTTTTGAACCAGTCTACTCTAGGCGGAGTCTTCGTACATCACCCATTGGGATGTTCATCCCATAGGTCCATACTACCAACTCCTAACTTAACTTAGGGTTTTTCTCAAATTTTATTCAAAAATAAACCCACCCACAATACATAAAAAGAAATATAATAATAAAAAATAAAATAAAACAAGGAAAAAAACAAAGTAAACAAACAAAACAAATAACCCTAAAACTAGAGGATAGGCTTAACTCTCTAATTCTTAAAGTCCCCAGCAGAGTCGCCAGCTGTCGCGCCGCGAAAATCGCCCGAGCGTTTAGGACACTCGGAATGACACAGAGTCGCCACCAAATTTTATTTTAATAGGAAAATATTGATAAAACCTAAAAATAATAGAAGGATGGTCATCGCAACCATTTCCAAGTTCGGGAGTTGGTTATGCAAGGGGAAGGTATTAGCACCCCTCACATCCGTTGTACTCAACGGGAACCTCCTAATTAGTTCTAGGGTATTAAATGTTTTTTGAGAGTTTATTTACATGTTTTTATATTTATTAGATTTTTATTTTATTAAGAGATATTTACATAAAAAGAAAAGGGGGAAAATTATATTTTTTATTATTATGCTTGACAAGATGACTCTTGCTCCTACGTATCCTCCGGTGCGATGAGGAAATCAAAGCTACGTAGTTCTGGGTATTGTGTTGGTTTGTGTTTTTTATGAAAAAGATTTTATTTTTACCTCTTAAGGTGTTTTTTAAGAATTGACCCGAAGGCGAAAAATTTGATTTGAATGTGTTGATGTTTTTTAATGTTTTTTTTTTATGGGTTTGAGTGGAAGACGACTAAAAGTCGGACAAAGTGTGCACTAAGCCCCCAATTAGTCGAGAAGCGAACGGATGTGCATCCGCCTCCTCTTTTTTAATCCAAAGTTAATTTATTATATTTATGAAAGAAGAGTTTTTTGTACATTAAAATAGACTTGTGAGAAAAATACTTATTATTATTATTATTGTTATTATTATTAGTAGTAGTATTACTATTATTATTTTTGTAATGTTTGCTTCTATTGTTAAAAGGTAGATTAGAAAGTGCTTACATAAAATACACGCATACATATGTGACATCTATATATACATGGCTAAATACACAATATGAATAAATTAATAAATAGATAACTAAGCAAATAGGAGAATAAAGAGAATATAAACATATGTACAAACAGAAGACTATTACGGGAACAAAACAATACCAACCGCTCCCACATAGACAGAATGCAGAAACGAAGAAAAACTGACCGGGAGAGAAAGAGGGACTCCCTACAGCAGCCGGTGAGAATGGTTGTTGGCGGTTTCAGCGGTGGTGGTGCCAAATACGTCGTGCGGCGGCCTCGGAGACGTCTTGAACTAGAATTGGCGGCGACAGCGAAGAGAGTGTTTTTATGACGCTTTGTGTATTTGTTTAGTGATGATTCTTGTGATGGTTTGAGAATGGTTTTGATGATGATGATTCTTTGGATGGAATGGATTCTTTCTAACAAGAAGAAAAGCCACTATATTGCTGCTGTTGTTATTTTTTGTTGTGTGAATGAAGAATTGGTGTGGTATGAATGAAGAATTGGTGTGGTATGAATGAAGAATTGGTGTGTGAATGAAGAATTGGTGTGTGAATTATTGTGTAGAAAGGACCCCTATTTATAGTTTTGAATTAGGCTTTTTAAAACTTGAATGAATCTTGAGGGATTTGGTTTGTAAATTAATTTGAGAGATTTTGTTTGTTTTTAATGATTGATTTGCTCTCATTTTATATTTTAGTGTTAATTCTCTTGCTTGTTCTTCAAGACCAAAGATTTGGTTTTATTTTGTTTAATTTACTTCTTTTTTTATATTTTTGTGTCTTTTCTTATTTTCTTTCTATATAAGTTTATATATTTTCCTTCTTTTTATATATATGCTTTATTTTTATAATTCTGGACAAACAAAAAAAAGTGATAAAATACTTTTAATACAAGAAGTTTCTTGCCAGAAAAATAAGTAAAATTGACTAAAATAAATATGTACTAAAAATTTAGAGGGTAAAATTTGGGGTATGACACCACCTGCATACGCCCTTGGTTAGAATCATACTCCCTCTGTCCCAAAATGTAAGAGAAAAAATTCAAATTTTTTGTCATAAAATATAAGAAAAAAACACAAACTTTTATATTTTCAAGAAAAGTTCACTCTCTCTCTTACCTTTTTCATAATTAATAACCAATCAAAATTGTTTATACATCTTTTCAAATAACCTATTTACTAAAAAGCTTACATCCAATCATTATATTTTACTTTTTCTTAATAAGTATGATTTTTGTTTTTTCTCTTACATTTTGGGAGGGAGGGAGTATTTTACAAGACAATCAACACAAAAATTGTCTTCTCTCAAGATATGTTTAAAACAAAGAGTCCAAACATCATTTTTTTTTTTTGACGAAACCAAACATCATTTTTATAATTACAAATATAATTCACTAAATGAGCATAAGGATGGTATTTGGAACCCTTGATCTATATTTAGGATAGTTTATAATTTTATTGGATTATTACTTCTCAACCTTTCTATGAAACGAAAATTTTGTTTATCATTCTTTTAGTATTGGAACAATAAATGCAAAACTATATTCAATCCATTGAAATAAAATAAAGTCAAAACCATCTATTATTTCTCGTTGGATTAGAAACACTTTATATGGTGAAACAATTGGTCTAAAAATTTAAAATTTCCACATACTTAAGGTGCTGATCAAATTTTCAACTACTTATTAAAGGATGATAAAGCTCAACAACTCAACTACAACTGAATTCTTGCATTAGTAATTTGTATTACTATATATTATAAAATAATTTAAAATTTAAAAAACTTAATTTAAAGGACCAGTATAGAAAGATATATCTATTACAAACGTTAAATTTAAAAGCCTATTAAATATATTATCGTAAAGAATACAGGCTCTCTTTAGATATACTAGAGATTAACCCGCGCGTTGCGCGGTTTCGATTAAATTATATAATTAAAATATTTTTATAAAAGAAAAATAATAATTGTGCCTTTCAAAATAAAACAAAATAGTTGTGTTAAGAATAAATTTATTGTTAGTTTTTGGATCTCTTATTTAATAATATTTGCTTGAATATTTAGTTTATATTTGTTATTATATTTTTTTTGACTAAAATATTTGTTATTATATAAACTTTAATATTTAGATTATGATATGAAAGCTTACACGACAATCTTTTTTTGCTATTTGGTTTCGCACCCGTACGCGGGTTCGCTGGATAGAGCATGTGGTGTGTTTGCATATACTTCAGTTTTATTGAAATTACTTTTATTGCACTGATACATTTTGTATGTCCTTTTTGAGTTGTCTTGTGGTTTTTGACGGGTTTTGATTAATGTCCCTCCAGTATTTTGTATTTCTTTTTGTTTTATTAACTCTTTATAGGTGGTACAACGATTTACCATTTGCACACCTTTTGCTTTAAAAATTAAAAGTAAAAAATAAAAAATAAACTTGTATATTTTTTGTTGCCAATATATAAGTTTTGATGATGATTTTCAGTTTTAAGTTTAAATATTTGGCTTAGGTATAAAGATATATAGTTTATTATTTTGGAAGAATTTAACCTTTTTTTTAGTAAGATGAAGAATTTAACAGTCAACATATCTTATTATTTACTTAAAAAAAATATCATCTTATTTATACAAATGTCTCACTATTTTATTTTGAGTCATAACTTAAACATTATTTAAACACTTTAGAATATGTACTTATTTTATCTAAATAGTTAAAAAAAAATTAATAGTTTTGGATTTTTTTAATGATTTTTAATTGCGCGTAAATATTTATAAATATATGTGTGATTTTATTTTATAACTATCTGTATATATATTTTAATATCTATAGTATTAATAATTTTTAAAGTTTATTTTGACGCATAAGCATCAATAAATTCTGTAATTGATGATTTTGTTTTTTCATCCTTTCATCTTATTCTTAAATAATTATGCACCAATATAACTTTTTACTCTACTTCTCCATACAATTTAAGGTGTCTCGTATTTATAAAAAAATGATTCTAGTTTTGATAATAAATTGATTTCTCTTAAAGTTATTTCTCAAACATTCGCTTGGTAGAATTATATCTCATATATTATTGGTCAGAATATTTTCATCTTCTTTTTATTATGTTTAATTCATTCTCTCTCTTAATCTTTTTTTTTGTTGAGGTATTGTCCCCTCATTTTTAATTTTTATTTATTTAATATTTTTTACTTAAAAAAAGTCACCTAATTTTTACAAATATCTCACTATTTTATTTTGAGTCGTAACTTAAACATTATTTTAACACTTTAGAAAATTATTTATTTTTAAAAGAAGAATGTAATACTCTTTGTTTTTTTATAGTATAGAAGAATACTTTTCAATCATAGATTATAATGGCAAAACATATTAGCTTTTATATTATAGTTATCGAAAGGAATTCCAACATTTATGAGTTATATTGTAAGAAGTTATACCTATTTCAATGTTTTAATAGAGATTGATTTTTTTTTATAGTGTGTCACATCATCATAATGTCAGCCTATGAACTATTATATCATCTCTTTATAATATATAATAATATATATTGATAACTATAACTATTTGTATGTTAACTTTATAAGTAAAGAGTAGTGGTTTAAAGGTTGGTGTGACAAATTTATTTTTTAAAAATATTAGTACAATAGTAACTAATTAATAAAAAATATATACCAACCTCTTAAGTTATATGTTTTAAAAAAAACTTTTGATTTACTTTTAATTGATACTTGTACAATCATGAATTAAATTGATTTTTTTTTTTTTGGTACAAATGAATTAAATTGATTTAATAGAGAAGATATAGAGTTTCCACAACATAGCAAAATGAAGGCTTAATAGCAAATATATAGAGCTCATTTAGATAGAATTGAATTGAATTGTAAGAAGTTATATCATTTCACAATGCTTTTTATAGTGATTAAAAACTTTTTCTATAATGTACCAAATCATCACAATATTTGTCTAGCAGCTAATATAGCTTCCCTTTATATACATAAGATAAAATTATTTTCTCTCTCTCTCTCTCTCTCTCTATATATATATATATATATATATATATATATATCTCTTTCAATTCTCTTTATGATTATCTTCAATGCTTTTGAAACAACTTTGTCATGCATGTGCAAATAGTACTCTAAAAAGATAAATAAGTCGTATATAAAGTTTTGAGATATATTTTAAATTATTAGTAAAAAATTGTAAAAATTAGAGATGAATTGAACAACAAATAATGTAGGTTAATTAGCGAAATTTAAAATGAGATCCTTAAAGAAGTAACAACAAAATCAAATATGAAAACTCAATGTTGTTGCCTCACTTGCAACCTCTTAATTAGGCCGACCATATTTATTGTATTAAGCAAGAGAATATGATCATTGAAGCTGCAAAAGAAGATTCATGTAAAAAAAAAACTTTTAAAATATAATTACAATATGAAGTGACTATTTTTATTGAAACATATAGAAATATTTCACAAAACAAAAATCATGATTAAAAAATGGAACACAGAGGATAAAAATTAATTGTTTACCAACATCTCTTTTCTTTTCATCTTCGAAGATTCGACCATCTCATATATAAATGTTGTAGGTTATAAAAAAAAAAGTATAAATGTTGTATTTTCTTATTTAAGGATTGAAAGCAAGCTCATGCATCAAATTGTTTATAGGTTAAATTCTACCATCAATAAGTAAAAGCTACCATACAATTCATACAATGGTCATTCAAGCCTATTAAACTCGAGATCATTCAACAATCAAACTCTCATAACACATCAACCACTCAAACTTGAATTTTGATAAATGATTAAATTATAAAAATGGCATACCTTAAGATCATTTTGGAAGGGAAAAACCTTTCATTTACATATAGCTTGTTACTCAATATTATTTCTCTACAATATGATTGTTGGAGTTGCAAAATAAAATTCATGTCAAGAAAAAAAAATTACATTACAATCAGAAGTGAGATTCCCTTTGAAACATATAGAAATATTTTAGAAAAAAAAAACCATGATCAACAAATGAAAAAAAATAATTTTTACCTACATTTCTTTTCATCTTCGAAGATCTGACTCTCTCATATATAAGTAGTGTATTTTCTGATTGAAGGGATGAAAGCAAACTCACATAACAAATTATTAATTAGAGGTTAAATTATATCGACAATATATAATAACAAGCTATCACAATTTATACAATGGTCATTCAAGACCACTAACTTGAGATCATTCAACAACCAAACTTACATAACCTATTGACTACTTAAGCTTGAGTTTTTATAATAAATGATTAAATTATAAAAATGGCATACCTCAAAATCAATTTGAAGAGGAAAAACTTTCCCTTTACATATAGCTTGTTCTTCAATATTATTTCCCCACTTGAAATCAAAACTATACAAATCTGCATTAGTATATCCATATAGTATAGATATGCCATTCTAATTGATGAAGATAAAAAAATTTCAAATTAAAGTCATCAAAACATTATTAAAATGATGTGTAGCAAAAACAAATATATGTTAAACAAACCAAGATTTAATCTTCCTAAAAATATATGAAAAGTCTTCTATTTCAAATGAGATATTCTAATTAAAATGAGAGAGTATGCTAAAAAAAATTAGAACGTAAGAAAACAAATAGGTAATAGGTAGTAATTATTTTGGAAGTAAAAAGCAGTTATAAAACCTTATGTAGGAAAAATGAAGGAAACATGGATATATTCATTGTTCATATATTTATTCATTTTCACTAAATTACATTTATGTTATATAATTGCACTTGTTCATTTTCATAATTCTTGATTTCTTTAATTATATTCGGTTTCTTATAATTGCACTTGTTCATTTTCACAATTCTTGATTTCTTTAATTATATTCAATTTCTTGACCTTATGTATTATTTTCATTAAGTTGATCATATCATTAGTCATATTTATTTATTTAAGAGAAATTGACAAAGTTTCAATATAGGATGTGGAGATTTTTTAGAAGTGCCACATAGGCAAAAAGGAGAGCTTAGAGTAACTATAGTTTCCTTTTATATATATAAGATAAGATAAGATAAGATAAGATTTGACCTTATTTCAATTGTGTTTAAAATGTAAAGTGACCAAAATAAATGAATATTATTTTAACAAACTCATAATTTGTTACGATGTACATATAATATTTATTTTTAATTTATTAATTTTTTTACGGTTACTTTATTAATGCTATAATAATATAAGGACTTTTATTTAATTTGATTTAATGAATTGATTCAATTCCATGGCAAATTGACATATGCTAAGATCAATTATTTTATTTTAAATATACTTATAATAAGCAAACACATACTAGCCAGTACAGCCAAATAGATGCCCCCAACAAGAATTAGTATTATTGCAATCAATTTGGGATCTAATCAACTAGTATAAGTTATCTTATCTCCTACCAACAATTAACTTTACTAATTAAATGGATTCCGTGAGGTTACCGGCGTAATTTTTTTATACTGCATTATGACTAATGGTTAATAAATTAATAATTATAGGTTAGCCTCTGCCCTTTCGTGTCCTTTTCGAATGTACATTCAATAAACTTTTTTTAATCACACAAATGAAAGTTTGCATTTTTTTATTTTTTTTACATAAATAAAATGACAATTATTAGAAATTTACACGCAAATTAGAAGGATCGAAGTTCAAACTTTAATCATGAACGTCTAACTTAATAAATTTGATATTTTTATCGGTTGAGGTATAATTTTTGGACTGTAAATCTGCATCCCTTCAAAGACTCTTGGTAATTTTTGATAGAGGTCCAACGTCCAAATACTTCAATGTGCTTAGTTATAAGGTGTTTTAATCTTGGGGAATAATTACCTTTCAATTACACTTAGAAATTCTGCTCATATCACTTATCAATTATCATCAAAGTAAATATAATTACTGTTATAAAAAAAAGTAAATATAATTATTAAGTCGGATGTTTATGACCGATGTTCGAATCTCGATTAGTCTACTTTATTTGTGTGAGTTTTCAATATCTTATACGTACCAAAAAAAATTAATGAAATAATTTAGATATTTAAGTTACAGGAACTTTTGAAATTTTATTTTAGTCATTATTTAGTTGCTTTTATTTTAGTTATTATTTAGTTGGTGTTTGTTGGGATTTTTGGGCCTTAATAGTATTATCCACTAGCACTTCTATATATGTAGTTTTTGGAACATTATGCAAAGAAATCAAAAAATTAAAAGTTTATTTATTTTGTTATTTGTTATACCGGTTAAAATATTATTAAATGGTTCAGGAATAAATACCCCAAATCATGAAGGACTACATCAGGTGTCATCTAATTTTAGAGTAGTTTTAGTTTAAATTGGTGTATTTTCCTTTGATTTTGTGTATGTACTATAAATTGTATTAAAATAAATTAAGTTTGATATATTAATCGAGAATTTTACAAGCTACAAAAATAGTGATAGATCTAAAATAGTCTAAAATTTAACTGTTCATAAATAAATTTGAAGGTTTTGAAAACGCTTTGAATCTTGCATGCTTGATAAGGAATCACAGACTCTAAAGCCTCAATGTGCGTGGGCTTGACCATGACACAGACAGTGCCCTTAGCAATGTGAACTGAATGATTTTCATGTTTTAGTTTTTATGTCAAAATTGTGACTTGTTTATCAACCAAGGTTACGAGTATTATATATAGTCTGATACTTTTTTGCCTTGTATATGTTCAAATTCATTATATATGTTCAAATTCAATTCATCTATCTATTGGCTTCTAAGTTAACTGTAATTTAATGTTCTCATAGTCTGAATTTTGAGCAACTCATATTAAGCCTATGTTTGGTATCCCGATGAAAGAGCTAGAATCATGGTAACTCGCCGTGATTTTACAGATGTTATAAGTTGTAGTTTCTGCAAAATTAAAGTAGATTGCTGTAATTTTTGCACCCCACCCATGATACCAAAACATGCACCAAATACCTTGAAAATTGTTGGTTGTATGAATCTTCATGTGAAAGGCATCATGCATATTGTTGTATATGTGATTGTTGGATGAGTTAGATTAGATAAATAGATGCTTAATATGATGAATGACACATTAACACATTTTGGAATTATAATTTCATACAAACTTTCTGATTAGCAATATAATTATATAGCATGTAGTAGTAGTAGTAGTAGTAGTCTGTGAATATGTATGCTATTTAGATTGACGTTTGGTTAAGCTGAGTGAAAGTTTTAATTTCTCTTGTTATTAGAATATAGAATAGTTAATATTTGTTAATTATATAGTTAGTTAGTTCTCTACTAGATTATTTATAAATAGAGCATTATATTACTTATATTAGCTTGCTAAAAATAAACTGAAAAACGTGAATTTCCAACACTTCCTGTTGATAGATCAAAATGCTCTAGAATTTGGACTTGGGCCATTCTTGCTCAACCATTTTCTTGGGCTTTAGAATTCTATTTTCTTGTTTTTTCTTTCAGTGTACTATTTTATGGGGAGAGGGGAAGGTTGGAGCCTGGAAATGAGTCGAGTCGAACTGAATTTGTCTAAGTTCAACTCGACAAAAATTAGTTTGGCTCAAAAATTGATTCGAGTTCGACACAAAGTTTTTTTTTAATTTGAATTTAGCTCGTTTAAAGTTTATAAACAATTCGGATCAGTTTGATAGGCTTATCTCTTTAGCCCAATTCAAATATTTCAAAAGTGAATTTTTTTGTTTTGAAAAAAGACAATAGCTAGATATTTTGATTTTTGATTTAGTTGAAAAAATGTTAAACAATAAATAAACTAGTGGGTAAAAAAGAAACCCATATACACAGTAAAATCTCTATAAATTAATAGAGTCAGGACCGGATAAATTTATTAATTTAGAGAGTTATTAATTTATCGATAAATTAATAATTATTAATTTAAAGAGTTTTTAATGACTTGTAAATCAATAATGACTTTAGTAATATGTATTGGAAATCAATAATGACTTTTGATGTAAATAAGAGGAACAAATGGGTTCAATGTACTCTTAAGCAAGTTTGCCATATATAAATTACATGAATGTGATAGAGTATTAACACCATATTTCACAAGATGGCTTCTCATCTAAAAGGTGTTGCTTAATATATTTTTCAGTTTCTATGAATTATTAATTTATGATTTTCTTGGGACCGAAAATTACAAAGGGATCTTCCAAAAAATTATTATCTTATTATTTTATCAAATTTTTCAATTTCTTTACACTGGCCCAATTCGAGACCGGACAACTTTTTTATTTTAGAGAGTTTATTAATTTACCGAGTATTAATTTAAAGAAATTTTACTGTAATTATTATTTGGTCTCAAAACAAAAAGTTATTTATTTCTCAAAACCACTTTAATACAAAATACTAATTGCACAGCTCTGCTAATTAATGTTTTAGGCGTTCTCTTATAGCTGAGTTTGATTGATGCCTTCGCTTAATAAAACTTTCGATGTGGGACTTCAATGATCTTTTTTTGACTAAGGGACTTTAATGATCTTGTGCAGTAAGATCTTTGCAAACTTAAACTAATAGTAGTAGATAACAACATTTCATACACTAACATTCCTCATTTCCTCCCGATAATATATAGTATACAGAGTCAAATCATAAACCAAACGAGTTGAATTATATATAATTCAAGTTCAGTTCATTTATGTGACGAACTTAATTTTAAACTTAAATTCAACTCATTTGGTTCATGAACTGAGTTCAACGAGTTAATTGCTGAGTCGAATCCCAAACTATATTCGAGTTGGTTCGGTTCGTTGTTGGCCCCAAATCTTGCAACAATATATGATTTTAGTTAGTTGGTATTTGTTAATTAGGTAGTTAGCTAGTTAGTTGATTTTATATTATCTTTATAAATAACTGCATAATTTGGTAATTGATTTATTCGCAAATTCATCAAACTTCACGAGCTCATAGATCAATCTCTTAATTTTGTTTCAGGTATATCGGTTTTCAGGTTAATTTACTTGTTCATTATTTTTTTGATAATTTTATTTGTTCATTGTTAATTACTACTATTAACTTTTTTAGTTCCTTTTGACTTGGTATATTAAAATTGTTCAATCTTGTATGCTAACTTGTGAAATGAGCCTATTATTCTGTTTACATAAAAGTGTAATTTTACTTTTGGGACAAAAAACCGAAAGTCTTACAATTATTTTCTTAATGTTTAAATAATAAATTTGTTCTTGTAAGTTTGTGTGTTTTTTGTTTTAGTTCTTGTATATTTATTTTTTGAAATTAATTTATGAATGTTAAAATCATTTTGGTTTTAGTCTTTAAAGTTAAAATCTACAGAAAAATTCGTAAATTTTCTGCGGATTATCCTTTGAATTCTCTTGCGGAGTTTGATTTTAAGGACTAAAACCAAAATGATTTTAATATTCAAAGATTAATTTCAAAAAAAGTAACATACATAAATTTAAACCAAAAACAAGCGAAATTACAGAGAACAATTGATTATTTAAGTTTTTTATAAAATAAAGTAAGACAAATGTTAACATGTGTCTCCAAAGACACATATTAATGAATTAAAAGTAGAAATATTACTTCAAAAATCGTGTCTTTAACTTTTTAAAGTAAAAATATTACTATGTTTTTTAATGCAATATATCTACTTTTAAATTCCTTATCATGTGCCCCATAAAATAATTAAAATTCTTCAAAGAAATGTGAGTAGGCTCATTTGCAGTCACCCTAATTATCTCTAAACCTTACACTACAAGAATACCCTGAATTTGGAACTGAATTGAAAAAACATTTGGGAAGGCTTAAAGCGTCCCAAAATTCTGGACGGCCAAAGCCGTCCCAAATATAACCCAAAACCGTCCCAAATATCATCGACTTGTCATCGCACCTTATGGGAATGAGTAAGCAATTATATAAATTTTACAAAAATATTCGGTGTAATTTTTTTAATGACATGTAATTTATTATAATTTAATTTATTGAAATTGCTTTTGTATGTAGCTTAATGCCACAGAGGCATGTGGCCAAAGTCATCACATCGGTGATAGAATCAAAGTATCAAAAGCCGTGGTTGACTTGGGGCGAAGTCCAGGAAGATGAAGATGGCAAGTTCTGGAAGATTTTTGGGGAGTGTTTCAGGTAAATTAATCAAACTCATTAATTTAATATATTTATAAATTATTATTATTTAGTAATATTTAATGATTTGTTTTTTAATGTAGGAAAAATGTACGTGGATGAGACACCAAACTGATGTTGTAATGTCAATTTTCAACTCAAAAGCTTCTCATCGACTGTCACATAAGTTGTCTGATCCTCGCTCAAAAGGTGTAAGGGACGCCAAATTGAAGTGGATTGGTGATGATGTGTGGCCACTTTTAGAGTTAAAGTGGGCAGATGCTGAGTACAAGAAGATTTGTGCACAAGCCAAAGAAAACAGAGCTAAGGATGCTACAGCTAGTCATCACACCTTAGGCTCTGTATCAGCTTCTACTATTAGACTGCTATACAAGAGAGAGTATGGCCACCCACCTACTCCACTTCAAATGCATGAAATGGTGCATAGGTCAGCTGATGGAAATTAGGACAGTCCAAAAAGTAAAACAATTATGGTAAATACCTTTAATTTTGTTTTAATTTTGTTTTATATATATAACATTGATTATATGAGATGTTAATTAATATATTCTTATTTGTTTTAATTTGTGTAGGAATCCATAGTTGACTATATGCACAGTTTTGAGCAGAATGAAGAAAATCTTCCTCCGGCTCAGAAAAAGACTGAAGAGGAAAAGTTTGCCATATATACGAAGAAATATATGGAGTTAGTTGGAGGCAAGCGAAAAGGCCGTGTTAGAGGTGTTGGTAATTCTTCTAGCCTTATTCAGAAGACTCCGACTGGATACGTTGATGTAGGCTCCTCTGGTTACAGTCTTGGTGGCATGACGAGTTCAGGCCTTGCTCGAGCTCAAGCTGAGGCATTTGAGAAGTATAAGGAAGAACTTGAGGCTAAGCAAGCTCAACACAAGGCAAATATGGAAGCTCGGCTTGCTCTGCAGCAGCAGCAGAATCAGGATCTACAAGCACAATTGACTCAAGCCGTGAGTATGTTTCAGCAGTTCCAGCAGCAACAACCACCACTGTACCAGCCTCAGCCTCAGCAACAACCACCATTTTACCAGCCTCAGCCACCACTGTACCAGCCTACTCAGCCTCAGCCACAACCACAACCACAACGGTACCAGCTTCAGCCACAGCCACTGCCGTACCATACGCAGCCTCAGCCACAACCGTTGCCGTACGAGCAGCCGCGCCAGCGTCATCCACCGCCGCCGCCCCGCATAATAAGCGATGATCCTTCACACGTGAGCAGCGATTTTGAAGACCTTCTAAACAGTGATCCTATTCGTGTTGATGATGATTCATGGGCTAATGCTGGTGAGAAATTTTATGTCCAAAATTATGACCCCCATCCGGCGGAAGGGAGAGGCGGCCCAAGAGTGAGAAGAGGAGGAGGAGGAAGCGGCCATTCCTACGGCACTACTCGACCACAGGATTATGACAGTCATTAAATTTTTATTTTCGTTTCATATATTTAGTTGGTTTGTAATATCATGACAATATTTTTATTTGTTTTGGATTGTTATATTATGACAATATTATTGTTTATCGCAATATTATGCATGTTTTAATTAGTAGTATTGAATGTTTATTTTTTATAATTTTATATTATTAATAAATATATTAAATATAATATATTATTTTAAATTATAATAAATTGTATATTATTTAAATCTAATAATTATAATTAATTTTTTTTTTATTAATTATAATAAATTCTATATTATGATTAATTATTTAAAATATTTTAAATTATAATAAATTGTATATTATAATTAAATTATTTGTATTATAAAAATATTTTTTTTTTAAATCAGATTTAAAATTTGGGACGGCCTGGACCGTCCCTAATCTGATCACGCGTGTGTGCAATCTGGACGGCCAGGACCGTCCCTAATGGAAGATATGATTCTGGACGGCCTAGGCCGTCCCAAATGAAGTCAAACCTGTCAGAGATTCTGGACGGCCTAGACCGTCCCAAATATGGTCAATTTTCACTTTCTTCATTCTGGACGGCTTAGACCGTCCAGAATGTTTGTGACCCCTATATTCTGTACGCCCCATGGCCGTCCCAAGGCCGTCCGGAATGTTGCAATTCTAGACGGTTTTTGGCTGTTTGGGACGGTTTTTGGCCGTCCAGAATGGCTTAAATTCTTGTAGTGTTAACAATCTCAATTTGTTTTTTTGAATTTCACCTTTTAATTTTTAAGAGGAAGAAAGATAAACAGTACGTTTAGAATTTAAGACAAGTTTTAACATCACATAATTTTAATTCTCTTTTAAATATAATTGTGGAATAAAACTGTAGTACTCCATACAGTACTAAATTTAACGTCAACTACGGCTAAATTACAACATTTGGTTAAGGACCTCAATTTTTTTTTGACAGAGTTAAGGACCTCAATTTATGTAAACAATGAATGTCCATTTCATAACAGGTGGCTGCTCCCAATTCAATCAATACGTGACTTCATTAATGAAATATAGTAGGTTCTTCCAATTAGAAATGAAAACCATAACTTTCATGCAACTTAAATGCCAATTCAATGACCAATGTAAATTACTACCTCCTACCAAAATATATGTCGTTTTGACCATATCACACAAATTAAGAAATATAATCATTGTTGTATGGAAAAGGTAAATTATGGGTTAGTTTACAAGATTATCCCTCATTAATGGTATGTGAGAGATAAATTATAGAATTGAAAGAAGAAAGAGAAATAATTAATTAAGGGCATAAGAGTAAAAGTAGCATTAAATGTTTCATTGATAACGTAAAACAACATATATTGTGGTACAATTTTTTTTCTCAAAACAACATATATTTTGGTACGAAGGGACTAATACGATAGTCCTTTGGCAGGTTCTTATAAGTCTCCACTACATGTGGCAATGGACAAAAGGACATTAAAATAATAAGCAATGAATTTCCAAGGCCAATAAAACCTTTAATGTGAGCTGCACAAGTTATTTGTATCACGTCATCAACTTCTAGCTGATTTACACCATGAAAGAAGCAGAGTTGGAATTGGCTCTTGTGTCTAATTGAAGAATTGTAGGAAATTTTGGAACCTTTCCAAACAACAAAAAATCGTGTCAATTAGACAATTACAATAATAATTAATTACAATAATAATATAGACACATTTTCATCCATGAAAAAATATTTTTAACCAAACTTAATTTAATTCATTTTGGCTCATTAATTAATGAATAAATTCTTGTAAAGAGAAGATTATATTAAGATCACATCAAATTATGTTCAAGTTAAAAGTGATTTTTCGTAAGAACTTACTTTGTTGGTTTCAACATGAATTGAATTCATCGAAAAGAGGCGACAAAGATGCTTACCCACCTTAGTTATGAGTTAGACTCCTTTTAAATATCCTAGCCTTCCTGTGGTAGAAATTTCATAAGGCTATAAAATTATTGGAATCCAATCATTGATAGAATTAAAGTGATTTATGGGGGTGAAATAACTGTATTTTATCAAAGGAAGGTAGTATTGTCCATCTCAAATACGTGTTGCTTTTGCCGGGTTACTTTCTTTATTCAAAATTCCGATAGGTAATACCTCCGTTTCTTAATATAAGACTCCGTTTGACCATTGCACGTACGCCAATGCACAACTTTGATCATTAATATCTTTAGTTATGTAACAGTAAAAATTTATCAATTTCTGAAACCATATTTGGAGGAAATCAGGGGTGTGGTTGAATAGTCAATGATTAGACTCATTCTCTCTCAACTAATGATTGAGAGTTTGATTTGCTCTCTGAATATAAATCAGTTTTAAATCTTTAAGTCAGCTATCACATTTTTTATAATGTCTTCAATCTAGCATAGGTGCCAGACCTCGACCAAAAAAACAGATATTTGGAGGAGTGACTCGAGTGAGGCGCATCACAAAATTTGTTGGATAAAATGGGATAAGGTTGTGCTGAGAGAAAGGTCATGATCAGTTTTAATTTGCATCTGTTCCATTTGTTTATTTAGTTCTGCAACCGGTGCTACTATGCACAAGTGCATCATATTGTGTATGATGTATAAATTGTTGATTTCATTATAACGAATACGGATTTTGTAAAATTCACAGTTATATTGAACTTATATATCATATAGATCATCCATTCAAAAATTAAAAAAAAATGAAAATCATTCGATATATTAATGAGATCCATCAAAATTAACGATATATTCAATAAAAATCCATAAACTGTTACTCTTGATAGGTCTTAATAACATATCAAATTATCTTCATTTTTTTTTATTTTGGATGGATGATCTATATGATATAAACTATCAACCTAAGGATGAATTTTGGAAAATTTGTATTTGTTATAATGAAATCAACAACCACCGCTCCATGCCCAATATTATGGACTTGGGCATGAAATTCCGAGAACTTTTTTCTAGAAATCTAAAAAAATGCTGAGAACTATTTTCTCGTTAAAGAAAAAAATTTCATAACTTTTTTTCTTGAAATCGTAAAAAATGTTGGGAACTTTTATTTTTAAAATTGGAAAAATTCTAAGAACATTTTTTTTGAAATTGAAAAAAGTTTGGAGAACTTCTTCTAGTAATTGAAAAAAAAAATTGAAACTTTTTTTTTCTCCAAATCGAAAAAAATTCCCAAAATTTTTTTCTCGAAATCGGAAAAGATTACAAGAACATTTTTGCCAAAATTAGAAAAAATTCCGATAACTTCTCTTTTCTCGAAATCGAAAAAAATTCTGACAATTTTTTTCTCGAAATCGACAACTATTTTCTCAAAATTGAAATAAATTTGAGATATTTTTTTCTAGAAATCAAAAAAAAATTGAGAACTTTTTTTTCTTGAAATCAGAAAAAAATTTAGTATTTTTTTTCTCAAAATAAAAAATTTAATTCAATTACTTTGTCATTGATTACTTTATTCAAACAATGAATTTTAAGAAAATGAAGAAAATCAATTGTTTTGTCAAAACAATAAATTTTAAAATGAAAAAAAGTCAAACTGAAACATTTGAATTTCACTAAATCTCAAGTTACTTTAAATTATAAATATCTCCATCCAAACACAGTCTTAAAATAATGATAATGGAGGTTCAAAAAGAATCGTATCTTTGTGTTGGTGGTTGTGGTATTGAAGACACTTTTATATATATTTACTCCTTTCATCTCACAGTAGGTTTTTTATATATATTTTTCACTTTTTTAAAGGAATAATTTGTTTTATCGATTTCAATAATAAAATGAGTTTGATTACTAAAATGTCTTTCGTAATTATTCCTTTTGTTCTAAATTATAAAAGAAAAAATCATATTTATTGAGAAAAATAAAACATGATGATTTAATATATGATTTTGTGAGTTTTTCTTGAAATAAGTTGCATGAGAAGATGTGAAATTATTTTTATTGTTTGTTGTTTACAGAGAAAATGGGGGAGAGAGAGAGAAAGAGAGAGAATAAAAAATTAAGTGTAATTTATATTTAATTTTATGAAAATAAGGTATTGGTTGCGAATGATTTTTTTCTTATAATTTGGAACAAAAAAATATTGTAGGGTTTTTCTTTATAATTTAAAACGGAGTGAGTATAAGTTAGTGTAATAAATTGATAAGTTGAAATACAATAAATATGAATAGTTTGTTAGAAAAAGAATAATAAATGATATCTTTATTTTGTAAAAGGACAAATAATTTGAGACAAAGAAAGAACTCAAATGTGACACATTTTGAGATAGAGGAGTATATTTTTTAAGTACATAGATAAAATAACAAAATCATTATAAACTCATATACATAAAGTAGAGTAACCGAAACTCAAACCTCAATCATAAATATTAAATAATCGATTTAACAATTTCGATATTTTTTACATTTTTATTTTATTTTAGATTGTACCTTTTTTTTAATATTATATATATATATATATATAAAAGATAATTACATACGTTTCGAAAGTAAATGAACAACAAGTTTCGCCGCTACTCTCTTTTGAATTGCAAAACCAATTCGCCACATCTACAAATTGATTTATGATTTCTAAACGGAGGAGTATTTGGTGTTCAGGACCAAAGAAGAGAGCACAATTCAAGTCTCATTTTTTACTAGCATGATTTTTTGTGCTGTACGGATCTGTAATGAATGAGGAAAAGTTCCGTAGAATGTATTTAGACTTTAGTCATGTCCTTTGTTTTATGGTTTCTTTTGTGGCGACAAAGCTTTGAAGGATTTGGTGTTCAGGTCAGGACCAAAGAAGAGAGCACAATTCAAGTCTCATTAATTCTGTAAAATTATTGTTATTGCGGTAGTTGAGAAAACAAACTAAAGGCTTTTATAATGTACCAAAAAAACTAAAGGCTTTTATAGTTCATGAGATCATTCTACTAGTATTGAGTTTTTTGGAGTTTTAATCATTGAGAATGAGATTTGTCAACAAAAAAAATATATAGAGAAAGCGATGAGATTGGGATTTGGAATCTCTCCTGCATTTTTTTTCTCAGTTTTGTGTCCTGTATTAATCTAAATTATACTTCTTCCGTCTTAAAATAATATTATCTCTGTCTCTAAATATAATATTTTGTTTGATCACAATATGTATGTTAATGTATAATTTTGATTATTAATATTTTTAATTATTTAGTAGTCAAAATTATAAAAATTTGATATTTTAAAAATACTCATCAAAACAACTCAAACAAGATCTTATATGCTAAAATTTACATCTATATATTATTAAAAAAAATATCGTCAAAACATGATAGATGAGTAGTATAATTTGGTCAAACATAATCTTATATTTGGGAACGGAGGTAGTAGTTGTTTAAGGTTTATGTACGATTTTTAAGAAAATAATTAAGTGTGGTGATTTCAACTGTAGATTAGTATTCTCTCCATTTTACAATGAGTGTCGCTTATGGTGGTTGCAAACATATTAAGGAATGCAATCATTATGTTAAAAGTAATAACACTTTTACTAAATTAACCTACTTTTTTTCTTTGTTTTCTTATAAATAGTGTATAAAGTACGATAAATAGATGATAGAATTAGAAAATGTTGCACTGTGAATTGAAAAACAACATTCATTTTAAAATAAATTTTTTGAGCAAAAGCCACACTCATGGAGTACCTATTAGTTATAGTTAGTTGAATAGTTGAGTTAGATGAAGTTCAATAAATAAAATATAATAATGAAAAGAAAAAAAGTTTTTTCTAATCTACCCTTTCAAGATTTGGATGTATATACTCCAAAATCACTCAATAATATTTTAAACGATATAAATCTTATAAAATACACCATTAGATAAGTTTATATCATATAGATCATTTGTGTAAAATTTCAGACAAATCCGAAAGCATTTGATATGTGTTTCAATAATATATCAAATGCTTTTGAATTTGTTTAAAATTTTACACAAATAATCTTTTACATGATATAGACATTCATTGGTTGGAAATCGGAGAGAATTGGGTAAAACTTAATTGTGATGGTGCACATACAAGCTCAAGTACCCTTTTAAGATGCGGTGACCTTCTACGTGATAGCAGTAGGACATGTTTGAACAATTATACTCGAAATATTGGCTCATGGGACGCGATTTATGCAGAAATCTGGGGCATATGGAGTATATTAGTATGGATATAGCTCGGAGACATGGAATAACACACCTTCAAGTGTAGAGTGATTCAAAATTAATTTTAGTTGATATGGTTAGCATGACCCAACAAAGAATTGTACATTAATAGAAGTGTTTCTACTCGGATTAGGCGCATGTGAGATCTAAAGAGTATGAATTAACAAATCTAGATCAACCACATTTAGCGTAAAGAAAACATATCGACATATTGACTGCTAACTTCATTTTATCTTTAAACTCTTTTTATTTACTTGTTATAGAGACTCTACCCAAAAGACTTCGTACTCTATTTTTTAAGGTTTTTTCTTGTGTACCCCCACAAGATTTGGGGGTATTTACCCCCAACCACTTAAATTTTTTTTAAACGATATAAATTTTTATAAAATATATCGTTGGATTAAAAGTTAATACCATATAGATCATTTGTGTAAAATTTCAGACAAATTTAAAATCATTTGATATGTTATTGAGATAGATCAAAATTAAGAGGTTTTGTGATTTCTTAAACATCGTTAATCTTTATGTGTCTCAATAACATATCAAATGATTTTAGATTTGTCTTAAATTTTACACAAATGATCTATATGATATAAACATTCAATCCAACGGTGTATTTTATAAAAAAAGATATTGCTTCAAACTTTTTTTAGTGGTTAGTAAATATCCCCAAATCTTATAGGGTACACAAGTTGTCACTTTTTTTAATTACATGCCTCTAAATATTTCTATAATTATTTAGTTTTTCTTGTTTTGGACTCTATTCTCTTTTTAAACTAAAAAAAATAAGCACCACAAAAAATTAAAAAATAATAACGTGCGTAAGCAATGATGACTCTATGGGTAATGAATTGAATGAGTTTTTGTGGAAAGAAAGTGACAATCTAAGCCTTTTGTTTAGCCTCTTGATATTGACCCACTTGGACACTCCATATTCTTGGATTTTATTTTATTTTATTTTTCAAAAATTATTCTTGGATGTTTACAACAACTACGTTCGTTTCATCATTACAACACACCCACCCTCATCAGTCCCACCTGACCTAATCATGTGATTTATGAACCATACAAAGAACCATGTACATAAATAGGGAGTGCATCTACCAAGTAAGGTAGTACCAAATAGTAAAATACTCATTCCCATTCGACCATGTTTATAAGTAAAATTTGATTTTATAGATACATTTGAAAATGAATGTACGTATGAAGCATATATTATAGATTATATATATTTATTTTTTTATTATATATTAAAAAAGTTAAATTTATTTATAAATGTAATTCGCTACGGCTCCTGTGATTTCCCTTAACCAAGTCACTGCCTATGAGTCGCCGGCTCATTCTTCAACAGGCACGCGGTCAGAGCCCCAGCTCCTCCCGTATTGCTTGGGAGCTTACGATTTCATGTTCTATTTCACTCCCCGACAGGGGTTCTTTTCACCTTTCCCTCACGGTACTACTTCACTATCGGTCACTCAGGAGTATTTAGCCTTGCGAGGTGGTCCTTGCGGATTCACACGGGATTCCACGTGCCCCATGCTACTCGGGTAAGAGCATACGGTGGTCCTGTGATGCTTTCGGCTACTGGACTTTCACCATCTAGAGTGCAACATTCGATTGCTTCGCCTAGCAGCCAGGACCGCCACTTGTATCGCTCCCCCACAACCCCGTTTTCACATACATTAAAAAAAATGTGTAAATGAAAGAGAAAATATTTTTTACGTTTTTTTATTAATAGTAGACATTATAATACAAAAAAATATAATATTTTTTTGAGTAATTTTTTTCTCTCACCTAATAATTACTATAAAAGGATAAAATAAAAAATCAATGTTTTTTTTTACAAAAACAAAAAAAAACTTAATTAAAAAAATCAACATTATAAATAGTAAAAGTCAATTATTTTGAAACAAAATACATAGATTAATTATTTTGAGACGAGTACTAAAATGAAATCTCTTATTATTTAAAAAAGATGTGAAAATTGTAAATAAAATAAATTTGTTGTACGGCGATAAATTGTGTCATAAATAATCAAAGAAGGTGCCCACAAAATTAAATGTTTATAGAAATACAGTAATTTTATTGTTGTTTTGTTACTCCACTTGAAGTATGATGTTTTAAAATTATTTAGTGATGATTAATTTTTGAGACTGGTGAAAAATTTGTTAAATACTTGAGATGAGTTATGTTTATTTATTTTACTTTTTTTTGGTAAGGTTATGTTTATTTATTTAATGAAAAGGAATTAATAAAAATTTTCAGTAATTGCATTTATTTATTTCTTAATAATTATTAAAAAAATTATATTTTATTGAAAATAGATTAGTCAAAATAAATAAATGAAAAGAGATATTTAATGAATGTGAAACTACAGTAGTAGACAAATATAATTAATACCCTTTGTATAAAAAATAATAACAATTAATATTTTTTTTTACCAAACTAACAATGATATTCATTCATAGTAAGGTATCTCTTTTAGTTTAACCAGAAGTCGTGAGATCAGAATCAATTCTGAAAATACAGTAGCATTAAACTCTTTTGAGGGAGAACTTTAACGACCCTTTAAATTTGTGGTCAAACCAAAAAATAATGATATTCATTCATTCAAATTGGAAGAGTATATTAATCGAAATTATTACATATTCAAATACCCGAGTTAATAGCATATAAAATGACCTAACTAATGCATGTCTAAAAATATGATGAAACCTACAATTGACATGATAAACTTCAAATATTTGGAATAATCTTTGTCTTCAGATCTACAATATTGATGATGTTAAAATCATTGAATCTACACTGAATTTAGATTAAACCAAATATGCAAATATAAAAAAAAAACTAACGTCGTACTAAGATGGAAAATCTCAATAACTCATCACTATGACGGGAAATCAAAACATACCGCACTAATATCTTTATATTTCACAAGAACTCACTTATTTGTATAAAAATTTGTCTTCAAAGTTTTCGTAAACTAAACTCAGTTGGTAGAAATATTACATATAATATATATAGATTGGAGTTTAATTCAAATTCTGATACATCATACATCCATTTATTCATATTTAAAAACTCTTTAATCATTCGAACTTTATCATTTGAATCATTTGTAGTGAGTGTTACGGTTGACCAGTTTGTTAAGTAGTCCACCGTGGACTAGTATTTAAAATTGTCATAAATCTTTAAAAATAAAAAATCACAATTACTTCTTGTCTTTACAACTAAAACAATATTACCTCCGTCTTTAAATATAAGATTTTGTTTGACTAAATCATATTATTCATCTATCATGTTTTGACCGTATTTTTTTAATAATATATAGATGTAAATATTAACATATATATGATCTTGTTTGATTTGTTTTGATGAGTATTTTTAAAATATCAAATTTTTATAATTTTTAATGTTAGATAATTAAAGATATTAATGATTAAAATTGAACATTAACGTACGTGAGAACCGAGGAGCGGGGTCTTTGGAGGAGCGTGTTGGAGCATAAGTATGGGGTTTTTCGAGGGGTGATTCAGGATTGGGGAAGTCGAGCATTGTCATGGTGGAAAGATGTGGTGGGTGTTGGTCGGTCTTCTTTTAATGGGATAGAGGGGTGGTTCAATAGTTTGTTACTACGCAAAATAGGGGATGGGGCATCCACGTCTTTTTGGGATGACCCTTGGTTAGGGGAGGGTGTTGTTTTACGAGAGCTTTATCCGCGGTTGGCTGGCCTTACGGTTACTGCTTGTATCGGTTGGAGAGATGAGTAGAAAGGGGTGGGGGATTGATGGAGACGGTTGGGAGTGGCGGCGGGCTTTGTTTGCTTGGGAGAAAGAGTTGTTAGCGGACTGTTGTGCTTTGTTTCATAATGTTCTTTTGCAGTCTAATGTTTCTGACAGGTGGCAATGGCATGGTATGACTTCTGATTACTATACGGTTAAGGAGGCGTACGTGTCGTTGACTATTCCGGTGGTTCCTACTATTGTCCCAGTTACTAGTTCGGTATTGGCATGGCATAAGTGGGTTCCTTTGAAGATTTCAGTGTTTGCTTGGCGCTTTTTACATGATCGCATCCCTACACGCGATCACCTTCTCCGCCGAGGCATTATTCCTAACGGCTCTCATTTCTGTAGTCTTGGTTGTACTTCTGTGGAATCTTTGTGCCATTTGTTTTTTGATTGTGATAACTCTTTTAAGGTGTGGAGTGGTATGCTTCATTGGCTTGGTGTGCAGGGTACGTTGCCCTTGGATGCGGTGCAACATGCTTCTCAGTTTATCGGTCTTCAGTTCTTTCATACGAAGCCTAAAAAGAGCTTTCAAATGTTGTGGCTAGCGACTATATGGGAGATTTGGAAGGCTCGCAATGCTTATATCTTTCAGAATAAAGTGTTTGATGTGTCTCACGTGTTAGATCAAATTAAACTACAGGTTTGGTGGTGGTTTAAGGCGAGGTTAATTATGTTATTTTTGATTTTCAATTGTGGTATACCAGCCCGCTAGTTTGTTTAGGTTGGCGGGAGGTGTAAGTTGTTCTTTGTCACGTTTTCTTTGCTCTTGTGTTTGTGGTCTATTCTGTTTGTACTCTTGGATGTTTGATTCTAGATGAAGCACGTCTTGTGCTAATCTAGCTTTTATTAATATTATTCATTTGACTGTTTCAAAAAAACGTACGTGTAATGGTCAAACGGAATCTTATATTTAAGGACGGAGATAATACGATATTTGATGCCAATTGTCTACGGATTTCATCATTATATTTCATTGTTTTAATTATCAACCCAGTATAAATGAACTGATTATTTCAATCTTAAAAATGAGAATGACAATTAATTTATAATTCTAAACAATAATATATTACGTACCAAAAACAAACTTCTAAATTATTAGACCCCATTCTTTTAAGAATCAGAATATAAAAACTAAAAAACTAAAAATGAATAAACTATGTACTCGTAATTTGAATTAGGAAATCTTGGAAACTACTCCAATCTCAATCTCAATAAAAATGAGTAATACATTACATACTCTATGATCTTTCTACATATCTCAATCTCTTCTTACAGGGTGGGAAAAAGCGTTTACTTTTGATTCCAGCCAGTTGAAGTTATAAAATATCTACATATTGGAAAAAAAACATGTGCATCATAAATTAAATCGGTTGCAGTGAATCTAACTTAATTATTGGCAAATCTATGCAACATTATTTCACCATCATTATTTTGGAATCATGAATTAAATTGGACTGACATATGTTAACTACTAACTACAGTATTAACTACAATCCAGCATACGTGATATGTGGCGGAAAGACAATAGAAGTGCTGATTGGTTAACTAACTATAATCTAGTTCATAGTTCTTTTGATATTATTTCTATGACGACTCCTTCTAGAGATCTTTAGAAGGTCATTTTTGATGATATTTCCAAAACTTGCATACCTAAAAATGTTTATTTAATTTCTTAATTTTTTGTTTGGGCATTTGCCCTCTTCATGTATCAAAAAAAAAATGGAAATTGTGAGTAAATATTTTGGAACTAATAGAGTAAATATTTTCTTGTACCAAAAAAAAGATAGTAAATATTTTCTAAAATTGTGAGTATATATTAATAAAAACTGAAACTTAGCCGTCAATTCAATGACAATTATTAAAAAAAAAATCCTTAGTTAAGAAAAAAAATACTCTAATTCACTAGTCGACAAAAATCAAGTTTGTTTAAAACCAACTTCACACAATTCATCTTAAAACTCTCTACACTCATTTCTTCTCAATTCTCATCCTTATTATTTTTTTTCCTTCAATTTTTGAGGTTTTTTTTTTTCATAAACTAAACAAACTCAAAGCACCAATAGCTAGCTAGCTAGCTATGCCGAGTAAGGAGCTAGCTTCACCATTAGTAGAATCCAAGGTTCCATTATTATTACCACCAAATCATCTTTCAACAACATATGAAGAACAAGAAGAAGAACAAGATCTTACAAGAAAGGTTTGGATTGAATCAAAGAAATTATGGCATATTGTAGGTCCTGCAATTTTTGGTCGAATTGCATCTTATTCTATTTTGGTGATCACTCAATCCTTTGCTGGTCATCTTGGTGATCTTGAACTTGCAGCTATCTCTATCGCCAATAATGTTGTTGTTGGCTTTGATTTTGGCCTCTTGGTACGTAACTCTATTTCATTATTACATTATTAGTATATCTCAATAAATTATTTAGTGATGTATAATTAGTGATATTGTAAAAATTATTTACATTTATATATAATTATGAGTGTGTTTGTTTTCTTTTGTACATCAGAAATATAAATTGCTTCCGTCAAAGATTGATTCATGAATCTCCCCCACTCAATCCACATGTTTCTTTAACTCTTACCACTTGAACTATCTTACGGTGGCATGAGTGTGTTTGTTTAACCTTTAAGAAAAATGATTGTTTCTTAAAAAAATAGAGATTTAATAAAAATTTAATGTTATTTTTCGTTTGTTTACAATTATAAAAATCTAGTTTATTTCAATTGATTTCACTTTGTACATGGTATCTGATGATCAAAAAGATAGATCTTTTTTTTTGAGGCAATCAAAAAGATAGATCTTGATAAAAGCTAAATAGTTTTTTGTTTCGATGAAAAAATATGATTTACAAAAATGATTTTTTAGAAAAATTGAAACAAACACAAGTAAAATTAAAAAAAATTATTTTTATTCTTTAACAAATCTAAAACAAACGGAATCATATATTTCAATGAAATAAATAATTATAAAAAATTAATATATCAAAGTTATTTAAAAGAATATTGAGTAAATAAAAAAATTAAATAAATTGGGCCGGATAGGCTTATTTATTAAATAAAGTCCACCGAACCAGGCCAGACCTAACTGAGGCATCTATTTGATACCTCTACATTCTACTAACAAATTATCATATCAGAGAAGGTGCCCTCAAATTATTTATAGAAATACAGTAATATAATTTTGTATAGACTGAAAAATCTTATTCATATCTCTTGCAATTATATTTAATGACGATATTTTTTTAAATTGAGGAAGAGGGAAATTATTATTAATTATTGGTACTAATCGTCATATTACAATTGTCTTTAATAAAATTTGAATTGAGCACCTTAAAGTTATAATATTAGACTCTTACTATTAAACTATCATCTCAAGTATGATATTTAGAGATGATTAATTTTTGAGATGATAAAAAATTTCTTAGACACTTGAGATGAGTTATATTTATTTATTTAATGAAAAGAAATAAGTCAAATGTTTCAGTAATTGCATTTATTTATTTCTTATTAATTATCAAAAAAATTATATTTCATTAAAAATAGATAAGTCTAAAAAATGAGATTAGTCAAAATAAATAAAAGAAAAAAGATGCTCCATATGTCCTATTTATTAGACAAGTTTAAAATTTTCTTTGTCCTTTTGTTAAGATTCATTTTAAATTTTTAAGAGCATTAAATATTTCTTTGTCACAACATATCCCTAATTAAAGCGCATCTTTTTCTACAATTTTAATAAATATCTAAAAACATAACCATTTCTCTTTTTTAAAGGACAAAATTGTAAAAACATTACCAATTATCAACCAATTTAATAATAAATACAACTTTCTTAATATTCGTATTTTATCAAACTAGTCTTATAATTATGGACACAGAGGAAGTATAATTTTTTATGACTAATGAAAAGAGATATTTTATGAAGGTTGAACTACATATATACATTAATAGAAAAATATAATTAATACTCTTTCCATTTCACAATAATTCACCTATTTGCATAAAAAAATTGTCCTTAAATAATTGACACATTCAATTTCTTAACACATTTGTTTTTTAAAATAATTTATTCCATAATTAATATTCAATATATTATTTTGTTTTTGTTTTAATCCCAATTCTCAGAAGAATTTTTTTTTTGGTACAGTTTTTTTAATTTAACAAAGAAGAAAATATATTTCACTGTAGACCAAAAAAATAAATAAATGTGCGTCAAAATAAATAAATAAATAAATGGTCCACAATTTCGTCAAAAAATAAATAAAATTGAATGACTAACTAATTGAATTGTAGACCAAAAATATAGTATTTCTTAGAAAGAACAAAATTTGATGGTCCAGAATTTCGAAATGGACCGCTTGTAATCTACTTACTCATTCTATCTCAAATTAAGTGTCGATGTTTGACTGTATTCTTTTTTTATTTTTTTTATTTTGACCTTTTGATTCTGAAGAGAAGGGAATTTTAGTAGTTTTAAATTCGGTCGAGACGTAAGTCAAATTTGGTTAGGGTTCTCTCAAGATCTGTTTTTTGATGAAGCTCATTACCCAATTGAGCCAAATGACTTGGTTGACCGTATATTTTATTCACATTGCATTCTTCGACTTTGTGGTTTTTTATTAGTAATAAGTAATAATAAAGATAAAGATATATTTAGGATATGAGGCGTTGCCGGATTTATTTTAATGAATATTTTTAAAATATCAACTTCTTGCATTGCTCGAGTGCTATTTCAATTTGGTATGACATTTTTAGATGGTTGGGGGTGGTTATTGTGTCCCTCATAATTTTTTTGTGCTCTTTGACATGTTTAGAAGTGTGGCAAAAAATAACAAAGTTCGCCAAGGTTTTATGATAATTTGACACGCTTCTCTTTAGTCTATTTAAAAGGCTAGAAATTGAACAATCTTTGCAAATGATGTTTTTGATCCAAAGGAATTGGTTGTTGTCATTAAAGTGTTGAGTTGTAAATGAAACTTAGCGAGGTTAAAGATGCCTCCACGTATGTTTTACGAATATAGTTGGAATTTAGAGAATTGTTTATATCGTTGATCGTGTTTAAGCAGTTGTTTTTCCCTCCTTGTGTTGCCTTTGCTTGGCAAGCTTTGTTTTGGTTTGGGGGCTTTGGTTCTTTTCGGTGTTGTTTTGATAAGGAGCTCCCTTAGTCCCTTTGCTTTTCCTTTTTTTGTATCTTATGCCCCTCTTGTACGCGCCTTGTTATAGAGTTATTTAATAAAATTTTGCTATTTTAAAAAAAGAGTCTTGTTTACCAGTGCCCGTTAAGCTAATAAAAATGGTAAGTTTATATAGAAAACAATATTTTATGTATTTTTATAACTTTGACTATACAAATTTTAATATATTTTTACTATATTTATGTTTCTTAACCATTGTCTCAAGGGCACTAATTATCATTTTCTATGGAGTAAATATTTTTTAAAAGTGTGAATAATTCCGTCAAAAAAGAAATTTGTGAGTAATAAAAAGTGAAACTTAGCTGTCAATTCAATGACAATTATTAAAAAAGAAAATCCTTATCTATATTTAAGAAAAAAACATTCTGTAATTCACTAGCCGACAAAAACCAATTTTGTTTAAAACCCTCTTCACACAATTCATATTGAAACTCTCTACACTCATTTCTTCTCAATTCTCATCATTATTTTTTTCTTCACTTTTTGAGTTTTTTCATAAACCATACAAACTTTACCCTTTGTGCTTCAAGCACCAATAGCTAGCTAGCAATGACGAGCAAAGAGCTAGCTTCACCATTGGTTGAATCCAAGGTTCCATTATTATTACCACCAAATCATCACCTTTCAACAACATATGAAGAACAAGATGAAGAACAAGATCTTACAAGAAAGGTTTGGATTGAATCAAAGAAACTATGGCATATTGTTGGTCCTGCAATTTTTGGTCGAATTGCATCCTACACTATGTTTGTCATCACTCAAGCTTTTGCTGGTCATCTTGGTGATCTTGAATTTGCTGCTATGTCCATAGCCAATAATGTTGTTGTTGGCTTTGATTTTGGCCTCTTGGTACATTTACATAACACTATTCCATTGTATTACACTATAGTCTTTTATTTTATTTTTATTTGATAAAAAATCATACTTACATTTTTTTTCTAACACATCATAATTAGAGTGTTTGCCGAATTCCGATTATGTGGGTCGACAATCTTTCGCATTTATACAATCCATATATCGGTGGATATTAGATTAAAATTGAACGATTTCAAATTTCAATGCATATTTTGATTTTTAAACTAAAATACCAATCATGGAATCTTGCCTGTTGTCCAATCACAATTCAATGACGACAATCGATTTGATGTCTCCTTGAATACGAGGATTATTGCCTGCAATCAATCATAATTCATTTTTTATCCTCGATATTCACTTCAAAGTTCTCCCTCCTACTCAAAATATAAGAAAAAATTGGTGAAAGAAAATTGATGTATTTGGTTATAAATTTAGACTAAATACATTAATTTTAGTTGACCAATTTTTCTTTTATATTTTGAGATAAAGAGAGTATCTCATAGCTTATATCATTTGAATCTGCTATCAAATTAATCCTCAAGTTACCATGAGAATATCTATTTTATGATTTATTTTAAATAATTTATCATACTATTTATTCAATTTAACTTTTTTGCCTCAAATTTTTAATTCTTTTTCTACTATTGAATTGAATTAATCAATTTTGTTGTGTAACAAATTTTCAGTTGGGAATGGCAAGTGCATTAGAAACACTATGTGGACAAGCATATGGAGCAAAACAATATCACATGTTAGGAATATACATGCAAAGATCATGGATAGTATTATTCATATGTTGTATTTTCCTTCTCCCAATATACCTTTTTGCAACACCAGTGTTAAAATTGTTGGGACAACCAGATGATTTAGCTGAATTAGCAGGAGAAGTTACAATGTGGATGATACCATTACACTTTGCATTTGCATTTCAATTTCCTCTTCAAAGATTCTTACAGAGTCAATTGAAAAATGCAGTTATAGCTTGGGTTTCTTTGATGGCACTATTGATTCACATTTTTGTTAGTTGGTTGTTTGTGTTTAAGTTACAGTTTGGTGTTATTGGAACTGCTGCTACTGTTAATTTCTCTTGGTGGGCCCTTACTTTTGGCCTTTTTGGTTACACTGTTTGGGGAGGGTGTCCTAAAACATGGAAGGGGTTTTCTATGGAGGCTTTTTCTGGGCTTGGTGAATTTCTTAGACTTTCTGCTGCTTCTGGAGTTATGCTATGGTAACATTTTTATTTTTCTCTTTTTAATTTGTCTATTAACTCTAATTTTTAAGAGAAAGTGATTTTAGAAGTTCAGTGTTTTGCGAGTTAAATAAAATATAGTCAAAAATTGTTTCATTCAGAAATCGAATCCAGATTTTGGGTTCCACTAAAAAATCGAGTACACATTTTGAGTTCTGAATTCTCTCGTAATTCAATTTTGAAAAAGTTCATTAATCACTTGAGAATTGAGATTAATTTTTTATTTTTCTATTTTTCTTATTTATTGTTTGATTTGATTAGATTCATGTTTGTTTTGTTTTTTGGGGTATTTTGGTAATTAAATATTGTTTTTGTTTTTGCAGTTTGGAGAATTGGTATTATAGAATTCTGATATTGATGACTGGAAATCTTCCAAATGCAGAAATTGCAGTAGATGCTCTATCCGTATGGTAATTTAATTTTTAACATTGTTATTTTTTTTGTGAAAAATGTGTATATTTCCTTTTTTTTCTTATAATTGCTACATTCTTTTTAATAAATTTTGTGTATAAATATTTCAAGAAAATAAATAAATAAATTTAAAAAAATGTACAAATTTTGTACTTAGTAAGATGGAAAATGAAAACACTCAAAATAAGCCAACTTTTCAAACTTGTTTGTTTGTTGTCATAACGATCCCCACTTGTTTTTGGCAGTATGACGATAAATGGCATGGAGATCATGATTCCACTGGCATTCTTTGCTGCAACAGGGTATGCTTGTCTTTTATTTTAATGTTTATCGTGTTACATGCTAGCTAGTGTCCCAAATTTTGAGGTGATGTTTTACTTTAATTTTTCTTACTTGTTTAACTTTTTCTTCATGAGTCAAATATGAAGGGCTCATATATAAAACTCATGGCTAATATTAAAACATGACGAGACCAAAGCAAAATCGTATTACGGTTGTAACAACTCTTATGTCGAGTTTTTTAGGAGAGAGACTAATATGGTTGTTCACAATCTTGCTAAAGCGGCCATATATAACGCCCGTTCTCATCTCTATTTTGACATACCTGATTGTATTGATCCCTTAATTTTTAATGAATAAATTATATCTTTCTAGTCAAAAAAAAAAAAAGCAAAATCGTATTGATATGATTAAATACGGTGGTGAATGAGTGAGTTCTTTGGAGTTTGGACATTGCAAAGAAAAAAACAAATAGTATGAATTGTGTTTGAAAGGTATTGAAATTACTCCCAATGTCCCAAAACTATTGTCCTTCTAGCTTTTTAGTTTTGTCCCAAAACTATTGTCCTTTTCGGAAACCAATGTAAAATTAAAGTTAGTTTACCATTTGTATCCTTACAAAAGTTAAAACATTAATTAAATATATTTTCTCTTTCTTAATAAAGTAAGGGTAGAAGAGACTTAACTTATCAATCTTTATTGCTTTTTAATTTACGTGCATAATTCTAAAATGACAATAGTTTTGGGACGGAGGGAGTATTTAATAATAGAAATTATTTCGAATTATGAACTACTAACTCCCTCTTATAAATCATAGAGTGAAAATAAAAAATAAAATTCTATTTTTACTAACATCATGTGACATGTTAACATTTTCGAAAAACTTAACCTTTGACTATGTGTTTTCTTTCTTTTTTATAAGCACATATGATTATGTTATTAATGTACTCCCTCCGTCTCAAAATATAAGTAAAAGTAAGTTAAATAAATTTGATGTATTTGGTTCACAATTTGACCAGATACATTCATTTTTGTTGACCAATTTTTGCTTACATTTTAGGACAGAGGGAGTATCACACTACTAATATAATATAATAATAATACTAATAATTTAAAAGACTATTAGCTCATAATATAGTAGCCATAGAAAACATATTGTTTTTAGTCAAACCAAGATTCTACATTATGTTAATGAAATTTGTCGTCGAGCTTAAACATAGAGCTCATATGAAGTAGAAATACTATGAATTGGTATCTATTATTTGAAGTCTCTAGATTTTGGTAGTAAAGGACTATAATAGCCTCAAAATACAAATAAAAGACGACAATTGTTTCTTGCGTGTTTGTGTACCTAGTTTATTTATAATTCTTTATTATTTTTTAATAATACTTTAGTATAAATATGTTATTTTTTTAAGTTAATATTCTATAAGTAGGAAGTTGAAATATAATTTTAATCATTATAAATATAATATCATTTGATTTTATCTCTATTAATATTTTTGTTCAAATTAAGTCTCTATAACTTTAAAAACTGTTAGTAAAAGAAAAAAACTATAAAAACTGTGATTTTTAATCTTATTGTCAAATTATTAGACTATATTATATGTGATTTTACTCGGTCACGTATAACATTATGAGATTAAAAATAACAATTTTTTATTTTTGAAATATGTAGGAACTGAAACAAATAAAAAAAAGTTCAGAGACAAAAAGAATAACTCTATTATTGCTTATTAAAAAAATATTTAAACAAAATGTTTTGTAGAAATATTCTAGGCTACTTTTTGTGACTAGGACATACCTATATACTGTACTTCCTCCGTCCCAATATAAGTGTCGCAGTTGACCAAATCACACACTTTAAGAAAAATGTATAAATGAAAGAGAGAGAATAATACTTTTACAAAAATATCCTTACTTTTTATTGGTAGTAGATATTGGTATACTAAAAAGTAAATTTTTTAGTTACTTTATTAACTTTTGTAATCATTACACAATAAAGTAATAAGGGTAAAAGAAGAAAAAACCATGTTATAAGTAGCATGTGACACTTATTTTGGGACAAACAATTTTGGCAAGTGTGACACTTATTTTGGGACGGAGGGAGTATTATTGTATCTTGATGACTCAAATATGTGGCTGTGGCCTGTGACATGCCACTTAGTGCAATTTTTCATAAATTCAGTGAATCATATGAGAAGACAAAGAAGAAGAAATGTTTGGTTTGGTCACTAATTTGTCTACTTGACGGCCACGTCTATGTTTACATATGATATGGCCATTAATAATGATTTTTTAATTTTGCATTCAATATTGATTTCCATAAAATATTATAGAGACAGCTAACTGACTTTGAATATAGCCAATGACTTTTGAGGTAGAAACTACAAAGTAATTAACTAAATTTTGCATTGAAAATAATACTACTTGTTATAATTATAAACATTAACTATATAAATTTTAATGTTTTTATTATATTGAGTTTTTTTAATTTTATATGAGATGCATTAGTTAGCAAGACCCTATTTTTATTTCTTATTAATGATATTATTGATATAAAGAACTTGGTGAAAATAGTATTAATGAAAGTTACAATGCAATATGTAGAGTGAGAGTTGCAAATGAACTTGGAGCTGGAAATGGGAAAGGAGCAAAATTTGCAACTATAGTATCTGTGTGCACATCATTAATAATTGGACTATTCTTTTGGGTTTTGATTTTGGCATTGCACAATAAATTAGGCTACATATTCACCAATAGTAAACCTGTTCTTGAAGAAGTTAGCAAGCTTTCACTTCTACTAGCCTTCACAATTCTCCTCAATAGTATTCAACCAGTTCTATCAGGTATCACCTAATTACAATTAACAATTAATATTTCAATTTAATCATATTTATAAATTTTTATAAGTAATTACAATTAAAGTTAAATATTTTTAATGATCTGACAATTATGATTGATTGACGATGTTTAACCAGGAGTGGCAGTCGGATCAGGGTGGCAATCATATGTTGCATACATAAATTTGGGTTGCTACTATATTATTGGTGTTCCTCTAGGATTTATAATGGGATGGGTTTTCAATCAAGGAGTTATGGTATGTTTAATTTCTTTACCTTTATTCTTAGCATCTAAAAAAATTGAATTAGTTATTTTTTTTTCTAGAATGTGAACTAATGGTAATGAAATTGAACAATCAGGGAATTTGGGCAGGGATGATTTTTGGAGGAACAGCAACTCAGACAATAATATTGTCTTGGATTACACTTAGGTGTGATTGGGACAAAGAGGTAATTAGTTAACTAATTATCGATATAGATGAATTTTATACTAACATTTAAAATACTATTCAAATTTACAATATTGTCACATCATTGGATGTGAGTGTCAATTTGATTAATTAGTTGAATTTCTTCAAACTTTGTTTTATTTTAGTATTGGTTTTGAATTTGGAATTTTGATAATCTAATTTGATTTTATTATTGTGTTGGCTAAAATTGCAGGCAGAGAAAGCAAAATTGCATGTAATAAAGTGGTCAGATCGAAAACAACAATTGACTTAGATTATTGGATGTCAATATAAAATTATTGATTAGTGCAATTTATTTTGTTTAAGAAGAGATACAAGTTGAAGAATGAATTTGTTTATCCCTTCTTTGATGGATGTGTCTTTTCGTAACCAAAATGGATAGGAATTGATGTTAATTTTGTATTGGACTTGATTATATTTTGTACTCAAGCTATATAATATATTATGATTATTCATTCTTGAAAATAATTAGATAAATAGATTATACCATTAGTTTTTTTAAACTAGTCTAGAGAGAGAATTCTACATTCTATTTATGTTCTCTCTTCCTTCTCTATTTATGTTCATATGCATTATTTTTCCTCTTTTAATTATTTTTGTAGAGATGGAATTATTAGATGTGGTGGTGTCATTAGAGGGAGCGAGAGGGAGAATTGTTAATGGGTTTTTCAAAATTAATTGGTAGAGGGGGGTGCATATATAGTAGAGTTATGACTTATGAGGTTGGTTTGAAGGTTTTAAGTTGGCTTGACGGATGAATTTGTCTAAAGTTGAGGTGTGTGTGGATTTTCAAGAAGTTGTGAATGATATTAAAATTGTATAATAGGTAGGAATACTCTTATTAATAAAATTCGTAGAATGTTGGAGTTTGATTGAGAAGTTATTGTCAATCACTCTTACCGAGAAGTTAATTGATTGGCGGGTGCTCTAACTAAACATAGTTACTCTTTGACCGATGTATATTTGCTTTCTTGAAGATTGTCCAAATAATTTTAAGCACCTTTTAATTGCCGATGAGAAGGGGATTGACACCTCTAGAAACATCTTCTTGTAGTTTTTAATTTGTTTTCCCGGGCTTTAGTCTCTTTGTAATAAAATTATAAAAATATTTTATGATCATAGGCTAGGTTAAATTGCACTATCGGTCTCCCTAACTTTCAAAAACTTACGATTATAGTGCCATAATTTTCAGAATAGCACTTTGGGCGCCCTAATATTATTCTCTTTTGCAAAAGGGCGATTTTCTCTAATTTTAATCAAGTCAACACACACGTGAGCAGTAACTCACATACCGTGTCACTTAAAACTGATTTTGAATCAAATATATCAAAAAAAATTCTTCTTACATACCGTGTCACTTATATATATTCAATAGATGTGGTTGAGCAGTTGGGGCTCATCGTCCATTAACCAAGGCTCGAGAGTTCGATTCCCACCTTGGGTATGGAGCAACTTTAAATCATTGAGTCAGCTATTCCATCTATCGAAGTGTCTCAAATCTAACGAGGAATTAGTCACTGCATTCAGCGGTAGATACCCCGGTTTCGACAAAAAAATTGTATCTTTTTTGTTTACATTTTGTGAAAAATGTGTTTATATTTAACGTTTTATTATATTTTCTACTTTCTATTTAGCAGTCAATTTTCTAAATAAATCTTTCAAAGAAAAATAAAATAAAGTAAAAAGAGTGTAACAATTTTGTAATTAAAAGTAAGATGGAAAATGAAAACACTCAAAATAGGCCAATTTTTCCAATTAAAATTTGTTGTTTTGTCATGATGTTTGTCATAACGATCCCCACTTGTTTTTGCAGTATGACAATTATTCCATTGGCATTCTTTGCTGCAACATGGTAACATGCTTATCTTATTTTACTAATATCTAACCTGTTAGTACATGCTATCCCAAAAACTCATAAGTGAAATATGATGGCCTCATAAAACTCATGGCTAATATTTAACACGAAGATACCAAAGCAAAATCTTATTGGGTTTGGGGTAGATGATTAACTTGACATGCCCAATTTAACCAAAAAAATAATACTATAGGCCAAAATTAAATTTGGTGGTGGTTGAGTTCTTTGGACGATGTTGAAGAAAAATACAAATAACACACGTAACATATGACTATGTTAATGTTTCACACTACTAATAATACTGATTGAAAAGACTATTACCTCATAAAGAAAAACATAATATAGTAGCCATAGAAAACATTTGGCTTTTAGTCAAACCAAGATTTTGCATTATGTTAATGAAATTTGTCGTGGAGCTTAAACATGAGCTCAGAAATACTATGAATAAGTATTGGTCCCGTATGTTTTTGTTTTCCTTACATCTTGCGTCGCTCGTATGTCTTATGCTACTTTTATACGTCTCGTTACGTTATAGAATTGATTAATAATATTTGCTATTTAAAAAAAAAAAAAATTAGTATTAGTATTAGTATTAGTATTTGTTATTTGAAGTCTCTAGATTTTGGTAGTAAAGGACTATCATAGCCTCAGAATACAAATGAAACACGACAAAGATTTCTTGCGTGTTTGCATTCCTACTATATAATGCTTCGATATTATTTTTTATAATTCTTTTTCTTTTAAATTTAGTTCTTGCAACTTTTGACATTATTAATTTTAATTTCTTATACCAACTTATAGAGCCACATAGTATAATTTTACTTGGTCACATATGATATCAAATACCAGAGTCTAAAAATAACACTTTTAAAATTTACTGATATTAAATTCGAAAAATTATAGAAATTAAAACAAAATAACACTATTATTGTAAAAAAAATAAGCACAATGTTTTATAGAAATATTCTAGGCTACTTTTTGTGACCGTGACATACCTTATTAGTTAGTACAATTGTATTTTAATAGATGACTCAAAATATGTGGCTGTGACATGCCACTTTACTGCAATTTTTCATAAATTCAGTGAATCATGGAAAGATAAAGAATAAATGTTTGGTCACTAATTTAATTTGTCTACTTGACGGCAACGTCTATGTTTTCATATGGCCATCAATAATAATTTTTTAATTTAACATTCAATATTGATTTCCATAAAATAGTATTACTACATAATACTCCGTAACTGACTTTATATATATATAGAGCCAATGACTTTTGAAGCAGAAAAAAGGGGCCAAGAATTTATAATAATTGTGTGCCACTAGGGGTGGAAATAAGTTTAGGTCATACCGATTTTTTAAATAGAGTAGATTAAATTTGTTTTATAAGTCTAACTATTTAATTAAAATGGACATACTACATGTCATAACAAATCATCTTAAATCTGTTAGACCGGTCTATTTAAATAAATATTAATAATATTTCTATTACTTTTATCATTATATTTAATAAAAATATTTAATTTCGAACTAAATTTTAAATCTACAAACAAACGAACTTTATAATAAATTAAATTTTACATATATAAATGTATTATTATAAACTAGAATTGAAATATGATGTAAATATAGTTACTCTAAAAGATGATGTGAAATATCAAAAGAGAATTTAATTTCATTAGTGAATAAGTTGATTAGTCTATTTAAATATTGTCTATTTTTTTTTAAATAAACAATAACTTAATGTTTAAAGGCATACTTCGGATTTATTTTAATTAGAAAAATATTTTCCGAATAGTTTAAATTTTAAAAACGAAGGTAAAAATTTTGTCAAAAAAAAACAAAGGGAAAAATGAGTATTTTGAGGGATCTGAAAGCAATACGGGGGGGATAAAGAGCAAAAAAAGAAAACACTACAGCACATAAATAGAAGCCCAACCCACTTCTTTTTTTTTATATTTCCTTTTTGAAGAGTCTATTTTCGTCTTTCAATTTCAATAACATAGTTAGAATCGTTCTGAACAATTTGGTTTCGTAACAGAAACAAGTCGGTCGGAGTTGCACTTAACTCAATCCGCCGCCGGAAAAGGAAGCGGAGTTGGTCTCGTCGGACGCCACAAACGGAGGAGACGAATTCAGTCCAGGTTTTCTTTCTTTTTTCTTTATTTATTATTTTTTCCGATTTTCCTTCCCTTCTATCGCCGCCACTGCCAAATTTAACCATTCCCCGATTGCGCCTTATAACGGTAGCGATTGCGGCCGAAGATTGCCGCTCTTTTGCAATTTCTCCCTAAATTTACCGCGATTCCCCTGTCAATTGGCCGCGATTATTTAGAACAAAAATAACACAGCGACTAAAACCAAAATTCCGCGTACATACAGAGACGAAAATGATACTTAAGCTATATTTTATTTTAATTTGGTAGAATTTTATCCATATAATTTTTGTTGTGTATGAATAAATTGAATTAAGTAAAATATAAGCCGATTTCTACGTGCCTATGTTGAAAAAAGTTCTTAGCTTGTCACATATAATAATAGTATTTGGATTTGAAACTGATAATTTGTTTTTGCCTTGTTATACTAACAGATATCATTGTTATCATTCGGTTGTAATAAAGATGTTGACATCAATGCAAATTTGTGTTGGCTCTTCACCTCTACTATTGCCGCCAGGTACAATGATTTTATACATCTCAGTTGTTTTGCTAGTTTAGCGATATAAGGTTTTGAAAGATGTGTATTTCAAGTTACATAATTCATCGATATATTTAATTTTGTTCTTTTCTTGTATGCAGCCAGTAGTACAATTCAGACTGAAGCATGTGTTAGGCATTCTAGACCAAACATAGTTGGGATGCAACCCTTACCATATAACATAGGAAAAAGATCCCTTCAGACTTCAACTTTTCGAAGTTCTTCATCTCGATTCAGATGTAATGCTGCTTTGGTAAGGTTTTTTTTTTCATGGAATTTGTTATTGTTTGCTTTCCTGGTACTATTGTTATTCTTGTTGGAAAGTGGAGATAGTGTTTTGTGTTACTGCAATATCAAATTAGTCTTTCTGAAAAGTTGCGAAGATTCCTAAAGTAAATTGTTAATTGAATCATGAATATTATTTATCTAGCAGAGGGAATTCAACTTCGTACGATATAAGAGACCTGATTGAAAATACCAATAGATTAGAATAATTGATGGAAAAAAAGAATGATATCTAGAGACTGTAACAAGCAGTCAGTCTGCAACCAATGGCCGGCCACCAGATGACCGAAAATAATGTTTCTAATTAACCTAATCATCCATAATTGTTTCTGATAGGAGACCTTTTGTGCAAAATGTCTATGTTACGAGGAATAGGGGGAATTTACAGATAGAAATGTAACTGACAATTGATCCGCTGACATGTAACTAACCGTACGGCTGTAATAACTAGCAGGGAGAGGGAATAGTGGGAGGTTGTTATTATTGTAATTCAGAATTGATAGAGTATTTGGGGACTCTCTGAATTGCCCCTGGTGTATCTTCTTACTTCTGGGTCACATTGATCCAGAAGGCTATCTCATAATAGTCATGTTCATTCAAATAATAGTCATGTTCATTCAATTCTTGTTCTTTTTCCTTTGATTTCTGTTGAATCCTATCACTTCTCCATCTAGATCCTCTCCAGTCACATGTTGCTGTTTACTCTGTTTCTCTTCTATCTGAATCCTCCTCTTTAATCTCTTTTTAGTTCCAATTTCTTCGTTATCTTTTGTACCACTCAGTGTTGTCAAATATCGTACATGGCGCCGCCATGGCAGATTTTTGACAATCCCAATGGCCAACTGATGAAGGACGGCCGCGTCATGGCATTTTATAGTGGATATGGCGAATTTTTGGCTTTCTGCCATGGTCCGTCATCAAAACACTGATACCTCCTGTCATCCTACTCTCGTACATATGAAGGTTCTCATTTGGCCTTCACTCTTGAGTCGACTATTTCTCCCTCTTCCCTTCTCATCAGGTTGAGTTATTCTTTTCAAGTAGACAAGTTTAATGTTTTATGTTGAATGAATTCCTGCATGCTCTACTGATTTTTATTTAGGTATTTGTTATATGGATGTATATGTATGTAAATATTATGTTGATATTTTGTCCAAACTTTCAATCCAAATCATGGATATTTTGGATTTTATTTGTGAATCGTTAACAATAAGAGAAAAATTTATTCAAAATTGTTTGTTGATCTACCTTCTACAATATTCTGATGTCTTTATTGTGCTCCTTTCTACAGAATGCTACATGCTCTGCTGCTGGTGCAACCCAGACTGTAACCCGCAATGCTCGGACAATAACTCCTGGTAATCACTCCAACTCAAAGAATTTACTTATGCCAAAAAAAATCTGTTAGAGAAAATATATATTGTGATTAGATTGCTAAATTTAAATTTCATTGTTTGTTTTACACTGGACAAACTGAAACAATTTAGCCCCTCCCAATGTGTTGGCCTGTTCCATTTTTTATACTAGTCATCATGTGCATATTCAATAGTCAATAGTTTATGTATATAAGTTTCATTCTTCTCTCTTCTCCCATACTTTAGTGTGTCTTTATTAAAATAACTAAATCAGTGTGGAAGTGTTGGTTTTTAATGAGAGAAACAAATGAATACTTGATAATTAAGGTATGCAAATAACAGTCCTTTATAATGCACAAATAACAATTCTATTGGATGTTTTCCTTTATAATCATGCATCCAAGCGATTGGTATGATCTACAATCTCTTTGACTCAATGGGATGTAGTTCGGTAAGAAGATAGAGATAGTTTCTCACCCAATACCCGCAATGGAAAGAAGCTAGAAAAGGAACTTCAATCATAAACTGTAAATTTATAAATGATTATGATATTATAATGCTTAAATAAATAATTTATTCATTTGAGGCTTCAAATGTCTTCTTAGCTGAAGGGAGCTGGGAATTGTTTTTTGTTGCTCGTTAGTTTTTTCCTTTTGTAGATAATGTGTTTTGTAGTCTTTTCTAGGATTGTTTTGGTGCAGTTTGTTTGCTTCATTCCCCCTTCCTCTGAGTGTGTTTTGTTTGATGGTTTCTTATGGAGGTTTCATTTTATATTCTCATCCTCATGTATTTTTTGGTTTTTGGAGGAGAACTTCTCTGACCCTGTTTCCCCCTACATATATAAAATACAATCTGCGCTATTTTGTAGTTGTACTGAAACATATAACAAAAGTTGCATGACTTGCTTTCTTTTAAATAAATAATATATAACATTAATATTTGGCCGAATATGTACATGTATATGTTGTTTCACCGTTAATGGAGCTCAGAATATGTAAATGTTGTCCCATAATTGTAGCTCGGTTGGTAGTTACCAGGGACATTATTGAAGGGGGCAACCCCGGAATTCCCACTGGCCACTTCTCCACAGTTAAAGTGTGTGCGAGTCTAGCCACGAGACTACTTGACCCCAAAAAAGTTTTCATCCTTAACACGTTTATTGTCTTCAATGATGTTACGAATACTTATATGTTCCATGTCTTTGTTGCACAAAGATAATTAATTTTCTATCATTTTTCTGAAATGACAGATAAAGTGTTGAGCCCTAGACTTGATGACAATGGGCCTGGATTGCCACCTCGCGATGATGATGGCAACGGTGGTAATGGAGGAGGAGGCGGAGGTAATTTCTCAGGTGGACTACTCCTTTTGGGTTTTCTTGGTGTCCTAGAAATCCTTAAAGACATAGAGGGTGAATTGCAACAGAAATTCAAAGAAAGGAGTTTTGATCAAGCTTGATACCTTACATGTGGCATTGAAATTACTTGATACCTCATATATATTATTTCATCCAACAAATGGTCAATCAAACCTAGTTATCGATTCAATAGAAGCCAAAAGGGGAGGGAGGGTGATATATGGTTCTAAATAATAAGATATGTTAAAGCATATGCTTATTCCTACATGTAATGAACTTATAATCATGAAACCGTTTCTATCATTAGATTATAGATTATAAGTTCATAACCTCAGCTCATTCCCATTTTCAGTAGCACAAATGTAATAATTCTTGTAGTGAAGTTTTGTATTCATTTGCGTGGCTGTTGGAACCCACATAAAAGTTGTAGCACAAGCAGTTGATATATTAGAACAAGTGTTTAGTTTTCTATGTTGAGCACATTACCCATGCATTTTTGGTACTACATGTTGATGAGTGGTCTGAGGTTAATAATATCGAGTATCGACATTTTCCCCATCACTTACCAGCCTCCTTAAAATATGTAATTGTTTTTTGTTTTGAATTTCATATTTGTCAGCATATTTTCCCTAAAACATAGAGACAACTTTTGAAGAAAAAAAATTACAAGCTGTTAAAATGTGCAACACTTTAAGCTATCTCCATGTGTGTGTGCCTGTCATTTCTTTCCTAAAATTCTATGTTCCTGCAGAATATTATTTAAAACTCCATTTGTGGCTCCTATTCTGATAGACAACTGATTTGTATTATTACTTATCCCTTATGGTTTCGTAGTCCACATAAAATTGCTTCTGTGATACTGATGAGTTCACTACATAAACTAATTATTAGTTGTTGTTATTATTATTATTATTATTATTATTATTATTATTATTATTATTATTATTATCATCATCATCATCATCAGGATAACTGGTTAAGGGACCATATAACATACAAATTACAAATCGTGCATGTACCTGGCAAACCTCACGTGTGCCATAAAAGATTCTTGGTAGTAAGGTGTTTTGTCATTGTTTTGTTGTGTCACCATTAGGTCCTCTTCTTGTTTCAATTGTTTGTATTTGTTGAGTGAGCGTGTATGGTTAAAGCAAACCAATATTGAAAGTGCTTAGTGACAATTTTCACATGATGGGTGGGTCTGTGTGTTTGTTGAGAGAAAAAGGCACCACTTCTCATTTGGTTGGGTTGGGTCCAGTGTTTTTTTCTAGTTTTGTCCATACATTAACAAGCTGAATATGTACAACTATTTGGTTTTCTATGAGCTAGAAAGGCTTTCCCCCTACTGTCATATGGAGCCCAATCTCTAAAACCTATTGGAGTATGCTAACCAATTAGCTCATTTTTCCTTTTGATATTCTTTTGCTTTTTTTTTTGTTAAAGAATCTATTGGCTAGAATTTTAAGGTGAATAAGTAGTTATAACAGAGTTGAATCCTGATCTTTGTATGTTATATGTGATGTCTCTATTAACTGAGTTATGATCATGAAATATTCTGTTTATCTAATTTATTCTGCACAAATTTTTTGTTTTCATCCTCTAGTTCTTAGGGGAAGGGGCCATAGTAGTTAAGAGTTCGGCCGTGAGGTAAGTAAAGTTTGGCTAAGAAATTGTTCCACCTAAAAATTAAATCCGGGTTCTCCTAAAACTCATTAACCACTTGAGTCCAATGACTTGGTTATTTATCCATGCACAATATTATTAGCATATATTTTTGAATCCTACTGTCAATTATGAAGCTGTAAAAGGTAAAATAAAAGATTGAAAAATTACTAGAGGCAATTAGAAAGTTATTTATAGATGAATTTTATGTTTTAAAGTCATTAAATACAAGTAACAAAATAATAATTTACAGCTATTAAGAATAGTATATGATCCTATTTAAATAAAGTATTCAAAATTATGATTTCAAAATATTCACAATCTTTTCATCTGCTTCTTTCATGGTTAGGGCAAAAGCAACACAATAAGTGACAAATTTTTATCTGACCTATAATATAATAATTTGAGATTTGCAAAACATAAAAATCCAGTAGGCACTTCATGTTTGCAGAGGAACACGTTTACAAATATTTGTACCTTTTTGCTGTGGATTATATGATGACAGCTGAGGTATACATAAACTTCAAGCCCACCAAATGGTGAATTATATGATGACAGCTGAGGTATGTATACACAAATTTTCTTATCAAACAATAGTTTTTTATTTCAAAAAGGGAAACATGATAATCAATTGGATTAGTGTACTAATCATACAATCAAGAACATTAAAAATCCGCATATCACCTTTTGTATTTTTCAGTCAATAATGAGCTAAAGCTGAAACATATTTTGTCGTGTCAAATTCATAGTGCTTAAACCATGCGATGCACGCCAATCTTTGTCAAATGGATACATCAATGGTGGGGGTGACTACTTTTTTTTTTGGATTAATGTGTGACAAATAGAGGAACTTGTTTTACATATTTTTCATACATTACCAACTCCAATTAATTAAAAGATCATTAATTTTAGTTTTTTTTTTCGTTTGTGTAATTGTTCTAGATAGTACCTTATAATGGTACTTGGTAGAGAAAGACCAAAAGATTCATGGTATTATATATAGTCTACATTTGTATAACACTATAGTTTTGAATTGAAAGTTATGATTGGCATAACATTTTATGATCTATTAGGATGAAAGTTTTTAAAGATAAAACCTTTTAATACCTTCTTACATCACTTTAATTTGAATGTGATTGTTATTCTGAAAAGTCGCATTGTGACCGTATGGTAAGTTAGAGTTAATATTTGATTTTTCTGAGAAACTATGGCGAATTTATCTTGTTATTCTTACTAGCTTTAAATTAATCGTTAAACTTACCTAATTTCTCACGGAATCGAGACTAAAAACAAGTGAATAAATAATCATGTATAAACTTCAAAGAGTTAATGAGGCCGATGCAAATATAGTGTTGAAATAGTTGATTTTCAAACTAAAATATGAACTCAATTTTTGAAATATTGTATTTCATAGTGAACCTAAAAGATTTAATCTCATGAACAACTGTTAGATTAAGTGTTACCATTTTATTTTGTTGAAAAATAGTGTTTTATTTTAACAAAAAATGTTTATAGAATTTCATTTATTAATAGTGTCACTATGTAACAGTGTCACCATGTATACCAAAAAAATAAAAATAAAAAGCCGAACACCATATGATTAAAATATTGCAAAAAGCTTTTTGCTTTTCATCAACCACAAAATATATAGGAGTACTTATCATATTATATATATATAATATAGTGCAAATTGACTGCACAATCATATACTATGCATTTACAACATATGAACTGGCTAGCAGAAACTTCCGTATTTTTCTTTTAACAATGTCGAGTTCAATGCTCTTATAAAGAGCAACATAACTTTTTTTTATTACCAATTTAAATAATTAATTTTATAAAGAAAATTAGCATGGTAGGGTAGGAATTAACATTAGTTTTCTCTTACTAATTAACTACCATGATAGCAATGTCCTTAAGTTTACTTCTGATTGATTTATATCAATTATTTTTGTTAATTTAAATAAAAATGATTCATGAACAAAAGTCACATGAAATGATAAATTACAACAACACTTAAATGCAGAGATACACTTGTTTGAACACAAACTTGAACAAAATTTATTTAGGCACGCATATAAATTTGAAAAAGTAGGAAAAAGAAAATAATTAAATAATATTTATTTTGAAATAATTAAATAATATATAATATATGAGTGTGTGCCTAAACAAATTTTATTCGAGCGTTGTTGGTTGGCATCAGATTGTGTTGGTAAATTGAATTTAAGAAAGTCTTTTGTTTTTTAGACCTATTACACGTGGTTCATCCGGTCACATGGGGGGCATCACAGTTTCATTATTATGCTAATGAGCCGAAGATTATTAGACATTTCATGACAAAAGATTGAACAAATGTTCTAGCAAATATGAGAGCTAAAAAAAACTACTTATTTTGTAAATCTTAGTATTACTATTTACTACTAATTAAATTAAATAATATGCTGCATTATATATTTTTGTGTGATGTCTTTATACAGAATAATAACCCATTGATCAGAGTGTGAAATTGTTAATAATATACTGTAGACAAACACAAAGGACACCCAATTCTCTTAAAAAGAAAAAGTGATTATGATCGATGACCATAGAAAGAAGCAAAAAGAATAGTATATATAGTAACACACTAACAAACAAGAGCTTAAAAAGAAAGAAGAAAACAAATTAAGGAGCAGTCAATGCAGAGTGACTGCAACTAATTGCCATTGAAATTGTTAAGGTAGATTAGATTGAAGCTCTTTCTTTCCACTTGCTGCGGTTGATGTGTTTTTTCCTTTTCAACTTCTTGTAAGTATTTGTCTACAGCCATAGGAGACATTGAGACCCTACTAGATGAAAAAGCTATAAGATTGTAGAGTATGTAGAGACTCACTATGGATGGTATATGTTGGCACTATGAAGATTCCATGACCAAATTGGGTTGACACATGTGGTTGATCCTTCTATCAAGTGTGAATTAATTAAGTTTGGATTAGTTTTCTCTATAGTATTTTTCGATTATACTTCCTCCGTTTTAAAATAGTGTCACTTTAGTTCAAAAATTTTGTTTCAAAACGAATGTTGTTTTTCAGTTATCTAATGCAACATTTTCCAATTTTATCCATCAACTACTACTTTATACACTATTTCTAAGAAAACAAAAGAAAAAGTAAGTTTAATTTAGTAAAATTGTTATTACTTTTAATATAATGATAGCATTCTTTAATATGTGTGAAAACATAAGCGACACTCATTTTGAAACGGAAGGAGTATGTATGAAGAATTTAAGATAATTTATCCAACAATCAATAAAAATAAGTCATATGAACAAATTTGTAAATAGAATAAAAGTTATTTTGTGGGTATCACTTAAAAATTTATTAATGTGTCTATTTCTTATTGACTGTTAGGTAAATTATTCACATTTTTTTAAGTAGTTTATGCTTCACCTTTTTTTATTGGAAAATTTACGTAAACTAAACTTAGATCACAATTATTTGTTACTATTGGTCTTTTGATGCATTCACGCATTCAAAACAATTGGTCTATTGGATTGAGATCAGAAAATTCAAATATTAAGATTGATATTTATATTTAAAACAAATTAAAATATACTCATATAAGTAAAAAAGGTGTTTGTTTTAATTTGTGGTTGGAAAAATTATTCTCAATAAAGTGAAGCTTATAAATATACTCATATAAGTAAAAAAAAAATCTATTTAACCTTGATTTCATTCCCAAAAGATAAATTTAGGTAATTATACCATATACCAACCGTTTTGAATGTGTGAATGCACATAACGTACAACTGATAAAATGCGTGAGAGGATGGTGCTCCAGTTAAAGACAGAAAAATCCTTAGGGCTTAAAGATTATTTACAAAGGCATTTAGATTTACCCTCTCCAAAAGTACTAGTAATTAGATTCGAATTCAGGACCTCTCAAAATGTAAAGAATATTTTTTTTAACAAGCCAAAATGATATATATATATATATATATATATATATATATATATATATACACACACACGCATAAAGGGGTTGACCAAAAAGATGTATCCCCTCCGTGTCCAACCCGCCTCACCACACCCTCCGCATACCATCCTCCCTCAACCCCACCAATACCATCCCTAATCGTATTTTCTCAAACCGCCGCTATCCGACCGCCGCCGTTTTCTCTTTTTCTTGTAGTGTTTATTGTTGCATGAACAATATCAGATCTACTTCCTCTTGGTATTACCGGAAGAATTTGTCTGAAATCACCACCAAAGACTATAACTTTTCCTCCAAATATTTTGGACGCAGAAGACTTATCCTCACTCGTTATGTCTTTTAAGGATTTGTCCAAAGCTTCAAAGCAGAATTTGTGAGCCATAGGAGCTTCATCCCATATAATTAACTTTGTTAATTTTAAAAGCTGTTCTAGTTCAGTTCTCTTCTCTATATTGCAAATAGAAAATTCAAATGTTGGAACTTGAATCTTGAACTTTGAATGAGCTATCCTTCCTCCAGGCAACAATAAATATGCAATTCCGCTAGAAGCTACAGTCAAAACAATATCCCGTTTTGATCGTAAAGTTGTTGCTAAAGTGTTCCACATGAAAGTTTTTCCAATTCCACCATATTCATATAGGAAAAAAACTCCCCCTTTGTTCATCTAGTAATGTGAGCATATTTTATTCCCTTCAAAAAAAAAAGTTAGCATATTTTATACTGAATGACATTTGTGTAGTGTAATTTAAGCAAAATATTATTCTATCTTCAAACGTTATTGACACTTGAAATGTACTCAATCTAATTTAGCAAGCAATGAAAATTATGTTACTCATAGGAACAAAAGTCATAACAACAATAATGTAAAAAACTTACCAAATTAAAAGATGTTGTCATGAAAATTAATAGCAAAGATAAAGTGATGGAGAAAGTAGGGAGAAGTAGTAGTCATGATGAGAGATGGTACGGAGTGAAAACTGTTATACTGTGTTCTTCCTTTTTAGCCTTATGAGTAATTTACATAGAAATGATACTTTTAGTTTAGTTTTTGTTTTCTTTGAGTAGTTTTTTTTTTTTAATAATTTGAGTAACTTAGCACAAATATAGCATCATTAAACTGTTTTTGTCGCCCATGATATAATTTTATAGCACTCATTTCTATAGAATTCAAAATAATCTTTGCAAAAAGAAATCATTAAAAATTAGCTAGTTATTTTTAACAAAGTAAGTAAAAAACGTGGAGCACAAATAACATGTTGGTTTTATTTTCAGTCAAAAAATAGATGGTTTTTTATTTTTTTATAGCATCACACTAAACTGCTTTTTGCAAAAAAAAACAATCTTTAAAAATTAGTTAATTTTTTTTTTAACAAAGTAACTAAAAAAGTGGAGCACAAATAGCATGTTGGTATTACCGTGTCAATAGCAGTAGCGGTGGTGAAAGGAAGAAAGCAAAGGAATGGATTAAGGAGGTAAACATATACTTGGGAAGATATAGTTGAGAAAAGACGTGTGGTAGTGGAACACAATGAAAAACATGTACTTTGGAAGACAGTTGAGCAAAATACTCGCAAAATACCGAAGTAGAAAAATTTTGATATCTGTGACTATTTTTTTTTTTTGACTAAATCTGTGACTAATTGTTGATTTGTCTGGGAAATAACTTCTCCATATTTAGTTAATTACGATAAAGGACGTTAATAAAAATTTAAATAATTGTGATTAGATTTTAAAAAGGGTTAATTAGTAACTTACTTGGTATATTATGTTAATATATAGTTAGTAGATTAGTAGATTATGGATATTTTTGTCTGAAATTTTTTGACACTTGTTTTCTCTCTCCTCTAAAAAAAATCTATAAAAATAAGCTACTAATATCAGCTTAAGATTTTTAGCAGTTTTTAGATTTAGTGCCCATTTGGCCCGGCTTATTTTCTACTTTTTTTTCTTCTCCTAAAAAATAGTAAAGAAAGAAAAAATTGTGTTTGACTCTGTTTTTATTTTTATTTTTTACTTCTTTACTTTATTTCTCTAATACTTTTAAGGAGAAATATAGCTAAATTAAATTTTATACTTCTCTATTTCGTTTAAGCTAAATAAAAAAGTAAAAAATAAGCCGAGTCAAACAGAGCCTAAGATACCCGTTGTTATTTCTCAATCAAAAAATATATTTTTGCGATTGAAATTTCGCACCATGGAACAAATGTTTCAACAAATTTAATATTAAAAACAAGAATGTTTAAAACGAATTTATATAGAGTAACATTCCCTTATCGTACAAGACTGTTTATAAACCTAAATAAATTAGATCAAATATAAATATCTAATAGTCAAGGCTCATCTAAATAACAAATAGTATTAGAATTAATTAGTCCAACCACGTTGGTAGAAAAGCTCAATGAGCCTCTTTATTCGGTATCCCAACCCTAGCAAATATCAATGGCCAATATAATTTGACCATAGGTGCTGGTCCTCTATGGTGTGACATTAGAATGATACAGCTCATAGAGAAAAAAAGTTGTTGCCCTGTTGCCCTAGATTTGCACAACTAGATACCATCCATATATGATGCACCTTCTAGCCAACCGTGCCATATGCAATGCACTATTGTCTCTTTTAGCTTTGTAGGGATTTGTAAGTATCCTAAATGCATGTATACAAAATTGAAGTGTCACATAAAGGGGTTTTATTTTTTTCTTTTTCATGGGCTACAATAGTGATAACTCAAAGAAGGTGCATCAATATTGACAATAGTATATGCTTTGGGCACCATGTGATATGTCTTAGCTGAGTTGAGTCTCGAGGGTCAGGAAAAATCTCAAGACTCAAAAGTTGCATACATATTATTACGTTTGTTTCTTTTATAATAGACAATCAACATTTTAAATTTATTAAATAATTAATGTATTTACAAATACTTTTTAAACAATGCACTTTTTAGATATATATTCAATTAATCTAAAATATATTATAGATAAGATTGGAGGTAGTATACATACCAACAAAATTGTAACGCTAATAACATAAGTTATGTTGTGGTAAAGTGTGAGTTAAGTCCGACATTGTTTAGAAAAGTTGAGGTTGAACATTTTATAAGTGGGAGGACCCATAAACTCATTGCCTTAAAGTTTTGGACAAGAGTGTGGTGTCTGACTCACTTGTATCGATGTTCTTGGACCCAATGTAGATGACCCATCGGCTGCCCCCACAGTGTCCCAACAGTGGTATCAATGTCGACGATTATAGATATCGGGCTCCTTGTGTCGAAAGTCTTCCTGATAAAGGTGGTCAAACGGTGGGTTCCGGTTGGTGCAGTGGCACAACGGTGAATTGTGGTAAAGTATGAGTTAAGTCTCACATTGTTTAAAAAAGTAGAGGTTAAACACTTTATAAGTAAGAGAACAAGAGAACCCATAAACTCATTGTATTAAGATTTTGAGTAAGAGTGTAGTATCCGATATACGTGGATAATCCTTCGGGCTGCCCCCTCAGTGATCCGACGAGTTAAACTCACGTGATTGCATAATGAGACGTTTCCTTACTAAACTAGACCAAGATTTATGTTGCACACCATGTGGTATGTCCAAAAAGAAGGAATTCCCTTCATTCCATGACTTGTGTTTTTAACATTAATTGATAGCTTCGATTAGAGATGGCAATTAGCTAGATATGTTTATGTCGGGTGTAACATCATAATTCGTTCGTGGACAAGATAATTAAACTACCCAAGTCATTTCAATTTTTGGTGTCTAACAAATTATTCAACTACCCATCAAGGGAATTAAACAAAGTTGTCAAATTTCAACACCTAAAAAAGTTGTAAAAATTATAAATTTCAACCTTGGATGGCAATAGTTAGTTGCATGTATGGCCCTATGAATCAAAGACTTTTCAACCTCATTTGTTTTGAATGAATGCAATAATGCAAAAAACTTGTCTTGAGTTAAATAATGCAATTTGCATTGCACGATCGCACTGTCTCTTTCATGGATTATTGGACGCCCTCTCCTAACTGATTGATCTCTCATTCTCTCCCTTCAAACTTTCGATAGTTTATCCTTTAGATGAAAATTTCTTATATATTATTTTAAGATAAAATATCTATTATATCCTTTACTTAAACATGCTGAATAATTGATTATAGCACTAAAGAAAATATGACTCTGATAATGTAGAATTCGACTATAAAATAAGTAAAAATTAGCTAAAATTTGTTCATATCATGAATCAAATTACTTTGATTCTTTAAAATAATTAGTTTTAAAGGGAATTCATTAATCATTTGAGTTTAATCTTGATTTTACTTTATTATTTTTTAGCATTGGTGATTAGATTGAATTTGTTTGAGTTAATTTAAAATTTGAATTGTTCTATTAATATAAACATGGGCTTAATTACACCTCAAACGTTTATGTTTCAATTTAGTCATAAATGTTTTAAAAGTTTCATATTGGTCCGAAACATTTATTTTAAGTTTCAATTAGGTCATTTCAGTAAATTTTGTTCGCGTGTCCAAGTTTTCAAGTGTCCACGTGTGCAAACCATCTGCCACATATGACAAAACTGACGGAAATAATCAAATTAAAACTAAAATAAACGTTTGTGATGCAACTTAATTAGCGGAGGATTATTAAAAATGTAGTTATCCATAGGTAACTAGAAAGAGTGACTTGCAAGCCAGTTTGCAGAGTAAATAGTCATTTTAGTCCCTATAAGTGTCACTCACTGTCATAATAGTTCTTGAATCAGCATAAAATATTTTAAAATATTTGGATGTTAATTCTGGTAGTAATTAGTCCAAAATTTTAAAATGGTGTTAATTATGATTATGTGTTCCTTAATTTTATAATATCAGATGTTTATGTGTGACTTTCATGTTAGCTAGAGATTAAATTGATTTCAATATATCTTTCATTTAATGAAAATAGAGCAACAAATTGATTTATTATGTTTTTCTTTTATCAAGAAGATGAAGTATTTCTCTATCTTGTCTTTCATTTTGGTCCATTGCAAATGTAAACATTTTTTTAAAAGAGGCACATAATCATGTTTATGCTTATGTGTAATGTCAGATGTTAATTTTATAAGAGGCACATCATCATAATTAACATCTTTTTAAAATTTTAGACTAATTTGATTAACAAAATCAACATCCAAAGACTTTAAAATATTTTATACTGATTCAAGGACTAATATGACAGCGAGTGACATTTTCAGAGACCAAAATAATTGTTTACTAAAAAAACTCTAGTTTGCATGTTTGTCATGTGTTAGAAGGAGACCTTCTACTCTTGCATTTTAAGGAAATTTAAAAAATTTACCTCTTTTAATAAATATTTTCTCATACGAATTGACAAGTAATCAAACTCTAAATCAAATAATTAAAAAACTATCAAATATATTTATCACTTATATCACACCATATTAACACCAAAAAATATAATTCACTATAAATATAAAAATCAATTAGTACCTCAAATTAACAATAGAACAAAACGTTAGTTGATTCAGTGGTGATTGACGTTAATTAAATATGGTAGAGAAAACTGTAATTCAATCTGCAACTACGTTCAAGTAAAGACTAAGATTACTTATTACTAAAACTGATCTTAAATCAAATTAAACTGATGATAAAAACAAAAAAAAATTAACGACAGAAATTAATCATTATTCATAACATACATATAATTGCATGATTTTGTTGGATCCCACTCCAATCTCTACGGATTGAGTTGAAGTGGTGGTAGAAGGTCCCAAAAGCTAGCTACTATTGGATGGATGAAAGTGAGATAAAACAAGGTCCCACGTTGTCGGGTTGATGCATCGTAATGCAACATTGAGAAAGACATTAACAGCAGCTTCTGTGGTTCTCATTTCTCATCCCCACACACATATACACATATCTTTAATCAAACAATTTTCTTTTTAACTTTATTTCCCACTCATCCTTATCAATTTCATTTTTGACCCTTTTACTTTTCCCTAATTAAAAACACACACATACCATTGATCGAGCCAACACAGCCTAAAGTATGGGTATCAACCAGACATTGATTGTGCCAATACCAAAATAGTGTGTCGTTTTGTAATGTTGCATGACCACTTATGTTTTTTTAGTTAGAATCTAATGTTGTAATTAATACATGCAGTGCGACGCAATTTTTACTATCAACCGTCAATATTAGATTGAACGGTCTAGATCAAAAAAATTGATTTTTTTTATGAGAATAATTTAGACCGTTCAATTGAAATCGGACAGTCTATATGTAATATTGTGGTTTGTTGTTACAACATGGAATTTGAATCTAACAATTGGTGAGCAAGTACTGTGGAGTTTAAGCACTAACTCTTTATCACATAATAAATCAAAGTGGCCACCAAATAACATTGTTGTCAACAGTATCGTCTTGTCCTTAATTTTATGTTCAAGCTCTTGATTCTGTCAGATGGGTTTAGTTTGATTTTTTGTTTAGTTACTTGCCTGATTGGTAACGGTATTAATAACCGAAGTTTGTCCTTTCTATTGCAAACATGTGTGACATAAATCATAATACTAGCAAGGCTTCCATCAAATATTTATTGCATGCAACATATTGAATATTTTAGTTAATTAACTTTAAGGGTCTGTTTGGATTGATGGTACAGAACGAAACAGAATGGAATAGAATAGAACGAAATGGAGTGGAGCAGAACAAAATGGAACACAAATTTCATTCCATTGTTTGGATATAAACAATAGAATGAAATAAGATATAACATTTTTATTCCAATTTTACCCTTGTTTAAAAACACTATATTCCAATTTTATCCTTTTTTTATTTAAAAACACTAAAATACGATTTTTATTTCTACAAAACCCTAAATTATGAATGTATTTTGATATTATATTACTGTAAAAAAATTGGGATTTTTTAATCACATGCGATGGTTCATGATTGCAACCCAACCATAAACCAAACATGATGTACAAATGGTAGACGAAAATCTGCATCCATTATATTTTTTGATACGCTTTACTAATATTTTTGTTACGAAATTTGCATATAAGAAGAAAAACAAAACCCATATAAGAAGAAAAACGCAAGCATAATAGAAGGAATGGGTTCCGAACACATTAAAAATATAGTGTTTGATGGTACAAATCCCATATAAAGGAAGAAAACGGCAAGTAGTGGAGAAAATTGCAATCTAATTTTGTCCCAATTTTTAATAATGTGTTTGATGGTAAGAGTTGGGACAAAATTGTAATTGTTTTATTAACGTGTTTCATTCTATTGGATACACCTAAAATTGGGCGGAATGAAAAATAGAAGAAATGAGTGGTATTGGACGGAATGAGTTCTGTCATACACATACTCCATTTCATTCCATTCATTTTTTGCAAAACGCCAAAACCAAACAATGGAATAAAATTCCATCTCATCTCATTTCATTTCATCCTATACCATCAATCCAAACAGACCCTAAAAGATACTTACGTCAAAAAAAAAACTTTAAAAGATACTTGTAATAAAAAATAAAAATAAAAACTTTAAAAGATACTACTCAATTTTAAAAATAAAAAAACTTAGAGGAGGAATTCGTTGACTCCAGAAGTAATTTTGAGATGAATTACTCTGCTTAATATCTCATTATTCACGATAAACTTCATCAATACAACCGTTAATTACTATCATTTTAAATAAAATAGTTACAATTTTTTTGGCGGTTTTAATTTTTTTAAAAAAGAGAAAGTGTGTGCGTAAAAAAATAGAAATTCATTGGTGGATTATAATATATTTCAAAAAAAATGGTATAATAGAAAGATAAGGATAAAAATACACCTTTCTAATTTAGTCTTTTTTTTAAAATGACAAATAAAAAAGAACGGACGAGTATTGTCATTGATATTATACTCTTACAATAAATTATGCATTTTAAAATTTTGATTATGAATGCATAATATGACGAAATTATGCATTTTAAAATTTGATTATGAATAGTAATTGAGGTCTTTCTCTCTTCAATTGCAAATTTTCATTATGGCTTCTTTCTCTCTTCAATAGTTGTTTGACTTGATCCCGAGGTTCTTCATTCTCTTTCTTAAAATTATCAATATGTTTCAACATCCTTCTATAGAGTGTGTTTGGATGGAGAATTTCTAAATCCAAGGAATTTTAAAATTTCATGGAATTCAATTGCTTCAATTTGAATTTCCTTCATTTTAAAATTTTTTGTTTAGATAAAACATTTGATTTCCCTTCATTTCAAAATTCTTTGTTTGGATAAAGTAATGAATGACAAAGTAATTCATTTTTCAATTATTTTTTTATTTCAAGAAACAAGTTCTCAGTTTTTTTTTGATAAAAAGTCTTCAAAAAAATTTCGATTTCGAGAAAAAAAGTACTAGAAATTTTTCGATATTTTAATGAAAACAAATCTCAACTTTTTTTCCGATTCTGAGAAAAAAGTTTACGATTTTTTTTCGAATTCAAGAAAAAAAGTGCTAAAAAAATTTCCGATATTTCAAAAAAAAAAATCTCAATTTTTTCCCGATTTCGAGAATAAAATCTCGAGTTTTTTTTTTATTTCTAGAAAAAGTCCTCATATTAGGGGTTTCGGCCAATTTTAGAGTTTATAGCCAATTTAAGGGTTTTGGTTGAGTTTATGGTATTTTAGGGTTTATGGGCGATTTTAGAGTTTACGCGGGGTTTATTGATTTTTGGTCGATTTTAGGATTTTTGGCTGATTTTAGGGTTTTTGGCCAACTTTAGGGTTTATAGCCGATTTAAGAATTTTTTGATCAATTTTAGGTTTCATAACCGATTTTAGTATTTTTGACCGATTTTAGGGTTTTCGGCCGATTTTTAGTTTTTTTACCTTTTTTAAGATTTAGGTCTAATTTGTAGTTGATTTTTGGATTTTTTACCGCCTTTACAGTTTTCAGCCGATTTTTTGGTTTATAGCGATTTTTAGGTTTTTGACCGATTTTAGGATTTAGGTCTTATTTTTTTTAACAAAGGATTTAAGTCTTATTTATAGTTGATTTTAGGATTTTTGCCCGATTTTATGGTTTTCAACCGACTTTTGGATTTATGGCCGATTTTGGGGGTTTTGACCCATATTAGGATTTCGGTCTGGTTTATAGATAATTTTAGGATTTTTGGCCAATTTTAGGATTTTTTACTGTTTTTAGAATTTTCGGCCGATTTTTGGGTTTAAGTCGGGTTTGTTGTCGATTTTAGGTTTTTAGGCCGATTTTAGGGTTCATGTCGGATTTATGGGCAATTTTATATTTTTATACAGATTTTAGGGTTATGCTCAGGGTAGGGGTCAATTTTTAGGGTTTTCAGCCGATTTTATGTTTTTCGACCGATTTGACGGTTTACATCGGATTTACGGTCGAATTTAGGTTTTTGACCGATTTTGAGATTGAGGTCGGGTTTAGAATTGAATTTGGAGTTTCGGGTCAATTTTAGATTTTTCTACCAATTTTATATAGAGAAGGGAATTTCGGAGTTTTTTTTATTTCGAGAAAAAGGACGTCGAAAGTTTTTTTCGATTTTGAGGGGAAAAGTTTTCGGCATTTTTTTCGATTTCGAGAAAACAGTTTTTGAAATTTATTCAATTTTGGGAAAAAATTCTTTGCATTTTTTTTCGATTTCGAGAAAAAAGTCGTCGGAATTTTTTTCGATTTCAAGAAAAAAATGTTTTCAGCATTTTTTTCGATTTCGAGAAAAAAATTATTGATTTTTTTTTTACTTCGAAAAAATCATATTTCTATTTTTTTTTCGATATTGAGAAATTTTTTTTCTTCTAAATTTTAGAATAACATAAGAAATATATAAAATTAATGTGTAGAGAATTTCACAGTTCTCTCCTTTTAGGTGGAATTGTAATTCCCTTCAAATTGGTCTTTCTAAAATAACCTCTAAAATGATGTCATTTTAACAATTCCCTCATTTTTTTATCCAAAGAAGAAATTTTGACCCAAATCATTTTAATTTCCTCAAAATATTCCCCCATCCAAACACACTCTCAGCTTCTCTTTTTTCATCTTGTAGAGGTTTCTCTCATTCTTCTTCAGATCCTGAAACTTTTTTCGATTTGCTTGGTTTGACCTTTCAAACACATCAAAACCTCTAGATTGGACTTCGCATCTGGCTTATTTTAAATTCTTAGATATAAGAATTGTATAAGATCATCTCCTTGAATAATTTCTACTGCCTTTAAGCTGGTCATGTATGTCTGATCGTATGACAACTTCACACTCCATTTTCAATGGTCAAAACAATCAACCCTTCACTTTCAATTCAGAAGTATATCGGCCTGTATTCACAAATTTTTTAGCAAGCAAATTTATTTTGACTTGTTTATTTCTAGGTGTCCTATAACATGATTGATCATATATATGAAGCTTACAAGCAAAAATAAGTTAAATGTAATTGGGGAGAAAAAAAATCCTGAAAAATCTAGAATAAGAGAGTTGAAATTTCAAATTTTAAAATATGAAAGTTAAATTCCGAATTTTTCAAAATAGAAGTATAAAAACTTCATTTAATCCTAATTAAATACTACCTAGTTCCGTTCATATTTATAAAAGACAATTCATTTTTTAGATTCATTAAAATATATACTCCCTCCGTTCCAAAACTATTGTCCTTTTAGAGTTATGCACGTAGATTAAGAAACAATAAAGATTGATAAGTTAAAACTCTTTTACCCTTACTTTATTAAGAAAGAGAAAATATATTTAATTAATGCTTTAACTTTTGTAAGGATACAAATGACAAACTAACTTCAATTTTACATTGGTTTCCGAAAAGGACAATAGTTTTGGGACAAAATTAAAAAGCTAAAAGAACAATAATTTTGGAACGGAGGGAGTATTTGATTAGTTTAATAATCAGATACATTAATTTTTCAATAATTTAAAAAAGTTTATTTTTTTATAAAAAGGAGAATAAACTGACCGGTTTTAAATGGATGGTTGTGATCTATACCAAAAAAAAAAAAAGATGGTTGTGATATTTTTTTTTTTTTTTTTTTATAAGCGATGGTTGTGATATGTTAATGTGGAAAACGGTGTGCTTTTCGGATAACGGCGGATCCAAGTCCATCCGTTTGGGTTTTTTATGGTAGAAAGAAAGAATAGGATGGAAATCAAATAATCTAGTTATTGAAATGAGTCAGAATTCTGAAAATTAAAATAAAAAGACAATTAAGCCCATCAAATTAAGGATTTGATTAGCTATGTCGAGGGTAATTAAGGACAATAAGAAATGGTGGATTAAAAAGACAAGTTAGATGTTATTTTGATTTTGGGTGATAGAAAACAACAATATTTATTATGAGATTGTTATGTTATTTGACAACATCTAATAAATATTGGAAAAAAATTTAAAGAAATAATTAACAATACTAAAATACTAATCTCCGAGATATTACAAGAGAATTAGACTCTCATATTAATATATCAGTATAAATATAGATAATTATAGAAATTATAGATAAATGAAAAAAGTAATTCTGAATAATATATAAGTAGAAATAAAGCTCACTATAGAAATAAATAAAAAAAAACTACAAATAAAGATCTCAAAAGAAATTAAAAATAATGAAAAAATAGGCCCCATATATATTAGGATAAAACTTTAGTATATTTCATTAGCTGTTTTTTGTATGGTTCTTTAACAATAAATATACTTTTTATGATTATAACAAACTTTTAAAAAAGCATAGATTTGGTGAAATCGTAGTGAGTTATGTTAAAAACCATACGAAATGTACCTAAAGACTATAATATATGAGAGAAATATTGATATCCGAGAAATAATTATGGAGAGTTATGTTAAGAAATATCGAAAAGCACCTAAAGACTATAATCATGGTGTAATAGATCATGTAATATATGAGTAGAAATATCGATATCCGTAAAAATTACAAAAACATAGACCTCCATATTAACATATGACAATAAATAAAGGTCTCTGTAGAAATTACAAAATACTCCCTCCGTTTTAAAATAAGTGTCACAATTGACCAGTTTACGTATGTCAATGCACATCTTTGATCACAAATATCTTTAATTATGTATTATAAAAAATTCTAAATATTTTATATTTTAAAAATATTCATCGAGACAAATTGAACAATATCATATGTGCTAATATTTATTTTTATATACTAATCAAAATATATAATCAAAATGTATTATATAAATAGTGTGCACGTAACTCAAACAACATTTATTTTAAAACGGAAGAAGTAATAAGCGACCATATTAAAGTATGTGAAGAAGCATAGGTCCAAATAGAAATTATATTAGAAAAAAAATGCCCCGTATATATTAGTAATATGTGAGTCTTAGTAGATATAACAATAAAATTGGCCACATGTTAATGTATGATACGAAATATAGATATGGAATTAGTATTTTTTCAATGATGATTATTTATTACAAATTAACATAAAATAAGTTATTTTGTTTAAGGTTTAAAAAAAGATTAATATAAAATTTAATGAGATGTGGAAAAAATTATAATCGACTTTAAATATAAAATATGAATTTTAGTGGAAGTGATTTTTATAATATTATACGTAGAAATATAGGTCTTTATAGAAATTATAAAAAAAAAAGTTATGTACTTGTGCTAATATATTAGTATTAGTATAATATAAGTACTTCTAGAAATTGTTAAAAAAAAATCGATATCAGTATTAATATATTAGTATAAATACAATAGTCATAAATAGACATTTATTTTAATGTATGAGTAAAGTATGTTCCCATAGAAATTAAAAAAAAAAGTATTTGTATGTTATTACCTCCGTTCTTTTTTAACGTTGATCACTGCATGCATATCTTTGACCATATATTTTCATTAATATATAAAAATAAATATTAGCATATAAGATGTTGTTCAATTTGTCTCGATGAATATTTTCTAAATATAACTCTTTTTTTTTATATATAATTAAAGATATTGTTGGTTGATATTAATTAAAAATAAATAAATAAATAAATAAAAATGTTACAAATGTTTGTCACCCTAAATATATAAAAGAAAAAACATGACAAATATTTGTCGTTGAGATATATTAATTTGGTTCAAATGTGTTTCATTTCTATATTAGTATATTTGTATTAAAAAATTGTCCGTATTTATACTCTTAAATGTTAACGGGTTGTAGGGAAATATTTTAAATCACACTGTTGACTTAATGAAAGAATGATATAATTGAAAGATTGTAGTTTTAATTCATCAAAATGCACTTAAATAAAAACAAAAACATTGCGCTAAAATGACAGTTAAAAATGAACTGAGGTAATCGAACTACATGTTTTTAATATTTAAATAACACATCTAAAAACTAAATTTAATTTAACATTTATAGAGAAACCTTAATGCTTTGTCCAAATTGATGAAGTCTATGACTAAACTTTCTATTATGGCTCAACTAAAAAGTCTCACATCGCTTGGAACTCGAAACTAATGATAATTTATATATAATATGCCACACTCTTGAAACCAACCGAGAAACCGTTTCTACAAAGGTCAAAAATGTGACGGGTTAACTCCAAAGTGGACAATCTCTCGGAGATGTGCACTTGAGATTGGATCAGAACATACCATCATTTATCCCCCGCGGATAAATCTGAGTTCTGTCTGGAACAGTTGTGCCGTCTGTGGGGACGATAAAATTCATTCTTGAATCCACAACCTCTTAGCCTCGATTGGGGGCATCTGTGTTGGCTCAACTAAAAAGTCACACATCGTTTGAAACTCGAGGCTAATGGTAGTTTATATACAACATGACACACTCCTCAAATCAACCGAGACGCCTTTTCTATAAAGGACAAAACCGTGACGAGTTAACTCCAATGCAGACAATCTCTCGAAGATGTGGACTTGAGATCGGGTCAAAATATACCCTCATTTATCTCCCACAGATAAATCTAAATTCTGTCCGAAACACCTTCAATCCCTTTTCTCCCTTTAGCCAATCTTACTTTTTCTTGACATATAATTATACCAACGAATTTTTCATATATATAGTATTAAAAAATCGTATAATTTACACCAACACAATTTGATGATAGTATCACCAATCATGAATATGATGAATACTCTAATAACTCGCCGTTTTTCTTTTCTATTTTATCAAATAAAGGGTCCACATAAATTAGTCACATTGTTTATCAAACTAAGGGAAATAATTTCACAAATCATAAGTCATTGCTTCATGAGAATCCAAAGCTAAACAAAGTGTGAAGACGACCCTCAACTGCAAAATTAACCATTTTCATTAGAACACAAGAAATTAAAGTTAAATGGCCACCCATAAAGTTTGACTTTATGACTTTTTTTTTGAAGCAATTTGACTTTATGACTTTATGACTTAATCAAATGCAAACATATCATAAACAAACGACCTCGGGTTTCTTTGTTTCACTCCAATAATAGGCAAAGATTCAATCTTTTGGACCATTTGTAATAAATGCAAATGAATGCATTACAGAAGTAAAGAAACTTTGAATTGAGATAAGGTATAGCAAGTTATGCCATTGATGGAAAATTTTATGGGGTTTAGAAAAAGGCATAAAATCTATGACACAATCTGTCTCCGTATTCTTAATTTGAAAAAGGTTAAATATTTATTTGGCCCTTTAACTTAATTTAAAATTTTACTTTGATCACTAAATTTTAAAAGTTGTCAATTTGATCTCCTAACTTACCCAACTTATAGCCTATTTGATCAGGCATTAGTTTTTCGCGGCAAACTTAAAATCACATAAACATTTTCACGTTTATGCAGAAGCTCCATTTTTTAACTTCTAAAAATCACGGTAGTTTAATGAAATGATATGAATTTCCTTTTGTCAAAAAAAAAAAAATCACGGTAGTTTTACATTGATATGCTGCAAACACACCTTCTTAGACTTGAAACCAAACAAGCGCGTAGTTCCTTAACTTTCAAATTGATTGGTTTTGTCACTCAACTTATTAATGTTAATACAACTTTGAACCCTTAATAAATAGATATGAGAGACAAATCAATATTTTAGTCTTTGTTGGAAGTGTAACTCCTAGTCAGATTGATGTATTGAAATTGCAAACACAATCACAAATATTTCTTTGTATCAATCATTTTGGTTCTTGAATAAATTTTTAGATAGTCAATTTAATCCTTAAATTTGTTTTTTATTGGTCAATTTATTCATAAAATTACTACTAACAAAAAGGCATTAAAGATATGTTTGTAATTTTAATACATTTAAAAACTATATGAACAATCATAATTGTGAGACTCGCAGGTAGACAAGAAAAAACAAATTAAATTGCATATAAAATTAGTTTTTGATAAACTCAAGTAGACTCATATAGACTTATGAGTCTACGGTGAGTTTAGAGTCCAACAATTTTTTTTGAACCCCACCCCTCCACCTACAAAAAAAACTACAAAATTTGCTCAAAGTCCTTAATCTCAATTTTTTTACTATAAATTTATAATTAGAAACGTCACTCCTCCTTCAGCGATAACAATATAGCTAAGTTATAATTTAAACTTTAGAAGAGTGTATTATGAACATACTCTCTAATACATATTACAAATATTCTCTTTTATTAGTTAAAATTCATATTACTCTCTTTGAATTTATATGAAATTCACATAATTATAATTGGAGCTATATATATGAATTTTTAAGAGATTGTGTTAGTATGTGTATCATAGTGTAAAAACTAAAAACCATGTCCATGTGTGTATCAGGAGTGTGAAAAGAGATTGCCCTCAATTTTTCATATGATGCTCTAGCCATTCTTTTCATTTATTTTGCTAATATTCTTTTCTCTCCTTTTAATATGTTACTATTAATTATAGGTAAAACATCTCTAAAACATTCTCCTACGGAAAGGGAGAGAAATATTCTAGATGTGTATGATGTAGTAAAATAAAATAGTGTTTGACTAAAATATATAATATTGGAGTACAATCGGATTTAAAAATATAATGCACATAGAGAAGAAAATGGAATTGAAAAATTTGCAATAATAATAATAATTTTGTAGTGGCTATGATGATGAGAATAAAGATTATATAGATGCAGGTGGGCACAGGATAAGCACGTGTATGCTGCTTTTATAATTGCGCTGCCAATGCCATGTTTAGCTTCACAAATAATTAATAGATAAATGAAAATAAATAATGGCTCAAACATTATATTCTTCTTTGAAATATATAAGAAAGCAAGATTTGCTGGAAAATAAAAAAAGTTTGTATAGTTTTTCCATAAGATACGATTTCTGAATGAATGGTTGGCTACTTGGCTGCTTATTTGGATGGAGACTATTAGGAGGGGATACGTGGATTTCCTCCGGTAGCAGATCATCATATATATACTTTTTTATTTTGAGCTAAAAGTACGCTTGCTTCACAATTGAATATAATTTTATCTCTTAAATATGAATAATTAGAAGTATCAGAATTTAAATTCAGATCTATATATATACGTGTAGTATATTTTATTAATTGGGTTAAGTTCAGACGACGACGTTGAAAATTTTATTTTTACAAATAATTGTTTAAGAAAATAATAGTTAGAATTTTGTCCTAAGATATTTTCTAAAAATTGTGTTTCTTTGGTACTTATTCAATGTTCTAAGGAATTATTGGTATAAGAGTGGATAAATAGGTAGTTATTTCAATTTTATTTTCATTTCTACGGGAACTTTTATTCCCATTCATTTTTTTTGGAATTAAAATCATGAGAAAGTGAAAGTTATTTTCTTTCAAGAATTTTGTATTTTTTGGACTTAATTTTCTAACTTTGTAACAAATGTTGGAATATCCTTACCAGAAAAAAAAACGTTGAAATATATTATTTTTTTCTGAATCAACAAATATATATTATAATACTCAATTATAAGTATAAGACATACATATGACAAAAAAAAATACAAAAAAACAATAAAATACAAGATAAATACCAACACCAATAGTCCTACCCCTACTCCATCGACTACCCAAACCAAACAACCAAACTTCTATTACAATTCACACCACCCATGTCATATGTTTGCAACTGAGAGACATCGTGCTCGGATAGTCGGATATGAAACTAATTGATAAGAACAATGGAAGAATCACATCGCAAAAACTAATTATTATAGTTGGAAAGTCCAAAACTTTAACCCCACAGAAGAATCTAATACTTCTAATGTGAGACTCAAGTCTCATACCCTGAATCACATCACAAAAGCTAGTTCTTGTAATGGAAGAGTCCAAAGCCTTAATAATTCCGATAGAGAAATCTTATACTTCTAATGTGAAACTCAAGTCTCATACCTTATAATTGGGTCATAACATCCCACCATACTCTGCAACTCCGCCCGGACAAAAAGTAAACGCCAACAACCAAACACACTCCACACAAACCTCAACAAACTGCAAGTCTACAACCCACACCACAACAACCAACTCGATGGAGATCGTCAGATACTACTAGTTTAATAAAGAGTCTACATTTACGATCTGATTGTGGTGGCCGGAACAAACTTGAGAGGAGCATATTGTTAGGTGTCAAACCAACCCCACTAAATCAATCCAAGTGAGTTAAAAATACAATTGATTTCAATAATGAGTTTGGCCCAAATTCACTTATGTACACTCTCTTTTTTTGTACATCGGAAGATAACTTATGTACGCTCTCATACAACACTAAGATAATAATAAGGAGTTAACGATGAAATAGAAGGAAATAAAAGAATTAAAAGTGAAAATTTAGAAACTTATGAAAGAACAATATTTTTATTGAGAGTGTGTATTTTCTAAAATTACATTGCCCTTTGATATTTTAATTTAAATGTCAAAATCACTAAGGTTATAACTATTTGACTGAAATGACATAACTTAGGTGTGTTTGATCTTATATGTTTCTTTCATACCATTAATGTCATCTATCCTACCTATTTAAACTAGTTTTATTATTTTTGCTTCCACAAAACAAAGCCTCTCTTTGCTTTCCTTTCCTCTTGGAAATTATAGCTTCTCCTCTCCACCAAACAAATTCTATCTTTCCTTTTCTTTTTTATTTCTTAACAATTCTCAACTTTTCTTGAAATCCTCAAACACTCTGAAAACTCTGTCGGTTCAGTATATCATCTAGTGTCCACTTGAGCTTACTTAGCAAATAAATAAAGATTCTTCATCTTGGTATTTGTGTGTTTTGTACTTGTTTTTTCTTTTACTAGCTACACTGAATTATGCAACTAGTGTTTTTGGTGTAACACATGATTTAGAAGGTAAGAAAACTTATACCATGAAGTTCATGAAACTTGGATCTCGTCCAGATACTTTCTACACTTCAGAAGCTATAAGGTTAAGACATTAACATCAACAAAAATTGAAATTTTTTTCTTTTATGATGTATATATCTACTTTTTGTTTCTATAGTTTTTTTATAACATATGAGTGTCTTTTCTTTATATACAGAACTGTTTCTTCTGAAGTTTCTAGTGACCTCATAATTCAAGTAAGGGGAAGTAGATATCTTCTTCACAAGGTATGTTTTTTTACTTCCAATTGTATATACTAGTACTATTTAGCACGACGCGACACTCCTGATTGAAGGTGTGTCCGGTGTCTGAGACGATACAATACCGTCACATGTAGTTACATTCAATATTTTTTTTCTCAAAGTATTATTTGTGTTAACTTGTCGGTATCAGTGTGGTGTCTGGTGTCTTATCTGAAGTTTGTGTTGATGATTTTTTTTTTTTTTTTCAGTTTCCCCTGCTGTCAAAATGTGTATGCCTACAAAGATTATGCTCAGAATCACCTCCTGATTCATCTCATCACCAAATAGTCCAACTTCCTGATTTTCCTGGTGGAGTTGAAGCATTTGAGTTGTGTGCTAAGTTCTGCTATGGAATCACTATTACTTTAAGTCCTTACAACATTGTAGCTGCAAGATGTGCTGCTGAATATCTCCAAATGACTGAAGATGTTGAGAAAGGAAACTTGATTAACAAGCTTGAGATTTTCTTTAATTCTTGCATCCTCCATGGTTGGAAGGATACTATAGTGAGTCTTCAGACCACAAAAGCGATGCATTTATGGTCCGAAGACTTAGGAATTACCAGCAGATGCATTGAAACTATTGCGTCGAAAGTTTTGAGGCACCCTACAAAGGTGAGTTTGTCACATAGTCATTCTAGAAGGGTGAGAGATGACATATCTTGCAATGACACAGAAAGTTTGAGAACTAAGTCGGGAAGTAAAGGATGGTGGGCTGAAGATTTAGCAGAACTTAGCATAGACCTTTATTGGAGAACCATGATAGCAATCAAATCTGGTGGCAAGGTTCCTTCGAATCTCATTGGTGATGCATTGAAAGTTTATGCATCTAGATGGTTACCAAATATTTCCAAGAATGGAAATAGGAAGAAGAATGTTCCACTGGCCGAGTCTGAATTAGACTCGGCCAGTGAAATAACTTCAAAGCATAGGCTGCTTTTGGAGTCAATTGTAAGCTTGCTTCCAACCGAAAAAGGCGCTGTTTCATGTAGCTTTCTTTTGAAACTCTTGAAAGCATCAAATATTCTCAATGCTTCTTCATCTTCAAAGATGGAATTAGCAAGAAGGGTAGGACTTCAATTGGAGGAAGCCACAGTGAATGATCTATTGATACCTTCACTTTCTTATACAAATGACACTGTCTATGATGTTGAGTTGGTGATGACTATTTTAGAACAATTCATGTTACAAGGACAAAGTCCTCCAACTAGCCCTCAAAGATCCTTGAAGACATTTGAAAGAAGACGGTCTCGCTCCGCGGAGAATATTAACTTTGAATTACAAGAGAGTAGGAGATCCTCTTCAGCATCTCATAGTTCAAAATTGAAAGTTGCAAAGCTTGTGGATAGGTACCTTCAGGAAGTTGCAAGAGATGTGAATTTTTCTTTGTCTAAATTCATTGCTCTTGCTGATATTATACCAGATTTTGCAAGACATGATCATGATGATCTCTATAGAGCCATTGACATTTATCTCAAGGTAAAATAAATTCCTACGAAATTTTTATTGTGTTTTTTAAGTCACTCCATTTTATTCCCGGATAAAAATATGTAAAAGAGAAGTAAGAAAAAGCGAATAAACCATCAATTTAATCTCTATACTAATCCTTTCTCTCTTATTTGGTCCCTGAACTATAGAAATATAATAAGTAGTCCTTAACCTACTTTCAGTCAAGTTGGTTTCCGAACTATCATACTCCGTCCTATTTTCGACTAACTTGTTGAATTAATAGTTTAGAACTACTTATTACATTTCTATATTTCAAGGACCAAATAGTAGAACGACTAAGTGCATGTTTGGTATTACAGTATGCCACCACCGTGTGAGTCATCGTAATTCTAACATACCTACCATGATACCAAACTTAGGCTAAATTGAAGGTTTACTCAAGAAAGAACAGTGGCAATACATAATTCATACTTCACTTTCAGATTTTAGGATATGATTCAGAACTAGTGGATAACCAACTCTCTTGACCTTAAAATATTGTCTTATTCAAAATTTATTGGAGGTTAGGTGTAGACTGACCCACCAAAAAATTTAGCCTGACTCACTCCATATTTTGACTGATACAGTTGCAGTGTGTATTTCACTTGGATAAAAACATGAAGAAAGTCCTGTCAAAACTGTTATAGAGTTCAATCATAGTTCTATTATTATGTCCTTCATACATGAATTGATAATGTGTCTATTCAATTTTCCATGACAGATTTTGTCCATTCACTCTATTTAGCTAAATTCCACCTCAAAGAACCCTATAATGATGTAACATGTCTGGCTATATTCAGCCTTTTTTGTAGGAAAGTGCCAGTAAGTTAGTTGTTATGTCGGTTTCCAAGTATCGAACCCTAGACATCCTGCTTAGAACTCTTTCGGTACCCCTTACCTCATTAACTGAGCTACCTACTTCGGACGGCTTTCAAGTTTAATTAATATAGTACTAATACGGATCTGGATTTTATGCAGTCACAAATCCTATGCATTCACGCAGTTTGTACATCAGTAGTCGTGAGATTGGATGGTTCAGATGCGCTGACTGCATGAATGCATAAATTTGTGACTGCATCAAATCCAAATCCGTTATAATTATTAATTTTTAATGAAATTTATGTTTCTTAACTTGAAACATTCAGGCTCATCCAGAACTCAACAAGAGTGAAAGAAAAAGATTATGTAGAATTCTTGACTGCAAAAAACTCTCAATGGAAGCATGCATGCATGCAGCACAAAATGAGCTACTTCCATTAAGAGTTGTTGTCCAAGTTCTCTTCTTTGAGCAAGCTAGAGCAGCAGCATCAGGTGGAAAAGTAACAGAATTACAAAGCAATATCAAAGCATTGCTTACAACACACGGTATCGATCCATCAAAACACACAACAACACAGTTAAGCACTACTACAAGCATTCAAGGTGAGGATAGTTGGAGTGTTTCTGGCTTCAAGTCACCAAAATCAAGATCTTCAACACTAAGAATGAAGCTAGCTGAAGATCATGATGAATTTGATGAAAATGGTTTGGTAAATGATGATGGAATTGGAAGAAATTCTAGATTTAAGTCCTTTTGTGCTCTTCCTACACAACCTAAAAAAATGCTTAGTAAATTATGGTCTACAAACAGAACTGCTACTGAAAAAAGTTGAATGAAATTGATCTATTATTATGTTAGTTTAATGTTGTTAAGGGTAATTTAGAGGGTATATTACATATACTCTAATTTTGTTTTATGCAAAAAAGCATTGTAACTTGTAGGAGAATCCAAGAATCTCTTAATGTATGTGCATTGTTGATGTAACCTATAATAATAATAATAAGAATAATTTTGAGGGAAAAAATCTTTGGTAATTAATTTTCATGTCATGAAAAGTTGATATAGGAATAGGAATCTTAGGTGTCAGTGACAAAATCATGGGGCCAATTTTGCTGTGTTTGTCTACAAATCTGCAACACTTATGTCTTGACAAAAAATTTCATATTTTCATGTGTCTGGCATAATTCAATACAGTAATAGTATCTGATTACATTTGTCTTATTTATTTGTATAAGTATCCACATAAATACTATTGTCCTTAATGAATCAATATTCACCTATTATTAAGATTTTTTGTGATATAAATAAGGTTCAACATGTATTTATTGTTCCTTGATCAATCATATTCTTAAAACAGTACTTAATATGTGCAATAAAGATTTGATTCTGATACAAGAAAGAATAAGATCTGCAATTGATATGATATGCTTGGCTCTAAGTAACATTATTTATGTAATTAAGAGAACTTAAAATAAAACTAGTTGGTGTAATTGATGTACTAGTACTTGACTTGTGTATGGTTCCTTTCAAATTAACTCTTTGATATACATATTTATCTGTATTGACTATTGACTATGCTAAGAAAAAAGTACTGTAAAGTCAATTATGTGTGTTTCATTTAAAGCAAAATCTTTTCAGCATAACTGTATAAATTTGTCTAACAATAATTGAAGCTCTAAAGTCATTGTACCTCTGTCATTGTATAATATCTGTAGATTTGTCTAACAATAATTGTGGTCTGTTTGACATCGACTATGAACGAGCTAAATATAGCGGTGAGCCATATATACACCTAATGTCTTGAGGTTTTGGATGGAAGCGTGGTGTCAAGGTCTCTTGTAGTTCTGGATTATTGGCTCGTTGTTACTTCCGACGCCTCCTCAACAAGTGGTATCAAAACCTTGTCCATATTGGTTGTTCTGACCATGTTATCTTGCTTTTGGTAGCCGAGATGAAATTTTCAATTCTGTTCTCCAATATACACGAATGTGGTTGTGCATCTGACTCGTGCTTCTATAAAAGGTACGAGCCATTTTTTTCGGCTTGTATTTTAGGCAACCGTTCCTCGTGTTGAGCTCTTATCTTTTGCCTAGCCCTGTCAACCCAACCTCATTTGATTGAGCTAATTTATTGGGTCTGGTATCAATCTATACGCATTGGGCTTATGCTGCTAAAGTCTGGGTGATATTTAGATTGAACTTCTCGAGTTCACACTGTTGCAAGTTAAAAAAATAGGTGATCAATGTCACTTAGGATGATTATCATTGACAAAATTTGCAATGCTCATTTGATCAGTTACATTAAGGGTTCCTCTCTGGTTTCAATCTTCAATTTAATCCTTAGTTTCAAAAATATTCATATCAATCACTATATTTCAATCTCCTATATCTTAAACTATTCATTCATTTTGATTGCACATTGTTCCACTTGGACTAATTCAAAGTTGAAAATCCAGATATAAAACTATCACAGAATTTTACATGCAAGCTGATTTTTGTACTTTTAATTAGATTTTTCAAAGAAAGACCATAACCGCGATTGAGTCACATTAACCGCATCTGGCCACAATTGTTCATAGTATCAAGGTTTGTAATGCGGCTGTAACAACTGTAATTTAAAACCTTCTTTATCAAAACAAAACACTGCAAATAGTGTTTTCATTTGTGGATGTATGTTGTGTGCAACCTTTGAGTCTAAATAGCTCTGTTTATTGCAAAAACCGAACCAAGTCAAACCAAACCATACTGACTCCCTAAGCACCTAGCCATGTTGATAAAGCCCAAAATAAATTATAGGTAAACCTTCTAAACATAAAATAAAAATTGAAAGAAAAAAATTGCAAAATTTCATCTATAATTTTCAAGCTCACTAAAGTGATTATTTCCTATAATCCAAAGAGACACCAAATGAGTTTTGAATCAATCTCAAACTATTACCTAAGGAGACAGATTTTCACAACCATTCCAACTCCACTAGATAAATATATCACCAAAACAAAACATTAAAATTAACACAATTAAACATTTAACAACCAACACAAGTTGGTAAGGAGTCAGGTTGACTCATACCGTCTTTAGGTCAACTCTGATCTGGTGAGCCTCAGGATCCAACTCACGTAAACTTTTACTTTCTAAAAAAAAAGTTTACAGAAACATCATAACAATTAACATTCAATTCAACAAAGATAAACTAACTAATCCTTGTTGACATATCCACTAGCATCAACAACAGAACCATGAGTAGACGATGATGATGACTCCATACTTTTTGTCCTTTGAAGACTAGGCGAACGATGTAGCCTGCACCTAAATGAACCAGCATGAGTTGTTGGAGAACATAAACAATTGTTCTTGTTCATACTAGGCTGTCTCAAAATACCACCTTGTGATGATCCATTAAACTCTATTCCACTACCTTGCATCACTTCATTTCTTGATGAAATTTGAACTTTCATTTCCTTTGTTGTCATCTTTCCACTTTTTTATCCTCTTCCTCTTCTTCAATACCTGAAAATTTAAAACTATGTATAAACAAATGAGACACTTTTTTTACAATCAATATACCATGTTATTATATATAAATATGATAGACTTGAACTTCACCTTGAAAAGGGTCTAAAGTTAAAGGAAGAATAATTTTTTCACAAAGAGGGTGAATTTGTTGATAGAAATAATGACACATGCAATGATATATAAGATTAAGTTTTCTTTTTTTCTAAGTCACGGGTATGAAAAATGTACTCTAATTTATTTAACTCCCCCACACCCCAACAACATATTTTGACCACTTTTAGAATTAATAATATATGATATGATTCTTTCAACTAATAGGGACATGAAATTATATCATCAACTAAACTTTCACTATTCAATTATCATTCTTTCTTTTTTTCTTGTGGAGTTTCATTGAATGATGATGCAAAAGAAAGCTCTATATGCAAAGGGTCCCCCATTACCCACACCTATGATGGCATATACATTGGGGTGGGTGTTAATTTACTTTTGTTTCTTGTGTAGGACTCAATTTTTAATTTAGTAGCATTGTATATGCACATCTTAATGGATAAGATGATATAATCTTTTTAGTGAGAATTTCAGATAAAGACAACAATGATCAATAAAGATGGATAACAAGTTAACAACTTTGTGTGATTGCATCTTGAATTGATCATCATGTATGTGACAATTGACATTTGTAAATTTGTTATACAAAGCACTTTCATTTTTCTTACAATGAAAATTGTATAAAGTAGATGCCAATCAACCCCGGCTATTGAGGTAGCTACATGAATCCAATAATCTTTTTTTGGGCTTTGATATATGGCGCCTTATAATATTATGACTCAACATAATCTTTTTGAGAAGAGTTTGCATCATCGTTTGTTAAGTATGGCAACAGGACTCAGACTCTTCCGCACCCATCTGTCTTGAATTTAGTAGGAAATCAACTAGGTGCGAAGGCGGAAAAAATTCAAATTTTGAATACGGGGATGGGGGCGGACGGTATGACCTTCTGACCACCCGTCTCGCCCGCGTTTTGTCCAATTAAAATTATTATATTTTTCTTATATTTAACAACAACTAGTATGTTAGCCCGTGCCGTGCACGGGATTATTTTCTTTTTTAATATTATTTTTTAATTTATTCTAAATTATTATTTGATTACTTCATTTTATTATTCAATAATAATTTGAGATATTATATATTATGAGTTGTTTAAATATAAATTGTTGGAGTAAATATATTTTTTTACAGATATTTTTTTAAATCACAAAACTCTCACATATTTTCGCCAAAAAAAAACTCACATTCAGCGAATTTTAACATTTATTATAGATTTATTCAACTTAATTTCATCAAACTACATTTTTTTTAAATACAATGTAAAATAAAATATATTTTTCATCACCTTTTCACCTTGTTTCGTAGTAATCCATATATAAATTTAAAAAAAAAATAAATAGAAATAGACAACCTTGCATATCACGAAACACCCACATTTTTTCGTCAACTGAATCTCACCATACTACATGTTTTTATAAATACATTGTAAATTAAGATATATTTTCCCATCATTCTCTCACTTTGTTACAACTTGGTTAGTAGTAATCTAGATGTAAATTTTTAGAAAAAAAAAATTCAAATAAATAGACAACCTTACATATCATAAAACTCACACATTTTTTGGTTTTTTGGTTTCTAGTCCTCATTGATATTACAAAAAAGATAGTGTAAATTATAAAATCAAAAGATACTCATATGAGTGTTAATATAAGTGCCCGTTTGGCCGGGCTTATTTTCTACTTTTTTTCTTCTCCTTAAAAATAGTAAAGTAGGAAAAAAATGTGTTTGATTCTACTTTTTTTTATTTTTTAATTCTTTAGTTTATTTCTCTAATACTTTTAAAGAGAAATATGGTTAAATTCAATTTTATACTTCTCTATTTCGTTTAAGCTAAATAGAAAAGTAGAAAATAAGCCGGGCCAAACGGGCACTAAGTCATGTTATAAAAAATAGATTTTCTGTATTAATATGTGTATAAATATTTAAGTTCCTATTAAAAAAATTCTTTCGTCTCGTATTAATAAATTTTGTATTAAAACATTCGTAGAAATATAATTCCGTAAAAACTAAAAAATCCCCGTACATGAGTATAAATATAGCTCTTGTAGAAATTACAAAAAAAAAAATAGTCCTCTTATTAATATATGGGTAGCAATAAAAATCCTCATAGAAATATACGTTCTTGTAAAATTACAAAAAAAAAAATCTAGAGTGATCTCCCACGTTCTCGTATTAATAGATGATTTTTATTTTTAAATTACGTAGACGTTCATTTTATATTGATTTTATTTAAATATGAAAAATAATACTCTAGAGAGAGTGATCTCTCACTTTCCTTCTCAACAATATGATATTTTATCTCTAATCATTGTAGAAATTATTAAAAGAAATATAAACCTTGTATGATATATGAATATAAATATAAATCACGTGTAAATTAAAAAAAAATAGGCACTTGTATTATTATATTAGTATAAATATTTATCCCGTGTAAATTACAAAAAAAAAAGTTATATTAATATATGTGTAAATATTTTTCATAAGCAATAAAATAAAATATCATAACATTGCTTAAAAAAAATCATAAAAATATAGTTTTAGTTGTTGGCGGAATCGAACTGTATATCTCATACTAAATTTTGTTCGTGAGAGAGACATAGATGACACACATAAACTTTGATTTATTAGAGATTGTTTCGTAAAATTTTGTTTATGAGAGAGACCTCCGTAAATATAAATCATAGATGATACCCAACATTCTTTCATCTTGTTTCAACATATTCCGCAGAAATTCACATGTAAATAGAAATTCATGCATATTACAGAACTTCCACATTTTATTGTAAAAAAAACTTTCACATTCAATCATCTTCCTTCATTTATTTTAGATTTATTCAACGAAATCTCATCAAACTACATTTTTTCTGAAAAAATAAAGAGTAAATTAAAATGTATTCTCACACTGTTCTTCCATCTTGTTTCAATTGAATCCATATGTAAATTTCAAAAAAAATACAAATAAACAGACAACCTTGCATATCACAAAATTCCCATATTGTTTTCTTTGGAAAATAACTCTTTCACATTCAGTGATCTTCCTACGTTTATTGTAGATTTATTCAAGTTAATCCAATCAAACTATATTTTTTAAATACAATGTAAATTAAGATATTTTTTTTCATCGTTATCTCACCTTCTTTTTTCAACTTGTTTCGTAATAATCTACATATATATTTCTAGAAAAAAAAACAAATAAATAGATAACTTTGCATATCACAAAACTCTCATACTTTTTTGTCAAAAAAAATCCCATTTGGTTATCTTCCTACATTTATTATAGATTTATTCATCTAAATATGATCAAACTACTTTTTTTGTTAAATTTAAGATATCTCTTTTCCCATCATTCTCTCACCTTGTTTCAACTTGTTTCATAGTAATCCACATATATATTTCCAAAACAAAATAATAAAAAAAAAAATAGACAACCTTGAATAGTACAAAACACTTTTTTTTGTCAAAAAAAAAACTTTCATATTCAGTAATGTTCCTACGTTTATTATAGATTTATTCAACTGAATCTCATAAGACTACATATTTTTATTCATTGATAAGTTTGGTGTATCACTTGTGTTTCAATAAACTAATTTGCCACTGTTTTTTGTTTTGTTTTGTTAGAATTAAGTGTCAAAAATTGTTTCTTGATATTGTATAACTATTTCATATAATTTTTTTTGTGATTTAGAATAATTTTATTTAATAGAGCGTTTATGTTAAATTTTTAGGATTGAAATACCTTTATAATAGATTTTTCTAAAAAAACATTTATTCAAGATTTATTCAACTGAATCTCATCAAACTATATATTTTTTTATAAATGTTTATTGTAGATTTATTCAACTAAATCTCATCAAATTACATATTTTTTTAAATACAGAATATATTTAAATATATTTATCCAACGTTCTCTCTCAATTTAACCTATTTCGTACTAATCTACATGTAAATTTTAAATAACAAAAAAAAAAGTACAATTCCTTGATAACCTTGCATATCATAAAATTCTCACTATTTTTTTGTTATAAATTAAGTGTTAAAATCGTCTCTTAATATTTTAGAAATTTTTGATATGAAAAAATTAATGATTTAAAATAATTACTTTTTGTTACAGATTAAAAAATAAGTGATTTTGACATTAAATAATTTAAAGATTATCTTTTAGAGATTTTACAAAAATATAGAATCTATTTTGTGTTTGTTTACCTTTATATAAATTACTTTTTATAAAAAAAATATTTAACTTGTTTGAATGCAACCATATAAAAGTGATTTTGTATGACAAAATTATCATAAAGAACATCCAAATATAATATATCATATAAAATAAATATATGCCAACAAATTTCTAAATTTTTTGTATGAAACTTTTTGACATTTATTTTCTTTTTCCTCTAAAAAATCTATGCAAAAAGCTAATAATACCACCTTCAGATTTTTTGCAATTTTTTGATTATTTTTAGATCTGCTTATTTTTAAAAGCTATAACAAACAGATGTTATTTTATAAAAATTAAAATTTTTTTTTAAAATAAATAACTATTTTTTTAAAAGAACCATAACAAACAATCATTATATGTCTCTTAATTCTTACAAAAAAAAAATATGTCTCTTAATTTATATTCCCTCCGTTCCTTTTTATTTGTCATTTTATTTTTAGAAAGAAAAAAAAAGATCAAATTAGGAAGGTGTATTTTTGCACCTTATTTTCCTATTATACCCTTCTTTTTAGAATATATATCATAATTTTAATCCACTAATAAATTCATATTTTTTTGCACGCAAACTTTCTCTTTCCTTTTTTTTGGTACATCGAAACATACACACTTTATCTTTCAAAAAAACTAAAACCAACAAATAAAAAATTGTAACAAACTTTTATTTTTTGGTGCAAAATTTATAACAAACTTTATGTAAAAAAAAACAAACAAACAAACTTTGTTACAAAAAATTATAAAGAAAGGTATAATAGGTAAAATATAAGTTAAATTGTCAAAACGACAAATAAAAAGGAATGGAGAGAGTATTAAAGCACATTTGAAAATAATCAAAATGGATTACCGAAAACAATATGTCACCAAACAAATTTATGGTTAATTCTATCAATGTGAGTACTAATGCATAATAATCAATGAGTGAAAACATCGGTCTATTAAACTAAATGACAAAATTGAATAAAATTGTCAATAAAAAAAGTGCGTAATAATGCATTAAAATTAAACAATGAAAATCTGTTGTTTGACGATCATAAATTTGTCTAATTTTTCTTAATTTTTATATTAGTCTTCATATATTTGGTTGTGGATAAATCAGCTTCATTAAGGTAAGCTCTCTTAACTAATATACCATCAACTTGTCTACGACATCTAAAGCAGTTATATCTTTGACCTTCTCCTCTACTGTTTCATCAAACTTTGTTATAAGATCCATTGAATCGCACTGATAAAATATTAGAACATATAAAGTATGAATTGCACAGATAAAAATTAGAAAAATATAAAGTATGAATTGCAATGATAAAAAATTAGAAAATATAGAGTATGAAACTTATTAGTACACAAAATTATTAATAGTATCATAGTAATAAGTCAAGAAGAAAAAAATTAATCTATAGATTTAATAAGTTAAGATGAAATAGTTAATCTATGAAAATTGGTTTTTCAAAAAAAAAATTTAGGTGCTTACCGTGGAACTACTTTTGTTGTATGTCTTTCACTCTGCTTGCATTAGTACTCTGTGTCATGATCTTCTTATATATTATATTTTTGACACTACTGATACCACCAAACACCATCATCAATATATTTGATTTCAACCATGATTATAAACATTGATTCATACAATTTATTCACAGTGATATTTGTCAAAGTGTTTTAGTAAAAGAAATAATAATAATAATAATAATAATAATAATAATAATAATAATAATAATAATAATAATAATAATAATAATAACAACAACAACAACAACAACAATAACAACAACAACAACAACAACAATAATAATAATAATAATAATAATAAAATACCCATAAATTGTAAAAGAAAATTGTCTTACTTGTTGACATTCAAGAAGTGTCTCAATATTTCTCATAGGTGTGATTTTAAGTAGATCGTGATGGAAAACTTTGGAGATGAACTGAAACTTGTATAAGAGAATCATTCTTTTCATAAAGTTTTAAAAAAATTGAAAGGAAAAATTAATCAACAATTACATATAGGCATAACTGAAAATTTATTAAATGTAATTTATAATTGATATAATAATAGAATCATACATCAATTTTAACGTCGCAGCTTCGAGAGTATCTGGATCAAACATGAGACACGAACTGTCTAAACTGATGACTAAATTCTTTGACCATGAATGTCATGTGTTTCTCACGATGAATGTGTTTTCTATATATAGTTAAATTATATTTGGACTTATTATGCTAGAGTGGAAACAAATTAAGTTGTTGTTATCAGTCAAATATTATTTTTTTTTGTTATCCATAATTTTTATTTTAATTGCTTAAGTTAATTTAAAAAATCATTATTTTTTGTTGTTATCCATAATTTTTGTTTTAATTGCTTAAGTTAATTTAAAAAATCATTACCAAAAAAAAAATTAGTGAAGCTTTAATTGAATAACAACTAAACAAATTTTTCTAAGAATGCAACTAAATTATGCTAAAAAAAATATCTAAAAAAAATATAAAAATAAATCTTAGAGAAGCTCTAATTGAATGCCACGTAAGCAAATTTTCTTGAGAATGCACGAGAGAGCTCCGTGAACCTATCGTAATGTATATAATAGAGATATTGTATATTTATCCTTCTTAAAGATAGTAACTTAAAATAGTATTTTTTTTTATGTTGGACTATGTTTATTCATTTATTTATCTTCTTTAAAAAAAAAATTAGACATGATATTTTTCAAAAAATAAAAAAAAAAACAATTTTTTTATTATAATTTATGCAAGTGGGTGTAGGGACAGGACACGGAAACTAATTCTCTATTGGGGACGGAGATAGTGTTCAAATATTATCTTCGTCTGAATTTGGGGGCGGGGTAGTACACGGAGGTGGGGGCTTGGTTGGTATTACTTATACCCGCCCCCGCCCCATTGCCATGGCTAATCTATTGAATTAACAACAACCGCACAACAATTGATTTATTTTATAGTTTTTGTTATATTATTTTATAAATTTTTAAAGAATTATAATTATTATTAATTAATTTATTCACATTTTAATTGTTGTTGCTTAGTTTATATACTGTATTAAATTTATAAACTTTAAAATTAGTTTATAATTATTATTAAATGAACTTAGTAATTTGTAAATGAACTTATATTTTACTGTTACACGGGTTCGATTGAATTATATAATTAAAATATTTTTATAAATAAAAAATATTAATTGTGATAAGTATAATCACATTGTTAAACAAAAAATATTTTTATTTATTCTTTTTAAAATGTATTATTAAAAATCTTACCGTAGTGCAAATCTTTATAGAAGATATTTTCTAATAGTATAAATCTTACCGGAATATTTCATGATAATACATTTTTAGTGTGAGTAATGTGGGAGGCGAAGAACAACCTTTTTATTTTAGTAAAATAATTCATACAGCACTTTCATTATATCGTAGCAATTAGCTAGATTAAATAATCATGATTACATTTATTCACAAAAAATCATGATTATTGGGCTTTTTCCTACTTCATGTCTAACCCAACAATATATTGAGCCCATCAATTTGCAGTGGAAGACATTAAACTAATGATAGATGATCTTTGCCCCCTCTCTAGCAATGCTCACATTGAAGAAAAACAACACTGTCATGAGATATATTTTAGTAAGATTTATATGTCAATAAACTCTTTGGTTTACAACAAATGGATTGAAAAAGAAAATGGGTTCCAAAGGCCCAAAAGAAAGAAAAAAGGGAAAATTTCTCATCTCCCCCCTCCCCCTACATTCTCTTCCCCCCGCTACCATTTTTGCCCTTATATATGAATTGAGGTCTTTAAAAAGTTCGAATTAAATTTTGGGATTTAGATCTTAAAATTTTGTGAAGTTTGTGCAGGGTTTTGGGGGGAGGGAGGGGGGGTATAGATAAAATTTCGGGATCTAGATCCTGAAATTTACTTCGGATTCTACATCCTAAACTGAAGGATAATTTGAGATTTTATACGAGGAAATTAAAGAGTGTGGAGGAGAGAAGAGAAATTTTCAAAAAAAAAAAAAAACAATATAATTACTTTTATATTTTTCCATGTAACTTATTCCAAAAAAAAACTCACATAATCATATTTCATATTATCATATTTTAGTTTTTCTTAATAATTATCAAGGTGTCCAGTTTAAATCTCATCAGAGATAATTGTAATATAGTCATTACTGCTAATGATTAATAAAAAAAAATTCTTTTCTATTTTTTTAAAAAAAAGATAATTACCATTTTTTTTATATTATCCTTATGATAATGGTTAAAAAAACAAAAACATCTAGTCCCAAAATATAATTTCATTTACAAATTATTAAGTTCATTTATTACTTTTTTTTCTATACATAACCTTAATTATTATACCAAATTGTATTAAAATACGAAAAGTAAATCAAATAAACAAACATACAAATATAAGATAATTTAGTAAAATTTATACATAAATTAGACATAATAATTACACTACTAATTTTTTTTAATATATGTAAAATTAATCATTAAACTTATAATATAGGACAGAAAGAGTATATGATAGTAAATTTCGAGAAATGATTCACTTTAATAATTTCCACACGGTATCTGAGTTATGTAACCGACAAGTATAGGAATACTTGTCTCATCTAAAACCATTTTACGATGCGGGCAGTCTACACTCTACACTCCATCCATGACCATCTCAATGTCAATTATATCCATCCTCTGTTAAATTAATCCCTTCCAAAGAGTACCACTTTATCAAGTGTCCATATTGGGATTTTGGATGCCGCCCATAACAAACAAGACAATTACTAGCAACATCCTTCAAAATAAATTTACTATAGTAGTAACTTGTTTTATATATTTGCGTTTTTAATTAATGATATTTCACTTTATTTATCATCTTTCCACACTTCAACTTTCTGTATTGTCTTAATTAATGATATTTCAGTTTATTTAATATCTAATTCTAAGTAATTATTTTGGTCAAAAAAAAAAGTAATTATTATAATTTCAACTGTTGTCACTTATATTACTATTATTATATTCTTTTTTGTTTGAGTAAATTCTCTATATTTTGTTGAGTTTCATGATATAAATTCTCTATGAATTATCTATTTTCATGAGTTTTTAAAATGAATAAGTAGACTATAATGTTTTGAGTTCAAGACTCGTACATATAAAATGCTTCCTAACAACTATTTTGGATTAGTTCGGTGGTATTGTCTTGGAATCTTAGAGTGTACTCCTCCTCGAAATTTTAGGTTCGATTCTCTCTAGAATTAATTTAAGTGGAATAATTTAACTTCTTTATAAAAATATGTTATTTCTATAAATGGTTTAAAGTATTATTATTACTTTAGTTTAGGCCAATTATACAACGATCTTAAAAATTTATCTTTGTCTCTAAGACTACCTCCAATGGGAGTTGAATGGAGGGTTGAATGACAGAAAAGTCAGAAAAAAAAAGCAGAAAACAGGTCCCTTCAAGTAGCGCAGAGATGAATGAATTCATCTCCATTTAATCTGACAGGCCAGGCCACGCGGCGGCCTCTTATTCGCCGAAATCCGGCGCGTGTAATACACGCACGGACAAGGCGCATGATAGCAGGTTTCATGCAGAGAGAGAATCTGAAAAAGATAAAGGGCGACACGTGGGACTTCCTGATTGGCTGGCACGATATTAATTAAATCCTTATCTTTAAACTCAATTATTTCATTGCAAATTATTTTTTTATTTTTTTATTTTTTCACCAAAATTCGTAATTTTTTTTCTCTATAAATAGAGACTTTGTTCATTTGATTTGGACACAGAAAAAAATCGAATTTTTTACTACCATAATTATATTATTAGTGTTTATTAGTGTTAATTTTGAATATGAATATGAAATATGAAATAAAAAAATCGATAATTGTAATTTTATTTAATTATAAAAACAAAAATTTAAATTTAAATAAAAATATGAAATAAAAAGTGGTGGGCTAGAGAAAGTGGTAGGGTAGAGTGTTGAATGAAAAAAACCATTGGAGAGGTTAAGGGTTGAGTGTGTGTTGAATGATGATGTAGAGTGTAAAAAATGATGTTGAATGAGAGAGTTGTGTTGAGACCATTGTGAATGGTCTAACTTTGATTGGCTAGAATTATCATTCTGTGATATTAATATGTGCCCTTTCTAAATAAAATTATAAAGAGTACTAGTAAATTATAAAGACAAAAATGTTACTGAAACTTGTAAAGAAAAAGTACAAAGGCATACTAGGAGCATACTACGAAGTTGTAGCTAGTAGGCAGAGCACCACGCATTGCACAAAACAGTGATGACCAAAACAGTGAGTTTGGCAGAATTCGAGATTTTGTTTCGTTAGGACTTAGGAAGGTAGCAGAGATAGGATGATTTTATAATTGTAGGGGTGCTTGGTTATTTTTAGATCTTCAAGAGGTATATTTATGTATATAGCCAACAAGGTAGCTAGGTCGCAAACAAAAAGGTGACACATACTAAGTTGCGAATCAAGGTCGATACAAAGGTAAAGTACTCAAATAAAAACTTTAGTTTCTTAAAAAAATGTAAGTTATAAATCATAAACCTATTAGAAAAGATTTTAAAAGAAACATAAAAACCTCTTAAAAAATATTATAAAAATTAGATAATAAATTTTGATATTTTTCAAGAAATGTTAAATAAATTTCGCTTTAGTTAGGCTTAGAGAAAAATACATTTGATAAAAATAAAAAAAATTAACTTTAAAATTTATTTTAGATTTTATTTAGTGTTGGATCGATACTTAGCTGACAATTCTTTTCGGTTAGTTCGGCTTATGACTACCTTGTGAAAGAGCTCCTTCCTTTAGATGCGATTGAATCGGATTTGGAGAGGGTGTTTGATCATTTGTGGGATATATAGTCGGGCCCCTTCAAAAGTAATAGCCTTCTCTTGGCAATTGTTGTATGATAAGATACACACTAGGAGCAATCTTGATTATCAGAATATTCTCGCGCTGGAGGCGTCAAGGAATTGTGTTGGGTGTGAAGGAGTTGTTGAAACCTCTTCTCATCTTTTTCTTTATTGTGAAAGTGCCTTAAAAATTTGGTATGAAGTCTTTAGTTGGTTGGGGGTGGTGATTGTTATCCCTCATAACCTTCATGTGCTTTTTGAGGTGTTTCGGTGTGCGACGGCAAATCCCAAAATTCGTGATGGTTACTTGATGGTTTGACACGTGACCATTTGATCTATATGGAAGGTGAGAAATGGTACTAACTTTGCTAATGGTACGTATATTCCTAAGGGGGTGATTGATGCAATCAAAGTGTTGAGTTGAAAGTGGAGTTTAGTAAGACTTAAAATGTCTCCTTACATGCTCTACGAATGGAAGTGGGATCCCGGGAATTACCTAGCCCGTTAAGTGTGGTCGGAGTGTGTTGTACCTTTTTGTTTTTGTGGTGGCTTTGCTTTTGTCTTTGGGTGTGGTAGGTGCCCTTGTGGTCCTCGTTGTAATTTTATTTTTGTATGTGCTACTCTTGTACTACTTGTTATAGAGAATTGTTGCGAATTTGTTGATAAAAACACACCAATAAAGATACTTGATGTGTGGGGCAATAGATAACAAACAACCAATAAAGTAGAATACGCAGTGATAATAAAACTAGCGGAAAACGATAAAGAACACAATTATATTTGTTTATCCAGTTCAGTCAAACCGACCTAGTCTGGGGGAGAGAGCAGTCCCTCTGTTCCACCAGAATCAATGAGTCACTTTACAAGAAATTCCTTTTACAAGGGTTACAAGAGATAGTCTTCACACCTAACTCTACCCAAGTCCTGAATCTCTTCCCGTGGCCAAGAGACTCAATTTTCCCTAATCTACCCAAGGTGAAACTCCAACAACCTTTTGCACACCCCTAGAATTTTACCAAGAGCAACCCCAATGTTACCCTCTAAAACTCTAGCCTTTTGCGGTGGTGGCAAATCCTTGTCAAATAATTGCTCAAGCTTTAGGGCTTACATGACTTCCCTCCTCTCTATGAAGAAACAACCTCTATTTATAGGAAAAATACATGCATATAAAATAAAAACAAATCCCACATAAAATTGGAACATATCTCACCAAAAATAGTCCAAACAAAAAACTGCTCGCGCGCCCGCGCTAGGCACAGCTTTTCCTGCGCCAATCGTAGAAAACAGAAAGTTCCCTCTCGCAGCCGCGCTAAGCGCAGTTTTTCCTGCGCCTGGCGCAGAAGACAGAACCTCTCCTTTTGCTATTTTATGTTCCTTTCTTTACTCCTAAGAGATTTCAAGGCAATTACAACATGAATCTTAATAAATTTGTCATTTAAAAAATGAAGTAATAAAGTTTTTTTTTTTTCTTTTCTGGTAAGGGTAATAAGGTTTGTTTGATTAGCAAAAGAAAAATTGAAAAGGTAGGAAAATATAAAACTCAATGAATGAATTTAGACTAAATCGTAGTCTAAATTCATTCTTTAAATTTCGTATTTTTCTTTTTTCTCATTTTTTTTCTTTTCAACCAAACACTTTATCTGCTAAAAAATAAGAGACTGAACATGATAAGTTTAATTGTACTGTGTTTGATTTAAAATTATTAATGGGACTAGACAAATTGGGGATCAAATGAATGGAAATAAAAAAAAAAATCAAATATTTTTGTCCTCCACTGAACTATGAGACAACTTTTAATCCTCAACATAAGTTTTCTAAATCATCAGAGTAACATTTTCTTCATCAAACATATATATCGCACAAGACAAAATTTGTTTAATATTGTAAATATTCATCTTGTGTTCTTTCTTGTATTGTTCTGTAGACAGTACTTTTATTTTGCATATCAATCAAACTCTAAGACCTAATTAAGGATTTGGTGCTCTTAAAGTTGTTGTACCTCCACATAACGGTTCCTATTTATTTCCAATATTATTCAATCAATTCTAATTAATTACTAGACATTAAAATTATATATTATTACCAGCTTGATGTGATGAAGCAGATCGGAGAGAAAAACATATCACTAAGTTTGAAGAATCTTTTCGTGAAAACAATCAATGTCCTTTAATTTCTTGATCACGACACAATCAAAACAAGAGTTGGGAGAGACGGTGGAGTTTAAGATCGGTGAGTTGAAATTGAAGAGCTAGGAAGAGTAAGAGAGGGACGACAAGAGTGAAAATGAGAATGGTAGCGGCGTTGCATGAATAGCCATACCCTAACTTAACATACTTGAGTTTGTAACCTTTGGCGGATTTTGATTACGGCGGAGGTTGAGTCTTTGAAGTTCATCTCCGCCGTTAGTCTTTCTTTATCCATGTCTATGCTGTTGTGACCCATTAACTAACTAACTAACTAATGATTACTACTCTTATCTTCTCTTCTTCTTTTCTCTGTTAAGTTACTCTCTCCCTCTCTGTGCAACAATAGGTGTTATTTTGTTTGTTTCTTTCTTTCTTTGTATGTTAGAGGGGAGGGGGGTTTGTTTGTGAGTGTGTGTGTGAATTGGGATTGGGATTGTGATGATGGTATGTTTAATGTTTATGTTTAATGTTTATGTTTAATTTCTTGATCACCACACTAATATATACAATTGACAAATTTATTTTCTTAGGTGCATCTTCTTGTGTTTATCAAATTCAAATTGTTCTATCATCTAGAGTATTATTTATATTCGAAAATAATATGTTGAATTTTGGGGAATTTGAGCAAATATACGGTGAATAAATTCCTAAAAACAGTGACTATGCCATGCCTCAACTTATTATATGATTTGTTAATTTGTACACTATGTGTCGTTCTTGATTTCTAAGACTTATGGGCTTTTGACGATATCAATCAACAAAATATTAAGATAAGTTCATTGATCCTTAATCTATTTCATATTTACTTGATACTTCTACTCATATGTTTGTTTATTTTATTTTGATAATTTTAAGTCAATTAGACAACAAATACTTTAGAATCCACCAAAAAGAATATCTGAAATTTATCAGATAAAACTATTAAAGTTGAAATCCGCCGGACAATTTCTCTTGCATCGAATTCTATTTTAAGTTGAAATTATAATTTCTGACTCTAAAATTAATTTTTATATTAAAATTTAATATTTAATTAACTTTTATTAAAACATAAATCATTTACCCTCAACTCAATTTTAGTGAATCATTTTATTAGAAATCAATTTTTTTTACCATACATTTAATAAAAATACACTATGACTACTTGAAAGACAACGACATTTATACTCTGTCTTCTTGTTTCCAACAATTCGCATGTGGACCAAACCCTGACCCATTCCAATACACTATCTCAATAATCAATACTATTTCCATTTTCATGGTTTATTATGATTTTTTTCCCTCTAATATTGAGTATTCATTATGAGAATTTAAGAAATTACTATACAGCGTATGTACATGTTCAATGAAGAAGTATAAATTAAATGGCAAGAAAAATACGTAGTTGTGTCATGGACGGTTTTACCATACGGGTTGTTAGGGCTACAGCCCGGGTTCGGTCGGAATTTTTTAGTATTTTAAGAGTTAATTTAGGGTAAAATTGATATTTTTAGAGATTAATTTATGACAAAATTAAAAAAATTTGTTTAAAATTGAGATTTTTCATTGCAAAATAAAACTTTTGGTCTTTTAAGGGTTAGTTTAGAGTAAAATTGAAAATTTTAAGGATTAATTTAAGACAAAACTAAAATTTTATTTTCAAAACTGAAATTTTTCATTGCAAAACTAAATTTTTTGTTTTAAATTTAATATTTTGCCCGAACTTTATAAAGTTTCTAACTCCGCCACTTTGTGACTTATGATAGACAAACTATTAGTTATAGATTAGTTGAGCAGAAAGAAAAAAAATAGTGGGACGGATATATATAAAAAAACAAACAATGATTGTAATTTTATAGTTTGTTTGTTTAAAGGTCTCTAAATTAATTAATATAAGTAAAAATATGGAGTAATTTTGATAAGAAAAATGTTAAACACCACAGTATCTTCAATATAAATAAACTCTTGGAACTTGTGTATTCTACTTTTTTAAACTAAAAAAACACTATATCCAATATAAATTTTACCTTTTTTTAGGAAATCTTAACTAGTGCCTAGCCCCAAGAACATTAGTTAGCATGACCCTTTTGATAAAAGTGAAGATGGTTCAGAAATAAGTGCTTAAAGAATTAGGTATTTGTAATGATTATTGTCCCGTCTTTTTTATTTTTAAATCAGACAAAAGTTAATCTTAAATTTTAGTTAAATCAAATTGTGTTTTACCCATAAAATTACAACGGATTCATTCCCATAACCACATACACAAGTATTTTAGGTTATATGATAGAAAAAAGAAGGGTTAATTAGCTTTTACCCCCCTGTAATATACACAAAAATTGCTTTACCCCCCTGTAAAAAAATTTTGTTGCTTTACCCCCATGTAATATCAGATTTTGTGTTTTACCCCCCTGGACTCAAGTCAACCATACTATAACCGCCGCTAAAAAAACCGCCGCAAATAAAACCGCTGCAAAATATAATTTAGCGAGGGTTTTTAACCGCCGCAAAAAAACCGCCACAAAAAAACCGCCGCAAAATATGAATTAGCGACGCAAAAAACTGCCGCAAAAAAACCGCTGCAAAATAAAAATTTTACCGGCGGTTTTGAACCGCCGCTAAACAAAACTGACGCAAATTATATTATGGTTGACTGAGTCCAGGGGGGTAAAGCACAAAATCTGATATTACAGGGGGGTAAAGCAACAAAAAAATTTTATAGGGGGGTAAAGCAATTTTGGTGTATATTACAGGGGGGTAAAAGCTAATTAACCCAAAAAAGAAAAAATATAAAAAAGACTACATTAAAGAATATCCCTACAGCTTCTACTAACGTTGCTAAATAGAATTATAAAAAAAAACTAAATAATAAGAGTTTTTTTTATGAAAGAGATAAGATAGTTGTTTATGTACCATCACAATTCTCTAAAAAAAACTCTTAACTTGGTGAAAATAAGAGTTTCCTTTTCTCTTTTTTGAATCAATCAAAGAGTCATATATTATAGAAGAAGACATTCTCATTAGCACAAGAAATGCATAATGAAAAGGGCGGACCAAAGTCAAAATACAGAACAGAGACCAAAATACAAGATATAATGTCTTAAGACAAGCACTTCAAGATGCACTTAGACAAATTAAAGGGTGTGATTCCCACATGTAAAATGAACAATAAAAACACTTAAAATTAGTAGTAAACCACCACCACACCTGTAATTTTATATAATGAATCATATAATCTGCATCAAACACCTTCTGGTTAAAAACTCAATCATTTCTAGCTTTCCAAATACTCCAAATTGTCGCCAACCAAATCACTCTAAAATTGTCTTTGATCTTCAAAAAACGCAACTGAAGGCCACTAAAAATGCGAGCATGAGAAAGAGCACTATTGGGAAGAGCCCCTTGAACACCCAATCAGTTCCGCACTCCACACCACACCCTATGAGAATCCTCACAAACAAAAACCAAATGTAATAAAGACTCGACGCTACCACAGTCAAGACTACAAAAATGAGATCCAGCATTTACAATTCCTCTCCTTATTAAGTTGTCTTTTGTTGGTAGACAGTCCGCAAAAAGACGCCAAAAAAAACTGAAATCTTCAAAGGAACACTTTTGATCCAAATTAAATCAGATTGTCTCTCTTCTGAATTGTCGTCAACCACATCACTCGTCAAAGACAAATAAGCTTCCTTGACAGAAAATGACTCAGAATTTACTGTTTTCCACAACCACCTGTCAGAAAAATTATGCTACAAAACAATATTAACCAATAAAGCACAACAATCCTCCAACAATTCATCCTCCTATCCAAACAACCGACGTCTCTAGGTCCAACCCGCCCCACCGACATCCCACCCACTACGATGCAAAGCTCCCACCGAAATCACAGGCTCGGTAAAAAGCCCAGCAAGACGGGGAAAACGCTCCCTAAGAACAATACCTTCGCCCAACCAAGGATCATCCCAAAATAAGAAATCTTCCCCATCACCCAAACGTCTAAACAAAGACTTTTGAAACCAATTATCTATCCCATTAAAAGACCCAATTTTAATACCGACAATATCCTTCCACCATGTCGAAGCCTTTCTCCCCCGTACACCAATCTCTCCTGCAACCTCCCCGTATTTATGAACAATCACTTGTCTCCATAAACCACCTCTCTCAGTTTTTAACCGCCAACACCACTTACCAAATAACGCAACATTATTGAACTCTTACCTTTCTAACACTAAGCCCACCATGACTCCTATCTAGACACACTTTATCCCAATGAATCCAATGAACCTTCCTAGATTTCTCATCCCCGCCACACAAAAAAGATTTAAAGAGAGATTCGATAATAGAAATAATACATGTGGGAGCCTTGAAGAAGGAAAGAAAATAAACCAGAAGCGAGGACAAGGCAGCTTTGAGGAGGACCAGACGACCCCCCATAGAAAGATGACGACTTTTCCAAACAGATAAACGTGACTTTATACGATCAATCACCGGTTTCCAAAATGAAAGTCTTCGAAGATTTCCTCCAATAGACAACCCCAAATAGTTGAAAGGAGTTTTCCCAATTTTACAATTCAACACCCAAGAAGCCTCCTCCAACCAAGAATCATCAACATTGACTCCTACCAATAGACTTTTGTGAAAATTAACTTTTAAACCCGAAATTGTTTCGAATAACAACAAAATAGCTTTGATTGCATATGAATGTTTGCCCAACTCTTCTCAACAAAAATGATAGTATCATCAAAAAATTGAAGATGAGTCACTCTAAAAGACAAGTCGCTCCCAACTGGAAATCCTGAAAAAGTGAGGCATGCACTGATGCACTCAACATGGCGTGCAACCCTTCAGCCGCAATAAGAAATAAAAACGGCGACAAAGGATATAATGGTAACATTAAGGATTTAACCCAAACATTTATATAAGGGTCATATTATCGTATACTTTAAAGTATATGTTAAAATTCTATAAATATTAATTGCATCTAGAACAAAACATTTTTTCCCTTTACACTAATTAAAATACACAATTTCTAATATTAAATTTTTATATCTTTAGTATACTGATAGATACTCTTAACATTTCCCTTTATATGATGATAAAACGTCAGTTTTCTTCTCAATTAATTGAAGTATTGAACAACATGAAGGCTGACACATATATACAAGTTGTATTGACATGCCTGGTCATAGTAATAATATTGAAATCACTATTGTGAGAATTGAATCTGGTTGATCTTATTAAATCAAACTACAGTGACCACGATCCATTAATTCAATTAATGGTTCCATGTGTGAAAATTTAATTACTTTAAGTTGATTTAAATGAATGTTTTTAAAAATGAGATTGGCAAGCCTTTTGTGTCATTAGTTAAAAAAATAATTTTAGTGTCACGTGCAATTATTATTATATAGGTAAGTTCTTTGGTTTTTATTATAAGAAGATATTTGTTTTTTAGATTTATGGAATGTTTTATGTATTTGGACTATATTATAAATTAGATACATCAATATTTCATGAATCTAAGAAGTCAATTTCTCTTTATAATAAGGACTGGAGGAAGTAAATATTTATTTTTTCAAAAAAAATTTACACTCTATTTTTTTTGACGTAACACTCTCTTGTCTTTTTCATAACTAATAATCAACAAAGATTATATTTACATATTTTCATACAATTTTTTTATAAAAAAATACAAAAAAATATCTCCAATCATTATATTTTAATTTATTTTAATAATGTAATTTTTTTTATAATATGGAACATAATATATAATTGATTCACTCAGTTAACGATCTCAATTATCTACAAAAGACCTAACGATTCAGATTTGTTTAATCAATTAAATTAGTTTTTACAGAATTGAATCTTAGCCATTTAGTAGTATTTTTTTATTGGACGGTCAGAATTGAATCTTCATGAGTATTAATATATAGCATACAAATAATTTTAAATTTTGACATAAATGATCTATATATGATGTATAAATTTTCAATCTTCTAAACTAGAATTTGTAATAAATTTTATGAATTTAATATAAATTTAATAATAAATATTCTTATAAGTCATAGTATATATATTGGACTCACACATATTATATTAGAGTTTCTATTTATTGATGATGTATAGTGTATAGTAGTAGTACTGGAGTACAAAAGAATGTGTCTAATAGAAGAATCGCGTATCCTGAAAAGATATCTGCACCGGGATATGCTGGTGCATGCTTGTGATAAAACATGTCTTTAATTCAATTCTATGTATGTATGGTATGGTGTTCTATTCTTCTATATATCCTATGGGTCCCAAAAGGAAAGAGTGTCAAGCTCAAGTAGATGGATGGATCCATTTTCACACGAATGATCGATCTGGACTGGTTGGTTGTAGCTGTGAAGAACATCAATAGCAGAGGATTTTAATGAAAAGCTGCCTCATACAAATTTGCAGTATTAATAGAGAGAGACTGTAACACACAGAAAAGAAAATTGGCATCATTATTGGGATGAGACATTATGCTAAACCAATTCTAAATGAAATAAAAGCATTGTTTTTATTTAGGTTATAAATATTTAGACTTTTTATTTTTAGTTTCTCGCAAACTTTTTTCCTACATTTTAGTTTTTATAAAATTCTCTAATACGAATTTTGGTCTCTACTTTTAAATCAACTTATGTATACTACTTAAAATTTGGAATTATGTATTGCAATCATGTTTAGTATATTAAAAATTGAATTGATTTGTAAAATTTTAATTTTTTTCATTAAATGTTTGCGCTTAAAAATTCATAGTTAATTCATCAATTGTTAAAAAATTGTGAATTTTAGTGTGAGTAATTTTTATAATATTATAAATATGTATACAAAACTTCGTTAAATTTTTTGAATCGTACACATAGTTGATTCAAAAGCAGGGAGCAAAAATCATGATCGGAAATATTTAGAGGACCAAAAAGTGGGAAAAAAATTTATAAGGACTAAAAGTAAAAGACTCATATGTTTATAGGGGCCAAAAACATATTTAACGCTTTTTATTTTGAAATTTTCTCATCAATTGACAAATAACTAATAAATTTTTTGACAACTAATAAGTTATTCATTACACTTTATCATATTTTACCGTATTACTTAAAACGACTTTGAGAATCGTCCGTCCGACAATGTAATCTCTGATTCTCAATATAAAATAAAATCTCCGGTCAATTTCACAAATTCATGTTTTTCATATATCCACCATACACTAGAACATTTGATGATAGTCTAAATGTAAGTATTCCCTCGTGTGGATCAATCAAAAAATTTACTAGTGATGCATTAGTTTTTAAATTAGGGTTAATGTGCTTTTACACTCTTGCAATGTAAGCAAATTAGTAGTATTTTTTAAGTATCTCCTATAATATAAAGATTTTATCATTTATAGTTTTTATTGACTTTTACTAATGTGACAAACAATAATCAACCGTCACATCAATAAAAAGATGACAAAAAATATATTTCAATAGATATTTCAATAATATACCGATATATGATTGCAAAAAATAATTCAAAATTTTAAAAGATATTCATAAATTAACTTTAAAAAAATTGACAAAAAATATGTGTGGATTAAATAAAAATTTGCTATAAATTTTAGAGGAAAATTAAAAGAAAAATGTGAGATATTTGTAGTGAAAACAAATATGTCAGCTTGTTTTCTGATGTATTTTATTGGATTGGATTAATTTCTCTGTTTAGCTTGTCCACACAGAAAACTGTTTTCTGAAATATCCAATGCCTTCTTTGCATTCTGCTATACTAATTCAGTTCTTCACCAGAAAGCCGTCATTTTAATTCCTATTATTTGTTGTTTTTTGTGTATGTTTGTAAAATGTTTCTAAAAATTGACCAGATATAAGGAGAGTCACCAAAACCGGTTTCAAACTCGAATTAATTTATTTGTACATATGTCTATATGATATGATATGATTTCAGTCTTCAGAGATAGCAGATCATGTGTACTGTACATCAACCAAGCTTGTTGAGGAACAGAGTTTTGATAAAATAACATCAAGTGATATCATGCATCCCTTTAAACTAACATAAACGACAGATTTCATTTCAAGATATCAAATCAATATATATAGCTATATACTCCATTTTATTATAAAATAAAAAAAGAAAAAATAACTATCCAATATTTTAATGAATTTAGTTTACATAAAAAAATTTATAGGTTTTTAGGCCGGCAAAATAGACGAATTTGATAAAAATATTTTTTGATTTACTTCTTTGTAAAAAAAATTCCTTATTTCTGTTTAACTTTTTTGCTAATGTGACAGACAAAAACTCAATTTTTGATGATATGACATTGGACTTTTTGTAAAAATAACAGTTGACTTTTGCATGTCATATCAGCATAAAGTCAACATAAGGAGTATGTAATTCCCAAAACAAAATTTTTACAAGGGGTAATTCAAAATATAATTTTATAGGTGGGAAAAGCAAAGTTAAATTCACCTATTTGCAGGAAGTAAAAGCTTATTAACCCAATTTTCAATCATATTCTCAAACAATGTAAAATCATAATTGTCCATATAATACTAGAATTAGAGGACTTGAACGACTTCGACTCTTTTTGTTCGTTTATTTCGTTGTTACAAAGCGATGAAGTTCAAAAATTCATCAAAGTGTCAAATACGTTCGTTTTAACTGAAATTAACCTTCTCACTTTACGTACATACATACCAGAGCGTCATATTTTCTTGTAGCAGTGACATAGTTATGTCCTTTTTTCATGTGGGATTCGAACCCCTTAATTTGTTTAGAGACAACGTAAATTGCTTCTCTATAGACGTTGTATTTGTATTTTTAGTCTTCTCTTTATAATATGACTTTAATTTGACCTCTTCTTTATACATACTTTGTACTAAAGATAGTGTCTTTTATTTTATTTTATTTTATCTAGTTCATTGATTGTTTCAAAAAAAAAAAAGTTAAGACCTTGATTGTGGGGGTGCGGACTACTAAAATTTATAATTATGAAACTTGAACCCCTTGTATTCGCCTACACTCATTCATGAAAATTTCTCTTTTGCCCCCCTCCCTGTTTCTCTATTACCCCCCTAAAATCTTAAATTGCCCTTCAATTCGGGGCGTAGATCCCGAAATGAGGTTCGAGATGTAGAACCCGAAGTATGTGCGGAGTTTTGGGGGGTGCAGGCACCATTTCAGGATCTAAAACCCGAAATGGTGCAAGTTTTTAAGTTTAGCATCAATGCTGAAATGATTTTTGGGTGAGTTTTGGGGGTGCAGACACCATTTCGGGATCTAGAACTCGAAATGGTGCAAGTTTTTAAGTTCAGCATCGATGCTGAAATGATTTTTGGTGAAAGTAGCTCACTTCGGGACGTGGATACCAAAATACATTTCGGGTTTTAGATCATGAAATTTTCGTATAAGGGTAAATAAGGTAGTTAGGAGGGAAAAGAATATTGGGGGGGGCAGAAGAGAAATTTTCCTCATTCAACTTATCACACTTCATCTTTTTCCCCCCTGACTACCTTTTTTGTCTTTAGGGGTATTTAAGTAAAATTTGGGATGTAGATCCCAAAATAAGGTTCGAGATGTAGAACTCGAATTTTGTGCGGAGTTTTGGAGGGTGCAGACACCATTTCGGGATCTAGAACCCGAAATGGTGCCTGCACCCCCAAAACTCTGTACAAATTCCAGGTGGGTATAGGCACCATTTCGGGATCTAGAATCCAAAATTGTGCATGTACGTACCCCCCAAAACTCTGCACATACTTCGGCTTCTACATCCCGAACCTCATTTCGGGATCTACGTCCCGAATTGAAGGACAATTTGGGGTTTTAGAGGAGTTATAGAGAAACATGGGGGGGCAATTGAGAAATTTTCCATTATATCACTCGATGTCTTATATATTTATCTCTCAAGCAGGGTAAAATGCATAATTGAAAATGATTTAAATTATGACTCAACATGTTGATTTTATTTGACCCATCTTAGAATTGAGAGGGGGTCTAACTCAATCTCACAAAAAACCGATTTGTAAAATGAAAATTACTCTCACTTTATAAATATATATTCCGGTCATCTCGCAGTCCGTGTGGGATTTCTTAACATTAACCCTTGAAAGAAATCGAGTGAAATCTCTTGGGTGAAATAATTGGAGCAAGGTGAAGAAATTGACAAACGTACACATTTGTAGTTGAAATACTAAGCGCAGACCTAGTTCCAAAATCCAGAACAATATATAGATGGCTTGTGCCAAACTAATACAATTATTTCAATACCTTGCACTTAGCTATACGTATTTAATTAATTAACTGGTCCCGGATCATATTATTGTTTGTGAAAATATGTACGTAAGTTTTTTTTAAAATAGGGACACGTAAGTTGATGGCAATTGAATTTCAAGCTACTATATATGTATATGTATTAGACTAATTAGTAATTACTACCTCTGTACCAAAACAATGTCCTTACACATATCAATACATAATATAAATTTTTGATTATTTTAATGTTTTGTGAAAAATTATAAAATATTTACATTATAAAAGTATTCATTAAGAAATCAAACAAAATCTTATATATGCTTTTGATTTGATTTATATAATATTATTTCCACGCACAATTTGACACGATACTTGACATTTGAACATTGTTCACCAAATTTATACTGTGGACGACATTATTTTTACCATGGTGTTTTACCACTAGTAAATTTTAATAAATACGTAGTATTATTTTTTTCCTTCATATATTTTATTATATTATTTACCATAGTAACACATTAAAGGTTGTAAACCTTTGGGCCATTTTAGGTCCATATTAGGTTTCACTTTTTTTTATATATATTTTTTTGAAGTAATCATATATAGTAACACAAAAATTGGTTTGTGTCATTAAGAAATTAATCTACTCTATTACTAATCATAAGAGTATATGTTATTAAACTTTTTTCAACATATATCTATCACATTAATCACTTTGATAAAATTAAATGTTTGTTATTCCTTTTGTTTCTTTTCAACTATTGTTTGTGATTCATGTACAATATTGATACCATATATTTTTATTAATATATAAAAACAAATATATTAGTATATAATATGTATGTTGTTCATTTTGTCTCGATAAATATTTTTAAAATATTATTTTCTTATAATTTTTAATATACATAATTAAAGATATTAATGGTCAAAAATATACATTAACATATATACAAATGTCAATTGTGAGTTTGTGACAGTTAAAAAGAAACAAGTAGTTAATTCTTGAATAGAAGTTATTTACAGTGTATATATATATATATATATATATATATATATATATATATATATATATATATATATATATATATAGGGGTTGCTAACATTGACAATGTGGGTCAAAGTTAAGATTTATGACCTATGTAAAAAATACAAAGGGGTTGGGGGGCGCAGAGAAAAGGGGGGCGCACGGAGAAATGGGGGCGCGCAAAGAAGAGGGTGGGGGCGCGCGTGGAAGAATTGGGAGGGGGGAGCGGAGCAATTCATGTTGGTCATAGTTGCTAACTTTGACTTACATGGATCAAAGTTAACAATCTCATATATATATATATATATATATATATATATATATATATATATATATATATAACACTCCATAGACATAGAGTATGGATCAAGTATACCCTTATTAGGTAGAGTATCGATCAAGTATCTTGTTACAAAGTAAGATGAAGAAAGTAATTTGGTTTAATTTTTTTAGGTCATCTATGTTACATTTAATTTGTTTATATGTGGTATTTCAAATTATAAGCAAACATAAAATATTATAAAAATTAAGGTGAATTTAATTTATTGTTTCAAAATTTTTAAAAACTTGATACTTAAGTTATCTATTCAATTGTTTCAAAAAAATTTATCAATTTAAATATTAATAGAACTCTATTCTAAAATTCGACCTACTTAGTTAAGTTTAAAACTCAACTAAGGATGACAACGGATAGAGTCGGACGCAGATTTGGTACTACCTAAATTCGAATATGAAATGGTGACTCGAACCCAAATGACAACCGGGTATCAAAATACCATCCGAACCCGAACATGTTGGGTTCGGGTTTACAATAAAAAAAATAAAAAAATAAGACAAATTCAACGAAATTACGATTTACAATATACTATAATATTATCTTCAATATTAAAATAGAGATGAAAAATAACATATAACATACTAATATAAGAGAGATAATTATATATTTTAATATATAACGGATGTAGTTTCATATTTTAATTAGATATGCATTTATCATTATCTGAATCCGAACATTGCAACTCAAATTTTCCTCGTTGACTCGGATTATGGTTGAGTTTTTTGCCATCCCTAAACATTTTTTTGAATGTACTAGTTAACAAGAAAGGTAACCACATTATTATTTGAGAAAAAGCTTTATTCAGGTTGAAAATGAAAAGTGAGTCATTAGTTTGAGAGAGGATTCAGTTGTAATGCAAAGATTATAGTCACTTTAAAAAAGGAGTAACAAATTTAGGCAAAAATTGAGGGTAAGAATGGGTGTGAACGTGTGAAGCCATGCCATGTTTACAATTTTATGTCCTTTTTTCTGATTTGAAATAGTAGAAGCAGTAACAACTTTTCAGTTTATAGCTATGAACAAACAGGACCTAAATAATCTCACAAATATTGATATAAACCCCTAAATATGAGACAAGTCCATGTGATATTTAAATTCTTGGTTTTCTCAAACTCAACATCAACAAAGCAATATAAACAAGCAAATCAGCAAATATATTGACACTTGCATAATCAACCTCACTAAAATGGAAAATAAAATTTAAGTAAATAACCAAAGTAGGAGGAACAATTTCTGAGCGCCGCCAGTGTAATCATTCAAAATCATAATCACAGGGGATTCAATTTAATTAAAGACTTCATCTTCAACTTCCCATAATTTTTTTTTTTATTTTGTATTTTCTTAATTTTAAATAAATAAAAAGTCACCTATCAGTATCAGCTGCTAGCTAAAAGCAGCTTTTTCACAACACCATCCTGCACAAAAATCTTCATCCTTTATTAAGAACTGTCTTTTGTTGGGTTCTATTTATTTTTTATAATATTATTAAAAATTAAAGTATAAAAAATAGTAAATTTTAAGGATTAGTATTGATTTTCAAAATAAAGTTAAATATAAGTTTAGTCTGTATAAATATTTTAAATTTTGGTACTTCAAAAAAAGTTGACATTTTTTTGTCTCTATTTATATACAACTTATATGTATACTTTAAAGTTTTGAATTATTTTTTGTTGTTAAGTAAGTTAAAAATTTAGTTGATTTAAAAAATTTAATTTTTTTAATAAGGGATAAATTAAATATGAATTGTTGAAGTATTTGAAGTTTAAAAACTCATATTTAATTAATTATTTGTTAAAATTTGTGAATTTTTGTATAGGGTGATATTTATAATATTATAAGCATGAGTAAAATCTCATTAAAAAACATAAAAAAAAACATACAGTAACTAAAAACATATTTAACATTTTAATGTAAAAGTTAAAAGAAGTTGAAGATCTCAAATTTACCTAAAGCAAAGAAAGTATAAAAATTTATAGTTTAATTAGATTTTTTATCCCTTAACTTATTTATTGGTTCTATTTTAGTATCTCAATTACTAAATAATATTATATTTTAGTCCATTAATTTATTTATTGGTTACATTTTGGTTATTTAATTAATTATATTGTTACATTTTAGTCTTTAATTATGTCTTGTCTGTCAAATAAATCATTTTTTATAAAAAAATTGTGAAAAAATTCTTAACATTCAGCATTAATATTCTTCATTATCAATAAAGAAATTTACCACTTCTTTCATCGTCTAACTCATAAAAGCATCACGAAACCCAAATTCTTCATCACGAGGAAGATGAATTTTTCTAGATTTGGTGTTGAAGATGATTAATTTTTCTTGTTCAGTGATGAAGGAGACACTGAATTTTTGAATTTGTGATAAAAAGTGATGAATATTAAATGCTAAACAGTGCCCCCGGAGCATTGGTTAAGCATGTAAATAAAGAAATCATGTATTGGAATTTGTGCATTCAATGCATCGAAAATGTAAAAAACATATTTATTTTATCTAATATTTTCACTTTTAGTATACTTAACAAGTGCCCCGGGGGTTCGATCCTCATCTTGGGTATGGAGCAGCTTTAAATCTTTGGGGCAGCTATCTCACCTATCGAGGTGCCTCCAATCTAGCAAGAGATTAATTAGTGTTCGGCGGTGGATACCCCGGTCTCGACCAAAAAAAATAATGATATGATTATAAATAACTACGGTTATGTATGATTGTGTTAAATTAAGAAATGTTATATGGAAAAAAAGTTATGAGCTAGTTTCTAAAATTGTCTTTTATTATATATGAAAAATATAAATTGAAGAATTAAAACAAGAAAGAATAATAAATAATTAAAAGTATAATAAAAAAATTACAAAAAAAATTATAGAAAAATAACGTTAAATATTTCATTATAAAACGACTTATATTTTAGTATATTTTTTTGTCAAAAAAAAAACTTATATTTTAGTTTAATTTTTTTTTCAAAAGAATATAATGAACGTATATTTTCGTAGAAAGAGTACTTCTATTTTGTAACCAAAAAATAATATCTACTACTAGTATAGTTTTTTGCCAAATAATGTATGTCAAGCACATTTTATTTTCTAGTAGTATTAGCTTCCACTATTTTCATGGAATATTGGGAAGGAAAATATGGGGATATTCTAGTAATTAACTGCAGTTTCATTAAAAACTGATATTCAATCATACAAATCCTTTATAATTTTTTTGTTGGAAAAATATTTTTCAATCATAAACTTTTAGACGACCCAAAAAGGCATGGTTCATTCCCCTATCTCACCCAAATTTGTATCCTTTCTTGCTCTCTCGGAAATAGTCGAAGACATTCAATTACTACTACTCGAGTGTGATTAATTAGCTGTCACCAATCACCAACCATCAATTACCACTTCCATGTTTAGAAAATTAAAATTTTAATTCAATAGATAAATAAGTTAAAATTGTTAAGTCAAATTTATATGATCGAAATTCAAACTTCGATCATTTTATTTTGTATGTGAATTTACAATGATTTACTCCTTATTTTATATCGTAAGAGAAAAATTAAAATACAATAATTAGTAGTAATCTTTTTTTGTAAAATGGTTGCATGGAAAAAAGAGAAATAATTTTTCTTGGTTATTGATTATGTAAAAGATAAGAGAGAGTAAATTTTTCTAGAAAAGATAAAAAGTTGAGTTTTTTCTCTTATAAGAACAAAAAAAGATGAAATATTTCTCTTATAGTAAACTTTTTTAAAAGATGAAAAAAATATTTTGATTCTATAATTTTTTTAGAAATAACGTTAAAATATTTCTAAAAAAGATGAAAAAAATTCAATCCAATTTAATTTAATACAATTTAATTTGGATCGGTTCTTTTGATTCTTAATTCCATTGTACTAGTAATCCCTCCGTCTCATAATAGATTTTTCTTGAGTTTTTCCCCTCTTTATGTACAAAAAAAAAATATTTCTTGAATTTTTTATACTTTTTAAAAAATATTAGTTTTGTTGATTTTAATTTTCAATAATAATATGAGCTTGTTTACTAAATTTAATTCTCCTCCAAATTAAAATCTCTAACCTAAATTTCGATATTAAAATTGAATATTGTTGAGATGATAAACAAAAAATACTACTATTATAAACAAAAAATACTTCAAATTTTAGTCATTATTATAAACAAAAATTAATTACTTTTAAATTAATTTTTTTTGGTAAGGGATTACTTTTAAATTAATTAATATTTTAAATATACCTTTATTTAATTCTACTACTTTTAAACAATTATTCTACTTTTATATTTTGATACATGTGATTTAAAAGGACATTACAATAAATTTAACTGATAACTTACGTTAAATCAAAAAAATTAATTACACTTAACTAAATTTTTTAAATACCGCGTAAGTAATAGCGTTCAATATATAATACTCCCTCCATCATAAAATATAAGAGAAAAGTGGTCAACAAAAATTGATGTATCTGGATCAAATTCTTAACTAGATACATCAACTTTTATTGATCACTTTTCTTTTACATTTTAGAATGGAGGGAGTACACTGATGGAAAAACAGGAAGGAGACAAGTGGGGTTAGGCAACAGTTGGCTTTTAAAAGTCTTCGGATGTGTAGGACGATAGTGGTCCGGCAATAGCAATACTAGCCCTAGTTAAGGTAGAGATGTGCAAAAAGTTCATTGGATAGTAAGTAATGTTTTTTATTTTTATTTTGAAATTTGAGATCAACCTATATGATCCATAGAATAGAATAGAACACTGTATAATGCGATGACAAATTAGAAATATTGTCATCATGTCATGCATGCACAGTAGACAAGGTCTCTTCTTAAACTTGCAGAATGTATTGTTTGTACTCTACTATACAAAATCAGTGATTATTAACTTCTAATACAGACAAAATGACACGTTCGGTTACTTATAAACATGCTTTTGGATTTTTCATTTGTCTTTCTAAAGCAAAATTATTGTGCATATACAGTAGTACGCTTTGGTGTTCTTTTCACAACGCCATATTTTGAACTTAATTATATGAAGTACTATAAGTTTATAAGTTAGGCATCCGCTATAAATTAGTTTATTTGTTATATGTTAGTAATTTTTACAAAATAAAACTTAATTATATATATATATATATATATATATTTTTTCTTGTTTTGGTTTTTACACTCTAGTTCATAGAAGAAGATATTAGTAGTCTAGGGTTTGAGACGTTTTCTGACAACAAATAGTTTTAGTCGTCTCTTATATGTAGTTGTAGAAAATTGAACTGTGATTTTTTTTCCGTGTTTGAGTGGTTTATGTTGCCGTCGCGAGTTGGAGGTGTTTTGTTGCATTTCCGGCTGTATTGTTGTTAGTAGGGATGTTCGTGGTGCGATTTAATTTGGTTTTGAGCAAAGAAAATTATTTTAGCTGCAAGATAAAAATATATCTAGTTTGGTTTAATTTGGTTGATTTTTAAAAAGTCATTTAAATCAAACTAATACGGTTTGAATTGTTTCGGTTGGTGCGGTTTATAACATAACATTTTAGTATCAAACAATTTTAAACATTGAAAAAACATAACTTGAAGTTCGAAAATAATATTATAGTACAATAAAAGTTGTTTATCCAAAGGAGATGAAGTTGAAGTGGAAGATTGTACTCCCTCCGTCCCAAAACTATTGTCCTTTTAGAGTTATGCACGTGGATTAAGAAACAATAAAGATTGATAAGTTAAGTCTATTTTACCCTTACTTTATTAAGAAAGAGAAAATATATTTAATTAATACTTTAACTTTTGTAAGGGTACAATTGATAAACTAACATTAATTTTACATCGGTTTGCGAAAAGGACAATAGTTTTGGGACAAAACTAAAATGCTAAAAGGACAATAGTTTTGGGACGGAGGGAGTAACATGGATGAAATGGATATATAGTTGAAAATGTAGTGTTGAATATGTATGTTCTCTAGACTCATTCGGTGGGCTAACTTGCTGATTGGGCTATGTATTGAAATAATAGAAGTTTAAGTGTTTAATTCTGCGGTTCCGTTTGATTCGGTTTCCTGAAATGAAAACCGCCAATTGACCGAACTGTGCGGTTCATCAACAAAATATCCGAATTCATCCAAATCAAATACAATTTTTGTAGTTTCGGTTAAGATTGGTTGGATTTATTCGACTATGATCACCCCTAATTGCTGGATCTTAATCTGGGTTAATTTTGTTTTGAACTGGTTGACTTCAGACAATTTGGCTCGAAAATGACCATTGGTGCTTGTTGTTCTTGTGTCTAAGCACTTTAATAGATGGTTAAAAATTTGATTTATTGATGAAAAAAATTCACTGTGTGCCTAGAAAGAGATTAGTTATAGTTAATACTTAATGGGTAACAATGGTACAAAATTTATATCCGTATCATATATATTGACCTACATGTTTTTTTTATAAATTAATTTCTTTATCTTAAAATTTAAATATTTTAAATAATTTTCTGAAGTAATATTAGGAACAATATAAAAAATTCATTTACAAAAAATTAAATATTTTAAACATGAAAATATAAGTTTACAAAAAATTAAACATGAAACTAATTTTCTGTACTTATATTTTCACAATTTTTCTATAATGTTGTAACCATAAAAAGAGAAATTCAATATTATGGTCATTGTGTAACACATGCATATGTTATCATGGTTATACATTGTGTAGGACATAGTATTATCTTACTCCATCATCAAATCAATCACTTTCCCAACATCCTCTGATAGTTTCATTTCATATATCTCTCTCAGAAACAAAAAAATAAATAAAGAAAAAGAAAAATTAGCTTCATAAAATCTCTCTATAGTTTAGTTGATGTGCACAATAACTCTCTCATCTCACACCATAATTGCACCTCTATAAATACCACCCAAACCTCACCATATTCAAGAAAACAAAAACAACACTTCTCTCACCATTTTCATTTTCATCTCTCACAAACACATTCATTATCATTCTCATAATCATCATCTTCAATGGAAGAAGCACTTAACCGTCTCAACGGAACAACCACACCCTCACCCATCCCAGACACAAAAAAACCAACAAACAAAAGAACAACATCAAGAGAGACCACAACCACCAACGGTAATGGCGGCGCACTTCGTTACCGAGGAGTGCGCCGTCGTCCGTGGGGTCGTTATGCAGCTGAAATAAGAGACCCATCGTCCAAAGAACGCCGCTGGCTTGGCACGTTCGACACAGCCGAAGAAGCCGCTTGTGCTTACGACTGTGCCGCACGTGCCATGCGTGGTATTAAAGCTCGCACAAATTTCATCTACCCTTCTTCTCCACCACCAAACTCCACTACCACTTTTCCTTCTTTTAACTTCCCTAAACATTCTCAAACTAACCGCCAAGTGGCTTCTTGTGGTTGGTCTTCTTGTACCGAACCTAACAGAAACAACTCTTCATCTTCTTCTTCTATTACTTCTCTGGACACGGTTCTGTTTCGTGAATTCATCAACTCTTCGAGTCATTTCCACGACAATTATCCTTATTCTTATAACAACAACAAAGGTTGCTCTAGTTCTTGTTCTGGTTCTGTTTCTAATCCTAGTTCAAATTCTAGTTCAGTTTTTCTACCAGCGTGTTGTATGGTGAATTCTTGTGGTGGAGGTGCAAATAGCAACATGAGCAACACTTTTGTTGGTGGTGTAGATGGGAGCAAAATTTCTGTTGAAGATGATTCTGAGTTTTTTCCTAAAGAATCTTCTGATTCTGGTTTATTAGAAGAGATTGTGAATAAGTTCTTACCAAAACCTAAGCAAGAGATTAAGACTGAGATACTGCAAAAGACAGTGAATTTCTCTGACCCTTTTGTTCAAACTGCACCTGTGTATGATCACATGGTTGATATCAAAAAGGGGTTTTCAAAGAATGAATTTTTAGGTGTTGGGTTTGATCAACATGGTTTTAATATGCAGCAGTATGAGAATTTCAATAATGGGTTTAGTAGTGCAAGTTTTCAGTCTTTGCCTGTTGGAAATGAACAGATTATGATGAATCATGCTGAGAATTCTGTTATTCAGTATCAAGAGTTACTTAATGCTTTTGCACTAAGGATGCAAAATGCTTAGTTAGTAGTTAAATTATGTATGTTAATTAATAATTATTATAAGTTTCATAAGTTTATATAATGTAGTTTTAATTTTGCTTTAATGCATGGTAATGGTTAATTATTCTATATACTACATCTTGTTGATTCTGTTTCTGTTGATCTTTTTAGGGTTTAGATGTTTCTAGGTTAAACTATGTTACTACCACTATGTACTTTTCCTTCTAGCAACTATGTTCTGAAAAGCAATGGATATTGGATTGGATAATCTTATAAAAGTGATAATGTAATATTAATATTTTATGAATGTTTTTGAGCAAGCATGGTTTATACCTTTTTCACTACTTTTTGCCTTATTTTGTTGTTATGTTCTGAAGGTTTGTAAAAGTTGATGAAAAGGGGTTAATGAGAAAGACAAACTCAGAGTAAAGTGAGTTTCTTGCTTTGTCTTCAGTTGCTAAAATAATCATGACTTATGTGGTTGACCTTGGAACTAGAAAAGTTTGTTTATTTGTTGCATAAGTTGTAGTACACTTTTTTATCATGCTTTTGTTAATTGGAGAATGTATTGGTCTGGTTTGAGTAATGCCTGGTTGTGTTGTCTTTTTCTTGTTTCAATTGTTGTGAAAATTGGAATTTACTAGTAGTAGTATTTATTTCAATGTTACTCCCTCCGTTTTAAAATGAGTGTCGCTTTAGCTCAAAAATTTTGTTTCAAAATGAATGTCGCTTTTCAATTCCCAATACAACTTTTTCCAATTATATCTACTAATTACTATTTTATACACTACTTCCAAGAAAATAAAGGAAAAAGTAAGTTTAATTTAGTAAAAGTACTATTACTTTTAACATAATGATTGCATTCCTTAATATGTGTGAAAACACCAAAAGCGACACTCATTTTGAAATGGAGGGAGTAGTAACAAAACAAATAAAAGAAATTTCCATTGAAATTTGTTTTGGGAAAAAGTGTAAATAGAAGCTGCAGGGTGAGGATTTTAAGTTAAAGGACGAATCAACATTCAGGGGTGTGAGGATTTTAGTTACTATACTTGGACAGTGAAGAATAAACAAGTTTTTTAAGGGATCTGAGTAGTGTACCTGATTCTGTATTTAAAATTGTATATTTTATAGTTTTAAAAAAAATATTTTTTTATTACGTACAAGTTTATAGTACATGTTAAGAAATCTGAAATAGTTCTTTTAGGATACCTCATGTGATAAATTGAACGACATATGAATTGAATAGAGAGAGATTTAGAAATCGATTCTTGATGAATTGAAACAGTTTATTTTTTCGATGTAAAAAAGAAGTTTGAAATAGTGCGGTGAAATGCGCGTGTTAGGTTTTTTTATTAGAAGAATGAAAGAATGAATGTTGTTTGTTATGCTATTGGTTGTGGAAGTGCAAGTTTTTGTTTTGGAGTGGCAGAGAATTGTTTGTTCAAATAAACATGGTGCTAGTTTACCTATGCCTATAATACTACTATATGGGCCAAGTTGTCGCATACTATGATCACAGTTAATGGACTATGGACCATTAGCATTTACAATTAGTTTTATGTTTGTGGTGTGCCTTATAATGTGCATAAAAATGTACTACTAAGTTTGTTTTTTGTACTTAAGTGACTGATCATAGTTGCATGCTACAACGGTAGGGAAAAATCAGAAAAACCATCTCAAGTTGGGGACTTGGTTGTGATATGGGAGTATATATGTTTTTGTTTGGGTACTAATGTTCTGGTTTTTAGGGGAAGATGTTTTAGTAATGTGGAGTTCAGTTTATGAAATAAAAAATATTTGATTAATAATTGTTTTATCTAATAATCGATCTCGAATTTTTTTGAAGAATTTGTTCTATAGATGTTTAATAATCTCTTGAATCCAATGTTTTAGTTGAGTTACATTGATATCTAATTTGATAGTGAAAACTCTTTTCCTTTAATTTGATATCTAATATGTTGTGGTAAGTGTGAGTAAGTCACACATTGTTAAGAAAAGTAGAGGTTGAACACTTTATAAGTAAGAAGACCCATAAACTCAATGCCTTAAAGTTTTGAATAAAAGTATAGTGTCAAACTTACTTGTATCGAAGTTCTTGAACTCAATGTGGATGATCTTCCGACTGCCCCCTCGATGTCCCAACATAATAAGTGTGTTGTAGAATCGAGATTTATTATTGGTTGGATTGATAAAATTCAAATTGAATTAAACTTGATTGATTAAATTATCCGTTTAGGACCCATTTGTATTGCAATATAAATTTTTGAATCCATTCATCATCATTTAAAAAATAATAACAAAATTAAAAAGATTAAATAAATCAAATTCACCACTTAATTAAAGAAAATAGGGACATTTTGAAGATTGTCCCTTAACGTTAAGTCACTCAAATTGTGATTGATTATACACTATTGGCGATTGGGTAATGGTAAATTGAATCTTGTTACTCTTACTACCTTGACTTGATTAACGCTATAACAAAGATTACATTATTGAAACAAATTGAGTTTAAGATCATTTTTACATATAATAGTAAAATTTTAATGAGATACTATTGAAATTAAAATTAAGTAGTTGGGAGAAACTAATGTAGCTCTTGCCACTTGGTCATTACTACTCATTATATAATTCATATGAAGAAGGCAATATTTGATGGTACACGTAATTAACATTGATAATGGTAGATCAAAATTTGTAGTATTACAAAGTTGCGTACTGCTGGTTCTCTGTTTGTGAAATAATAAATGACATTATTATTGGAATACATCATGCAAAGCAAAATAATCATGAGATAACTTAATTAGTCAAAAAAAAAAAAACTTAATGAGTCCATAAATTTCTTCAAGAAGTTGGGAGGGTCTTTTTTGTTTGTTTTGTCATATATGGTCTACAGGTCGATCTAGTGACTGAAACTAAAAGATTAAACAATTTATTCAAAATTATACAATCACACGACTGGTAACTACGACATTATAGTTACATTGTTTATTTTCAATATTATATATATTTAAACATGTGAAACAAACATTTTAAAAATATCTAATAAATCAAAATTTTGAGGCCTGTTTTTTGAGGTCTTGGATGAAGAGTCGTCTTGCCTTTGCTCAAGATCGACCCCTGTATGGATTATTAAATTTTTTTTGTTCTCTATTTCATGTTTCATCCATATATTTATACCGGCAGCAATCACTCTCCACCTTCATTCATGTCACGCTAAATATTACATACTATGAATTGAAAGGGACGTTCTAATCCAAAAAAATCCAAATAAAAATCACAAATCGATCCAAAAATTGAAAACCGCTAAACATCAAAGGTGTTTGGATTTCATTTTGTAAAAACCGTAGGATAAGATTGAATTTCACTTTGATTTTCCAAAATTAATCCAAACTGATCCAAACTGCATACGTATATTTTAGAACTTATTTATCATTTTATTAGTATGATATAAAAAAGTTGATGGGCCTCTTTCCTAAAGAAACTAGAGGATGAAAGAAAATAAAATCAACTTATAATCTTTTAATTGTTTTATACAATATTGACCCTACTTATTAAAATTTTAGATTCATCCCTGCTCAAAACCGACTTTAAACTACCCCACTGTAAATAGCATGAAATACGAACACATTAACCACTTCTAATTTTTTAATATAAAAATTAAATAACCCAAGTTAATTGGTTTCAAAGTTTTGCTAATGCATGTTTCCTCCCTTCCAAACAAAAACGGAATATATATGACAATTTGCATGTGACATAAAATGCAAAGTCAAAACTATAATGTAAAAATAAATAATTGCTACTGCATAAAACTATTAGTATTGGGCAGAATTTGTTCCTACGACGTCCGGCAAAACACCAACAAGGAATGAATCCTTTAATTAATTAGGAAGAAATAATTCATGGTTGATATATATATATAGAGCATTAGAGCAAAAGGACAATGAAATAAAATCTTAGTTGATAACTCCCCTATACTATACATATGGAAGTACTTTGATCTATAAACTATAACTTGATGAACATGATGATGATATTAAAAATATGTGCATATAAGGAGTATATGTCCACGTTACGTACTCATTTTTGGCCTAATAAATTGCTTCATATGATATAGTAACATAGACCATGCATGGGTCCATTTGCATAAGTTGTCTAATTTTGTCTCTTCTTACTTAGCTTCATCAATATTTGTTTTGACAAAAACTTAGCTTCATCAATATATAGTTCCTACTATCCAACTACTATATTTTAGTTTAATGTCAACGCACGGTACTATACGTAATGTGCTGATAAAACTAAATAAACTCTTGCATATGGGTCCCTAGAACAAATGTAAGTCGGCTTGTGCTCATTTAATTTTCTTCCACTTGATGGATTTTTTTTTGGGTTATAAAAAAATGAATGAAAAAGAAAAGAAAGAATACTAGTCGTTATTTTTTGTTGTTGTCTTAATTTCATGAGTAGTGCTATACATAGCAAAATATGCTTCCTGAAAACTTCACGAAGTGGAATGGTCCCACTTTTTTAATTTCTAAAAAAAAAAAAATTGCTGATTTGCTGCGTAAATATTGTTCCTCTAACCTCTAACCTACCACCGCTAAAAAGATCACCACTGGTCATAAAGCAGCTATGCTCCGTTTTTTTTCATCTGTGAAGCTGTAATAACATAACAAAAAACTCCATTGTAACGCAGTGATAGAAACAGAGTGTAAAACTACTTCACTCAAAGAACACTAACAACCAATTTATGCAATTAGTCAATGTTGTTTGAATACCTTGCATGTTTCAATTGGAATGAAATCCGATTGCAATTTTAACTTTTGATATTGAAACAAATTAACCCATATTTCCTTTTAAAGATTATTATATTTGTTCTTCCTAAATTACTTTCTTACTCGTTTCAGATCTCTATACTTGCATTCTCATCCGCCTATGATTCTCTTGTTCACATTATTCTCTTGGTTACTCTAACTTCTCCAACTACTTCTGCAAAATCACCGATTGAATTGAAATAAAGAAAAAAGAAAAAGAAGCATAAAAGAGAAGAAGAAAAATAGATTTGGGAAATTTCTATAGCTTTGTAGAGAGAGAGAGAGAGCGAATAGGTTGGGACACGTCATTCGGGATAAATTCGCGGTGTGTACATTCGCTGTATATAGCATTTTCCTAATTTCATTTGAAAATGAGATTTTAAAAGAATTTTGAATATCAACTAACTCATCAACGTTTATATAATCACCTAACACCTAACTCATCAACGCTTCTCCATTTGATCCTAAACGCAAAGGTAGCTCTAGTCACGTGAACATTTTGTTTGATCGGTTGAAGTTCATTTTAATTTTTGGTTAAATATTTCTTCGTCCCTACAAATATCAAAATTTTAACTTTTAGTTATTTAAAAAATTTCAGCAAGTTTTGATCCTAAATGTTTTGCGTTATGGATTTTGATTCATATTTTAAATCAATTCATGTGTATTATTCATTTTTTGAATGAGATTTTATATTCATGTTTATAGTATTATAAATTATAAAAATTTCTACATAAGTTCAAAGTTTTTATAATTTTAACAAAAGATGAACCGGACACACATCATATTCGAACACTCATCACACCACCATCATCGATTTATACAAATTAAAGTGTTAAACAATATTATTTATTTTCTACGTGGCATTTCAAAAACTTCTTTAACCATCCTCCTTTTACCTTCTTGCTTGAAGAATTCTTCAAGGAACTCAGAGAAACGATAAGTTCTATATTTTAGAGGGTGTTCTTCATCTATCAATTCTTGAATTGGCCCAATTGTTGTGTTTGGGTTTGGCCCATAAAACATCGCCATTGAAACTCGTGGATGCACATTGTTGGTAACAGCCCTGTGAAGTACACTTTTGTATCTTCCATTGCTTAGAACCTACATATAAAATTATAAAAGGTTACATATGTTTTTGACTTTTATAAATATTTGAATTTTTATTTTTTATTTTTCTAAATTTTTTTCCCATTTTTTAGTTCTTATAAGATTATTATGCATGTAATTTTAGTCCTTATTGTTAAATTAATGTATATTTTTGAATAATTTTTCTTGTAGACATGTTTAGAACATTGTCAAACGTTCTTTGGTAAAAAAGAATTCAAAAATTTGATTTATAAGTCAAAATTTCTATTACTTTTATTCTTAACTTTTACAATTTAAAAAAATTCATATTTAATTATTTTCATTTTAAAAAGTTCCAAATTTTTGTTAAATTTTTTTTATAGTATTCTAAACATGCATGAAAAAATTTAAAAGTTTAATAATGATAATTTTTTTTTTACAATTTTGAAAAATAGCAGTGACTAAAATTGAATCATATAGATCATTCGTAATTTTTTTTAAAAAAATTGAATATCGTTTAATATGTTATTGAAATTCATCAAGATTAACGAGTTATGAGTTTTTATTAAATTCTATTAATCTTGATAGGTATCAATAACATATTTAAAAAAATTACGATCTTTAAAAAAATCACTTTTATCATTTTAGTAGTGTCTGTTATAGATTTTTTGGAAAATCATTTTTAACCCCAACATGAGAAGCTATTTCTAATAGATTTTCAAGAATCTATTATTTTTAAAAACTAAAGAACCAAACTGTAGACACTTCAAATTTCAAAAAATTGATTTTGATGATAATAAACAAACGGAAAAGTAGTTTTAGATTTTTTATAATAATCTCTACAAACAAAATCTCTAAATTTTTTTAAAACACCCAAAATCTATATGATATTATAATTTTCAATCCAACACTAAATTTTGTTGAGAAGAATAAAGGAATATAGCGAGACCAAGTTCTTAAGAACTAATTTTATAAGAGATTTCCTATAATTTTTTTGGTGGTTTTTCCTAATATGGACAAGTGAAATTAATGGTAAAAGTTTGGTCTTAGAGTTTCAAGAGATTAAATTAATTTTTTTTTTGAAGAAGTTAAAGTAGCCCACCCAAATTGACACCAACGAAAATCGAACTTGACACCTTGAGGAGGAGCACATTCCCAGATCTCAAGCCAATACCAATATAAAATAGTATAAATAAATAATATATTTTTACAATTCTTAATTTTCTTTTTCTTAATTTATTTTAAATAATTAATATGAGAAAAAAGCATGCAATGACAATATAAAATAGTTTTACATATTCAACCGATACAAACTATGCCACGTATATCTCTACTTCTTCCAATTTTCTTAATATGAAAATGAGATTTAAATCAATCTTATTAGATATATATGTAAAAATGACTTACATCGACAATACATATCCATTAAAATCAAATAATATTATTGATGTAAATTAGTTTTTCTTTTGAAGTATTATTGATGTAAATTTTTACTACCAAAACATGTTAAAACTGAAAATGTGTAGGAAAAACATAACAATGAGACATACCTCAATTTGATCACCTAGATTGATGACAAAAGCATTGGGAATACAAGGTATAGAAATCCATTTCCCATCTTTGTTAATTTGAAGACCAGAAACTTCTGATTGCAAAACAACTGTGAGAGCATTGAGATCAGTATGTTCTTGAAGACCCATAGTTAACTCTGGATTTGGACATGGTGGATAGAAATTTGCCTGTGCTCTTAGTCTAGGTTGCTCACCCACCTTCTTCAACAAAAAATCCTCCTCTAAGCCAAGCCCAATTGATATCAAACTCAAAAGCCTTTTTACCAATGAACCAATCTCCTTTGCATATTCGGTGAAAGCTTCTCTATGAAAAGCATAAGTATAACTAATTATATTAAGCATAAGTATGAGTGTATGACCCTAATTTTAGTAATATGATCATAGGATCACATGTGATAATTCGGTCACATTGTTAGCAACTAGCTTATTATTTTATTAAATTGAGGCCATGGTTGGATAAATGATTTAGGTAATCTACATCTTCACAAACATGTCTATTTTACCGAATCTTTTTGAGATATTGTTTGGATCGTTAGGTCTTTTGTGTTTGAACTTCTAGGGGAGACATAATTGATTGCATTAATTTCTATAGTTACATCACCCACGAATGGTCAAGTTTTACTACAATTACTTCATATGTGTTTGAATAACATACTTTTTCAATTAGGTATGACTTTGACTATTCCTCAAGTCCGTCAAGGACCTATCCGACAATGAATTGCGGAATCTTAGGACCATCACCGTTTCACCGAGGCTTCAATTGTCAGCAACTTTATTAACCATTCGACACTTAATAGGCTTAAGTGCTTATGGCACAAACGATTATCATGTAAATGTTTTATGTATACGCTGTTTCTATAACAAAGATAAGATAAAGTCAATTTGTTTTATATAAGCTATTTTCATATGTTATCATAAAGAACTTATAGAAATAAGTTGAAAACAGTTTATCGACATATAATAAATCATTTTCATAAACTCTCCAGAAAAGTCTCACAAGAGTTTATGGCAGTATATTAATTAGTTCAAATAAGTCAATTCAAACATATATAAATCTAGAACAGTAGAGTCAATTAAGAAATTTCTCACCTATATTGTGTCCCAATATTTTCAGGTAGAAGATGAATGATATCATCAATAGGATACCATGAATGACTAAAACACTCACTCCACATCTTCACATTTTCTCCACCTTCCACTTTAAGGCAATAACTAATCAATCTTACATTCTTGGTATGATCTGTTGATGAAAGGTGTTCTCTTTCCTCTGGTGGCAGCTCAAAAAGACTAGTAATTGCTTTCATCATTTTATTACAAACTTGCTTAGGAACACCATGGTTCACAACTTGAAAGAAACCAAATTCCTCACAAGCCTTTGAAATCTTGTCAACAACTTCCAAAGATGAAGGGTTGGTGTGATCATTGTAACTCAAATCAATTATGGGAATTGAGTTCAAAGAAGTGACTTCTAAAAGGTTTGGTCTTTTGTGGTGTGGGAGAATGAAATTTGGAGTTAATGAAAGGGGAGAAGATTCATTGGCTAATTGGAAAGATTTCATCTTGTGTTACAAAATTTGAGATTCAAGTTCTTCATCAACAAACAAAGAGAATATTATTTATATATTATTTGCTTAAGTAAACTATATACTAATTATGTTAATGATATTAATATGTTCAATTGTGTTAGTTATTGCCTTGATCTTGTTCCAATATTATTCAAACTTGGTTAATTGAAGGATGCATAAACTGATTTTATGCATAAGTATATGTGTGGCCCTTTTTTGTTTAAAGACCCTCACGTGACACATATTATTTCACTTGGCTTTGGCTTTGGCTTTGTTAGTAAATCACGTGGCCAGCTAGCAACATAAATATATATTGCCTTCTTTCAATTGCAGACCCGACAGCAGAACAAGAGAAAAGAGGTGAAAAATTAGGTTTTGAGTTCCTTCTCCAACATTAGGCTAGATTACAAGAGGGTGATTCTTGAGTATTATCTAGGGTTGGAAATTCATCTCTTTGATCTTTGTAAACACTATTATTGAAATCTCTTGGTCACGGGGAGAGATTTGGGAAAAGGGTAGAATTAGGGATACTAATTTCTTGTAACACTTTTGAGTGAATCTCTTTGTAATCAAGAACAAGTTTGATAGTGGAACGGAGAGCTGCTCTCTCCCCCAGAGTAGGTTGATTATAACTGAACTGGGTAAACAAATTTGCATTTGTGTTCTTTATTGCTTTACTAGTTTTAGCTTTTGTTGATCATTATTGTGTTATTCCATTTATTGCTTGCTAGTTTATTTGCCTCATACACTAGAAGGTTTAGTGGTGTGTTATTTTAGTCGAATTCACAACAAATTGAGATAATGTTTAATCAGTATTATGATAGTAATGCACTAATGTGCAGGGACCATCACCAGCTACCGCGGAAAGTGCACCTACCGGAATCGTACAAGGTCTTCTCTGCATGAGTTTTTTGGTAACATTAGAAACCCTCATATTTTGCATTATTTGTTCATCATCTATATTTGAACATACCACAAACTCAAAGCGTATCGACTATGTATAACCCTGCATACTGAATTCTTTGAGAGTTGCGGACCGTGTACTAACCTGAACCCGTACCACATACTGAAACGAATTGTGAACCGTTTACCTTGTGACTATGGCTCTAAGTGGCAGTGGTGTTGCTATGATGAAGATCCCGTGATATGTATTCTTTTAACGAATATCATAAACGGTGAATTTGTTCGGTCTTAGTTGAAACCTCTTCTCATCAATATCCTTTTTTTTTGGAGATATAATTGTCAGATGTTCAATTATCCCAACACCCTCCTCACGCAAGAGCCCATTGAGCTTTAGAAAGTGAGGGGAGCGAGAAACTCTAGACCACTTAGTGATAGAGGCTCTGATACTATGTCAGAAGACTAATTATCCTAAAAATTTAAGCTGTTAAGAAATGTCAAATCAATGATTTTATATTATTTCTAAAAATAACGTTCATATTTATTTATATCACCTATCATCAATGCATACAAGTTAAACTATTTTATTTATTTTATAACTTAAAGTTTTCTTTCACAATCTTCCTTGTTGCATCTGGCTTGAAAAATTCTTCAACGAACTCAGAGAAACGATAACTTTTATACTTGAGAGGGTGTTTTTCATCTACCAATTCTTGAATTGGCTCAATTGTTGTATTTGGATTTGGCCCATAAAACATAGCCATTGAGACTCGTGGATGCACATTGTTGGTAACAGCTCTATGAAATACACTTTTGTATCTTCCATGGCTTAGAACCTACATATAAAGTTACAAATTGCATGTCACATTTTATGTGTGTTTCACATTTATTTGAATATATCAAGGTTAGAAAATGAATGAATAGAGTATAAAAACTATGCACATAAAGTCAATTTGATAGAGAACCATCATCCATTCATATGTCTCTATGGTGGTCACTTTGATAGTGAAATCTTATTAAATAATCATGTAAAAATAAAAGCTCAAAAACAATAATGTCTTCAATCATGTTTTCAATAACATTATTTAAAGAGTAAATGATTAAATTGATGTCTATGTAAGTTACTCTCAAATAAGTCAATAACTCTAATATAATTCAGATTAATATCTGCCTTTGTCAATTGTTTTTAAAGTTGGTAATTCTGATAGATCAAATTGAAACGAGTTTGACAAAGACAGAAATCAAATTGAAAAACATTGGACAAAGAAACTAATTTAAGATATTGATAGTGTCGGTGACCTATGTAAAAACAATTTATAGAAATGTATAGAAAAAACATAGAATAACACATACCTCAATTTGATCAGCTAGATTGACAACAAGAGCATTGGGAATACAAGGTATAGAAATCCATTTTCCATCTTTGTTAACTTGAAGACCAGAAACTTGTGATTGCAAAAGAATTGTTATAGCATTAAAATCAGTATGTTCTTGAAGACCCATAGTCAACTCTGGATCTGGACATGGTGGATAGAAATTTGCTTGTGCTTTAAGTCTAGGCTGCTCACCCACCTTCTTCAACAATAAATCCTCCTCTAAGCCAAGCCCTATTGATATCAAACCCAAAAGCCTTCTCACCAATGAACTAATCTCATTTGCATAGTCAGTGAAAGCCTCCCTATGAAATGCAAAATCATAAATTGTACTTATCACAAGTGATTATGTAAAAACTATTTCTATAGCAAAAGATAAACTAAAATCAAACTGGTTTTCTTTAAGTTATCGATAAAATTTGAAAAACAACATATGAACATTGTTTTAAAAAATTATTGCAAACAGCTTGATAATTAAGAAGTCCTACATTAGATGTGAAATGACCTGAACATCAGTTTATAAGTAATGGCAATCATCGTCTTACAAACTGGTTTTGTAGGATTGAGTTAGGCACAATCCATTTTTTAACAAGGTATCAGAGCCTCTCCAATATTCGATTGGCCGTCTGTTATAGGTCTGTGCTATTAGGCCACCTAGGCCTGCACATATGTTCATAAGTAGAGGCAATCCTCATCTTATAAGTCGATTTTATAGGGCTGAGTTAGGCCCAGCGGATGTGTATCAAGTGTTTATATGCAAGTAGATAAACTTCAAACTAGTAAATGGAAATAGATTCTAAATTTAAAATGGTAGAGTCAATTAGAAAATTCCTCACCTGTACTGAGTTCCAATTTTTTCTGGTAAAAGATGAATGGTATCATCAATAGACCATGAATGACTTAAATTTTCACTCCACATTTTTACCTTTTCTCCACCTTCCACTTTAAGGTAAGAATTCAACAATCTTACATTCTTGGTATGATCTGTTGAGAAGAGATGTTCTCTTTCTTCTGGTGGCAGTTCAAAAAGACTTGTAATTGCTTTTATCATTTTGGTGCAAATTTCCTCAGGAACACCATGGTTCACAACTTGAAAGAAACCGAATTCCTCACAAGCTTTTGAAATTTTGTGAACAACTTCCAAGGATGAAGGGTTGGTGTCATCATAGTAATTCAAATCAATTATGGGTATTGAGTCTAAAGAAGTGACTTGTGTAAGGTTTGGTCTTTTATGTTCTGGGAGGATAAAACTTGGAGTTAAGGAAAGAGGGGAAGATTCATTGGCTAATTGGAAAGACTTCATCTTGTGTTAAAAAAATTGAGAATCAAGTTCATTATCCACAAACAAAGTTAACATTATGTATATATAGCGGAGGGATCAAATTACACTAGTGTAAGATTTGAATAATGTTACACCGCTCAATAACGCTATAACGAATACAAATTTATACAAAATTTTAAAAAAATTGAAAATCATACATAAATTATTGCATATTCATTTAGCCTTTTATATACAAGTTGATAGTAACCTGCAGGGGCCACCAGCAGCACACCAGAATTGATCAAAGGAAAGGGAGAATCATTAAAGAGAAGACTTTTTTTTTCCTTCATTTTTTTGTTGTCATAATTAGTTTATAGTATGAATAATGAAGTTAATGTATAACAAAGGAACAAGATCATTTAAAAGCCATTAAATCTACCTAAAACATAATTAGGATGTTCAACACTTTTTCTAACACTCCCTCTCTTAGGTACAAATATATCATAGTCATAGCTGTTGATACAACAGTGTGTTTTTAGGAGTTTTTGCAACGCCGAAATATTCGTCAACACTCTCAGAAGCCCCAGCAACATTATTCAACAATGACGATCCCCAAGCCAGCCATCCCGTCTCTGCTGGCTGATTTCGAGTTTCAGCCATGTTTTTCTGCCGTTCTTCGTCAATGAATTCAAGCCACCGCTTAGCCATGAACTCCTTCATAGCCTCAACTCCTTGATTTACAACCTCTACCGGCGGAACAATGATTGGATTCTGGTCCAGGTTCAGCTTTGTTAGTTTTTCAAGCCTGCAAATCGCGTAAGGCAAAGCGCGAATCTGATTGTTGCTCAGGTCTAGCTCTCTTAAGTTAACTAGACCACCAACTGTTTCAGGAAGTTGTGTCATGTCGTTGAAATTACTGCCGATGTTTAGATATTCAAGATTTGTTAGTTTCCCAATAGATTGAGGTAGGCCATGAAGCGCATTGAAATGAACATCGAGATATCTTAGAGATTTCATTTCTCCGATGGATAGTGGAAGAAACCGTATCTTATTCAAATGGATCGAGAGTTTCTCGAGGTTAACGAGTCCATAGGCCGTGTTTGTTGGCAAACACATTAAGTTGTTAAAGCTTGCATCAAGTTCAACTAGTGACCTACAATTTGCATTGAAGAGAAACTCAACAGAAGCAACAAAATATGAGAAATAAATGTGCTGCAAATATCGATATCAAGTCCAGCGAAATTCGGTTTTTAAAGCAAACTAGAACCTGCAAAGAGAAACGGATTCGGGAAGAGCAGTTAGCTTGTTCCCTGACAGATTAAGGATTTTTAGATTAATGAGCAATCCAATGCAGTCTGGTAGAGCCTCTAAAAGATTCGACGAAACATCAAGCTCCACAAGCTTTTGTAGTCCTGCTATTGAATCAGGAATCACCTGTTTTGAGTGGATGGAATTATTCAAAATTATAAGCTACAATGAATAAAACTATAAGCATTTTCAAATCAAATGCTTAAGAATAATAAATTCAGTGCACTTTCATTCTTGATTTCTCATTTGATATATGGAAATGTAATAAACTAACTGTAATCAAGAAGATATACATATTAGTCATACATGATTAACTAGTCCAGCTTGCAGTTATATCTCCTAAATGAGAACATGGAGAATTCACACTTAATCATGAAACACTGAATCATTCATAACCATAATCCTCTTAGAACATGAAAATTACAGATTCATCAAACTCTACACAAATCAACTAACCTACTGCTAGCAACAAAAAACACACAAATTGAACTGCTAAATATCAATTGATATAACATATAAGTCAAACGATAGCCCTTTAAGATGTTTTAATGATTCAATTTTAAACTTTTGGTCGGAGATGACTCTACTAGCGCCTAGTGGTGCCCTTTTTATTTATTTTCATTCTCCATTTCTCCCACAAATGTTTTCTATTTTTGACATTTCATAAAAAAAGCTTATCATATCCTCACATCCGGTATTATCAACCGCGGATCACAAAAAAAAGTGGTTTCTTCAAATTATGCTACGTTACGTTGTAGAGTTATTGTGCTGCTAAAACTGCTATTTGACATCAATTTGTAGTACCAAATAGTGTATCATGGAATAATAATAATTTGTTCACATTCTACAGTGCTAATAAAACCAGTTTGAATTGACTTATTTAAGTTTATGTCCTACATGTCCTACTCCTACATAAGCACTTATGAGATTGTTTGTGAGAGTTTATGAAAACTGTTTATGACATGTTCATATTTCCATAAACTATGTAGGATAGTTTATGAAAACAACTTATATAAAAATACTTTGACATTATTTTATTTTTGCTATAGAAATAGCATGTACATACACACACTTATATTGATAAACACGGATATTATAAGCGCTTAATTAAGTTGTTTATCCAAACAAGTCTATATGCTGCTACTTGACAACACTGATCATGCCCATACAAAACTCCAAAAGAAAATATAGAATCCAGAAGAGCCACGGATACAATACAATACCTGTAACTGATTATGAGACAAATTAAGCACAACTAAACCCTTCATCTTGCCAAACACCTCAGGAAAAACCCTTAATTTCATCTCAGAAAGATCAACTTTTTCAACAACCTCACCCTCTTCAACTTTCCTCAAAATCCTAACAACCTCTTCATTCACATCCTCGCCACCAACCCCTTTCACAAACACCCCATAACCCTCCACCAACTTCTCCTCAGCAACCCTCAACTGCTTGACACACTCCTCATGCATATCATCCACCTTCAACACAGCCTTATACACCGCCACATCCACGTCCGGTTCAGCTACTTTCACACGAGAAGCGGACACAGAAGAAGGATCAGGACGAGGACCGAGTGTGTTGAGTAAAGAGAGAGTGTGTGTGATGTTAAGATTGGTTATGAGGTTGGTGAGTGAAGGAATGAGTTTTGGGTTGGTGAAATGAGGGAAGTTGGTAAGTAGATTTTGGTGAAGTTGGTTTGGAAGAGGTGGATAGGTTTGAGGGTGAAGATGGTTTAAGAGAAAGGAGAGAATTGGGAAATTGTTTGGGTTGGGATTGTGATCCATTGAGAAAGGAAGAAGGTGTGATGCAAATAAAGAGTGAAGAGGTTGTTATTTTGTAAAGTGGTTGACTAATAATAGTGGAGGGAAAATTGAAATGGTCATTAGATTTGAGGTTGCTTCTTGAAGTAGGTAAGGGGGCACTTGACTACTATCACATGACTAATTCCACATTCACATCATTTATACTAATTCAATACAAAATAATGGAAATAGTACTACTAAAATATTCAAGGCTTAATTGCAGTTTTAATCCCCCTATTTTTACTATGTTGTAGTTTTGGTCCCTCTATTTTGAAATCAAACATTTTTGCCACCCTATTTTGATTTTTCTTGCAATTTTAGTCCATGCCTCATTTTGTCATCAAAAAACGCTGATGTGTCACAAAAAACCGCTGATGTGGCAATACCATGTCATCAAATTAATTTTCTTATAATAAATATTATTGAGTTTAATTAATATGCACTGACGGTGTGAAATAATTTGACATCAAAGGTTTTGTTCCGGGATTCTTTTCCTTTTCAATTATGGTTGAATTCTATTAAGACTTTGACTCATTTAGCCCCCTTTGAGTATTTTTTATAATGCTGTTGATATTGCTGCTAAGAGTATTTACCCTTGTTGTTGTTGTGGATTAAAGTTTAAGGAAGAAGAAGATCGTGATATTTATTTTTAACCTACTTTCTTATAAGTTAATTTTGATTTGTTTTTAGTTTAATAGATTAATTAATTATTGAACTATTATAAATAATATTTATTATAAAAAAATTAATTTAATGACATGGTATTGCCACATCAGCGTTTTGTGTGACACGTTAGCATTTTTTGATGACAAAATAAGAAATGGACTAAAATTGCAAAAAAATCAAAATGGGGTGGCAAAAATGTTTGATTTCAAAATAGGGGGACCAAAACTACAACAAAATGAAAATAGGGGGACTAAAACTACAATTAAGCCAATATTCAAATTTTTGTTGGGAGAATGATCAAGATTTCGTATTTGATGTGATTAAGATTATCTATGGTGAAAAATATGAGAAAAACCTTAAGACATTTGACATGAAAGTTACAAATTCATATGTCACATGAGCGTTTTTTGCAGGTACATCCACAACTCTAATGTGGAACTTAACGCCGATATCACTGATGGGCTACCTAGGAGAAATCTTATTAAGTTGGATCAACACATTGGATCTTGAACAACAACATAAATGACTTTGATACCACTCTTTTACCTAAAACCTTAATACATTAGGTTAATGAGTCCTATCATTTATATGTTGATTAACTTCAACATTTTTAATCAATGTGCGACTTAACTCACACTTAATAGATCTCAGCAATAACATACACTAAAAAATAGTAACCGTGTCATTTATGTTGATTTTCTTATGTGATATGTTAGATAAATAGTTGAGTTAGTCCTTGACATTGTATTGGTTAGTTAATTAATTGATTCCGTGTGAATGGGAATGAGAATATATCTTACATTTCCCTTTCTTCCAACATGAAGGCGGTGAGAGGGATGTTACTTTTGAATGTTACATGAGTGGAGGTCCTTTTATTTCCATCTTCATATCCCATTGTTTTGGCGCCATCTTTGGGTAAGGGATGACCCTACTTCATTAGTTTTTTCTTGTTACTTTTTCTTCTTTCTAGATAAGTATAATTTCATTTTATGAAAATGAAATTCCACGACAATCGGTCATTCCACGCAGTTACGAGGTTTGTAGTTGTTTGATTTTGATGAGAAAATTTTGAAAAAATATAAATTTTTTATTTAATAATTCTAAAAATATGTGTTTAAATTAGAGAGTCTGATTTTGATTGGACAAACACCGAAGTCCAACTATATAGCATGGGTTTCTTTTGACAATAACTTATAAACATGGTCCATTTAATGTTGATTCTATTAAATATTGATTAGTGTAGTATTATCAAAGTTATAGTTTCATTTTTTTTCTTTTTCAGTATAATGATGTCATTATTCTTCTAAATCTAGCATACATGGATATTTTTCAGTGGTCCCCTATGGCCAATGCTCTTTGTGATTTTAGCATCTAATTAAATCAGCATCCATATTTGATGATGTTCATACTAGTATCTATGATGTCTCCGGTGCGTGTGTATACTAGTACTAGTTTTTAGCAACACTTCCTTTGAATCTGGCAAACCTAAAAGTTTAAGTGAACACCATTAAATTTGTTAGTTATTCAAAAGGAAGGAAACATGTATACATTGAAGATAAGAGGAAACTACTTTTCTTCCGTTTGTGATGTGTTCAAAACTATAATTTAACCCTATGTCAAAAAATTGTTTCAACTAAATTTTTTTCTTTCTAAACGATTTCCATATATACTTACAGTCTTATATATATATATATGATAATTACATATGCATCGAAAGTAAACGGGCAATAAGTTGCGCCGCTATTCCTTTTTGAATTGTAAAACCAATTCGCTTAAAGATCACATTTACAGATTTAGGAGACACAACATTGTTATGCATGACCTTTTGAACTCTATCTAGAAGATTAACAGCATCTGGAGCCAAAAACCAAAAATGTCAAAAGCAAAAGGTATAAAAACATGTTGATTGTCAAAACACGCTTTTTCATGTTTTGTCACCTAATATTTGTAGTACTTTTGAAGAAAAAAGTTGTGTAAAAATAAGAATGGAGTGGAAATCATAGTATGTGTATGAGACCAATCACTAATTGCCAAGTTAAATTGCGACCAATTTATTATAGACTTTATCGCGAGATTAAACATTTCTCTATTCAAATATGGAAACAGTGTTTAGAATTGTTGAGCTACTTTTGTATTTATCTCCATTCAAATGGAGAATATATAAACTTGTCTTCGAATATGAATTCAACATGTGTGCATTCTTAAGTTGGTATGCTACACCCAACAACAAGCTCGAAATCGATCTGATCAAGATTAAACGATCCAAATTTTAAATTCAAAATCTATAAACAAAAACTAAAAACTGTTTTCGACTTTAATCTTGATCAAACAGTTCCGAGATGTTTCTAGTCCAAATCCTTGAAAGAGGGGGTGGGGTGGCAGCCAAATCTATATGGAGTAGAAAAACTTACAAAAGAAGCGCACCAAAGTCATATTGTGTAACAATTTTCACTCTTCAATTAAACCTGAAATCAAGAAATGTTAAACTGTTGATTAATCCAAATTATACAAACCCTTAAATAACAATAAAATTGTAAAAACCAAAAGAAGTTTAGGACAAAATTTGCAACAACTGTGATGAAAAGGGAATAGGATAAAAGCCAGACCATAGCCTATAACCAAAGCACAAGAAGACGAACATGTCCATACTGAAAAATATGGATCCAAGATTTTTTGGCCATGAAGCTAATCTCATCCCAAAAAAATAAAAATCCACAAAGAAGACAGAAAATAGAAAAGGACGAATAAACTCACCATAACTACAAAAATGGAAGCAAAAGCGAAATTGGAGACAAATTCATTAATGTGCAAGTAAGGATCACAAACTAAAACTTCAATCCTTCTCAACCATTTTACATCACAAATATATCCTTCACAAATATTTCCCTCCTTTTCATCTTTTGATTCAATCTTATCTATATTATCGTAAAATTTCTTTTATCTCTATCTTTAGCTAACATTATCTTCTTCTTAATCTTAATCTTAATCTTAATAATAGTATTTCCAGAATGAAGCGCACTGACACAAGCACAGGACACTAACATCAAACATGTCATTCATCAGAAGTGTCGGTGCTATTCAACGCCAAATGATCTTAGCGTTATTGCCAATGGTTGCAATTGCGGTGCAAGGGAATATTCCTCCTGGGAGATCTCTCCATGTTGGCATGATTCACCGTCCCCTGCGACATACTATGAATGCAGCGGTATACTACCGGCGGCTCCGTGGTATATTTCCGACTGGAACCTCCACCGGTAAGACTGCAATACGATGATGAAGAAGATGTTGACGATGCAGATGATGATGAAGAGACAGATGCTGATTTTGACAAAGACGGTAACGGAGGTTTGGAAACCTTGTTTGCAATTCTCGGCGGAGAAATGAACGCTCTGATCTTCAACGGCAATTGCGGCGACGCTGTACGATCATATTCTTCGATTAAATTAACAAGATCTTCATCGGAGGTGATCGAAACCAAAGCGTCGAGATCTTCAGCAGGTAACTGACAGCGAAGATGCGTCACGGAGGAACCGCATAATTCTTCAAGCTTCGAACGTAACTCTGTAACAAAACGCGATTACGGTTATAACGAAATCATCATCATCATCAATACAGCGAAATTGAAATTGAAATTAAAAGATTGAACCGCGAAAGAGATAACTGACCGGAAAATTGAATAGTGCGATCGACGGAGAGGACACGAGTATGGCCGCCGAGGTAACGGAGTTTGCCGTCGGGGTAACGCGGGAGGATTTTGCCGCCATAACTACAGAGGAATTTGATGGTGGATTTGGGAGTATCTGAAGCGGGTTGGGAGAGTCCGAACATGATAGGTTCGGGTTCGGATGCGGTTTGAGAAAGGTTCAGAGGAGTGAACTATGTATGAAGGAGAAGAGAAGAAGAAGGTGCTTCGGATTTTGATTTGGCGCCTTCAAATCTATCTGTGCTGCCATTTGTACCTTATTTATAGGGATTTTTCTCTATGGGATGTTACCCTACAACATGACGTTGCTTAAGGTAGAATCTTAATTTGAAAATGTGAAAGAGAACAAAACAAAAAAGTAGAAACTAAATTTAATGCACAATTTTTAAGTGGCTAGAAAAACAATTTATGGTGGGTTTGATTTGCTAAAAAATAAGAGATTAGACAGAACAATTTTTTGTACTCTGTTTGAATTTAAAAATTACTTATGAGACTAGACAAAATACGGAGTAGGTAGTATGGACGGAACAAAATTAGAAATTTTTATCATTCACTAAACCACAGTACAACTATATAAAATACATACAAAAATACTCTTTTTATTTTCAAGTATAAAAAAATTATGTCTATATCTCTCATTGATACAATTTTATTTTGTCCTGTACTATTTTATTTTGTCTGGTACTATCTTATTTTGTCTTGTACTATCTTATTTAATATTATTTTTTGTTTTCACCATTAGTTTAATCTAGTTCGGGAGTCAGTTCTGACATCAAGTGATTTCAATCCCCTCTTGATCGCAGTTGCGGAGATCGAACCGCGATCCTTCAAACCAAATTCAACATCAATCACCACTGAATTAACTAACGATTCGTAATATCACTAGTATCTAGTTGGAAAAACAATATTCATTTATTTTGTGGAGATTAATTGGGAAAAAATTAACATTTTGAAACTAACTAGAAAAACAATACCACTACCATATAATTAAATTTAAACCAATCTCTTAAATTATTGCTCTAGAAAAATAATACTAGGCGACACACTAGAAACTTATAGTCTCATTCTCACACTAGAATGAAAAACTAAATAGAAAATTATAGTTTCAAAATTATATAATGAACAAGGTAATTTTAGGGAATATTGTTGAAATTTAAGTGAATAGATAGTCTCACATCGAATAGGAATCATTAAAAAATTACATATACAAGAAATATGACTCATAGTCTCATATACTCAATGAGTCTATAGTTTCTAAGTTGGTGAGATGGAAAATTTTTGGTGGCAACAATATGATTTTGAAAGTGGATGGTAGTAGTATTGGTAACTTAGGTATCTCCGGATTTGGGGATTGACTCGCAATGCAGCTAGAGCTTGGGTGCATGGTTTTTGTGGGAATATTAGAGTTTATAACATTCGATTATGCAACAATCCTAACCAACATCAAGGATATTTTGGACATGGATTGGCAAGTCTCAATTCTTCACACTCTTCGAAAAGACAACGCATGTGCTGACTTTCTGGCGAAGCACAGTGTTAATAGCAATAATTTTTTTTTCCTCCATTGCTATTCCGTCTACTGGGTTAAACCTTCTCATGTTAGCTGACGATTGTTGGACTTATTTCTTGAGACAATTTTCTTGATTTTTTTTTCTCTTTTTCCTCTTGTACCACAAAAAAATATACTCCGTGACTCAATGTCTTAAGTAACACAAAGGGAAAATTTTCTCTGAAAGAGATAGAAAGAAAAAGGAGAAATGTCTCAGAAGTGCATCGAGCAGAAAGAGAAGTAGAGAGAGTAGCGTATTTAATTTATATAATGGGTAAAAATTATATGTTTTGGACTGGACCTAGAAAGCGTCAGGCCCATTCCTGCCATGTGCGAGCAGGCCCAATTACAAACGACACACAACGTAACGCCGTCTCCTCCTAGCATCCAACAGAACCAACAAATTTGTAACGCTTGACATTAGAATGATGAACATTTACTACTCATCATGACTCTATAGCCAAAATTCCGACAATCATTTATGACATACGTACAACCTTCGCCCTTTATTAATGATCTTAGTCCAGCGTTGGGGACTATACATATGTCATTCTTCACAATATAATGATCATGTATGTATGTCATTCTTGACCGTTGAAAACATTCACTCCACACACTTTCTTATTTGAGTATCGGAGTGTCTTGCATGTATACACCCACCGCCCTCCTCTTCAACAATTTACACAACGGAGTAGACGACTAACCATCCTTTCTGATCAGATAAGATCACTATCGAATGTGTGGAACTTATAATTTTTCAAATCACGCACATTAGTGTGTTTTACTATTCAATGTAATTCTATAGTTTTGATTTTTAGTTCACACTCACACACTAGTATATTCTTATAGTCCAACAAATGTTTCTTATTGCTCGGCAAAAACTATTCTCATAGCGGATTTAAAAGATCTAAATTGTACATTATTTATTATTGGCTCAAAGAGTTGGATTTGATCAAAATTTTGATTGAAAAGAGAATATTTAAAGGCCACATGAATTCCTCCTTGACTTAAAGCCAAGTATTTGATGATCGACAAGGAGAGGATATCAAAACATGGAATTTGTCATCATAAATACGAAATTCATCAACTGTAAATAATACCCCATCACAAGAGTTTATATGGTGTAACTATAAGGCCACGTCCTACATTGCAACCATGCCACACCACAATCCAATTCATACTTAGCAGCAATTTGGATGCAACTTTGTGGGTTCCACATACAGTTGGTTTCAAGAGATAATAACATTGACCCACCAATGAGATGCTTCATAGGTCTATTTATGAGATGGCATAATGCTCTTGGATGCCATCATTTTTTTTTTAATATTTTTTTTTGTATTTATATTAAAACAAACATTATAGTATATATCCATATCTTTTGTAATCTTCTCTTCTTTTTTTGGATGAAACATATCCCTTTGTAATCATTGTGAATGACTCCCGTAAGCTTGAGTGTATATTTGGGATACATATAATATATGTGCACTCACGTAATTAGTGATCTATGATTGTTTAATTGAGATTGAATGATTTAAAGTTTAAAATAAACAATTTTAGTTTAAAAATAAAAATTGTGTACATCTAGCTCAACATCATCATTTTTACGTGATAAAATATAAATAAAATTCATTTTTTTTATGTTCAATATTTCATGTATTTGGTTTTTATATTATATCTTAGATATATTAATTATGCAATGAATTTAAAAAAATAAATTTTACTTATATATTTAGTTTAGTCACAGAGAGAGAGGGGGTATATACTACCTGCACCTTCTATATATGAAGGGTTTGAGAGGAATACTCAATTATATTACATGAAATGTTCCTACTAACTGAGTTTAGCTCACGTGAACTCATTAATATTATATTTTATTTATCGATTGATTAAACACCAAATATATAATATATAGTAAAAGAAAACATATTATTATATTTTATTTACATAAATTTATTTGTATTACTATACTATTATTTTTTTATAGATTTGAATTTTTTCAAAAGAAAATAAGAAATTTATTTGTGATGATGCTTTTTTTAGGTTGCTTTATTTGTGATATTATTTTTTGGTGATATCTTTTTCTGTTGTGATGCTCCTTTATTTTGTTCAAAACTGAATTACTAGTATTTATTTGGGTAGACAGCTTGTATGTTTTTTTTTTTAATTGAATAACAACAAATTTTATTGAAAATAATACTTGCATGTTCTTGACTTCTTGTGTACAAATACATTTAATTATGTTTTAAATGTGCTGTAATATAATCGTCATCATCACATATAAAAGGGAAAAATCAGAAAATGGAGGTAAACCAAATATATATATGGTTCATAGTGGAGGGGAGATATGCATGGATGGAGGGAGAAGATGCATGAATTAAAATTTAGTATTTTTTTAATAATAGAACGGATGTGGTCCTATGATTGCCATCTTCAACTACAAACCTATGACCATAATGGTGTATTCCATATATGGGTGGAAATTGGCTGGGCTTGTTGTAGTTTTTTTTTTTTTTTTTAACAATTTTTTTTTTATATAATATATTTTATAAAACATAATTATATATGTGTCGAAGGTAAACAGGCAACAAGCTGCGCCGCTACTCCTTTTTGAATTGCAAAACCAATTCGCTTAAAGACCACATTTACAGATTTAGAAGAAACAACATTGTTATGCAAAATCAAATCGCTTAAAGAGCACATTTTTTGTTGTAGTTTGGTTGATTTTTAATTGGATTTTTTTAAAAAAATAAAAAAATATATATAGAAAAAGAAGCAAGAACAAAAAGAAAAAGCAAAAGTAAATATAAAACTGGGTAAACCTAGAGTTGGGTATATGGGTTGAGGTCCGCGGGTCAACCGGTTTAACCTGTTGCCCGCGCGGACTTAAGTTCAATTTTTTTTTACTTGTTTATATTATGGTTTATGTGGGTTGGACAGTTTAACCCGCGGGTTTATGAGGACTGTATTCAGGTCAACAATTCTAACTCGTTTATATTTAGTTACGAACTTATGCGAGGCGGGATAAACGGAGCAGGTTAGCCCGTATACCCAGGTTTAGGTAAACCTAGCGTAAGAGAACAACGTAAAAAAAAACAAACAGAGGAAAAAGAAGAAAGAAAAGACGAGAAAACTTTAAGGGTGTGTTTGATCTGTTAAAGGCTGCGTTTGACAGTACAACATAAGATAAAACATCACAACACAAGATAAAACAACACATGACAAACTTTTATGGTATTAAATAATTTTTTGTTTTATACGATGTTTGGTGGAAAAAATGTATTTTGCTATTTTAGACCACTTGTACTATGGATAAAAAATTGTGTTGTGGGTTAGTGGAGGACAAGAATTTATGCTTTTGTCATGTCCGTTGACACCCAATTTGTCCCGTCTTTAACACAATTTTACAATCAAAAACAGTACAACTGAACTTGTCCTATCCAATACCTTATTTTTTTAGTAGATCAAACATACACTTAGAATTAGAAATAGAAGGCAGAGACATACGTTCAGATTAAAAGCCCTATTTTGTTTTATTAAGTAATTTAGTGGTTAAATTAATTTTATATTTGAAATTTAAATAAATAAAGAGTATATAAAGAATTTGAATTTCTCGATTCTCTTGTCCGAGTATATAGTTTTTTTTTGTTTTTTTTTCTTTTCTTTAGGTTTCTTTCAAAAAAAAATAGAATTTGAATTTTGACTTTTGCATATATATGTCAATACTAGTATGTGAACTCGTGCCGTGCACGGGATTATTTTCTTTTTAATATTATTTATTAATTTATTTTAAATTATTATTTTAAATTTATTTTAATATTAAATATTGAATTTGAGATATTTTTTGATAAACCAAAGGTATTTTCCGCACGCAACTGTATAGATAAATCCACTCGAGATAACTGGAATCTAATTAAGGGTTTTTTTTTTGAACGACAAATATTATATTAATAAGACCATATCTATGCACAAGACGAACATAGAACGGCAAAATAGAAGTTACAAAATAATGGCGCCCCGTATATAAGCAGAACGCCATAAAAAACTAAAACCTACACTACCTAAAAGAAATCTACTTCTAGTCTCATTCTTAGAAGCTACTCTTCTGCTTTTATACCACCAGAGATCCCTCAACCTGACCCAAAGAGTTGCCAAAAGACACTAACTTCTGAACTCGAATCAAAAGTGCTCAGCCCACCAAATCCAAAGAACAACTTCTTGAATCGAAATAAGGGGACAACGGGAGATGCTACGGTACAATTGATATATCATTATATATCGGTACAATAAAATATATTGACTAATAGTTAGATGACACGTTGGATTGTATTTGACATGTGGCAATAATTAATTTTTTAAATATAATATAAAAATGATGATGTGGATAAAAGGTAGGTTTTTATTGGTTAAATTTTTTATTGTACCGATACATTAACTTTTCGCAAAAGTACCATAGAATTTCCCAGAAAATAGTTGCTTATAAATAATATGTTTTTGCACACAATATATTATGTATCAATATATTATCTGATACATGTGTAAAATAGTTTTATACCAACAGTATGTATAAATTAATAAATTAAATTCATAATATAATGGATAGTTGGGTGCGGGCCACACGAGAAATGAACGGTATGAGCACAATTTTTTTTGGATACCTCACATAAATGATAAATCAATGCTATTATGACATAGTATCCATGATATTTTGTGATAAATTGTGTTTCTAAAATTGTCAACGTGGCTGTGTTTGGCATCACTTCTTTTTCATTGTTTTTGCATATTAAATATTTTTTTTTGAAAGTGCACATTAATTATTATTATTATAATCAAATATATACAATATTTGTTTGTATAAGTAATGTGAATATATTGTGGTTTGATATATGGTATGAATATTTAGAAAATATAGTTAAATTGTTTAAATAATTATACATATATTTAATAATGTATCAAAAAACATATATCACAAAACTCCCACATTGTAATATATTTTTGATCCATATAGTTATTCTCATAATTTATCTTTAATACATATAAATAGCAGTCTTGCATATAATAAAACTAACACATTTTTTCATAAAAAAAACTCTCACATTTAGTGATCTTCCTAAGTTTATTGTAGATTCATTCAGTTTAATCTCATCAAACTATATTTTTTCAAACACAATGTATATTAAGATATATTTTCAAATTTTAAAATAAACAAAAAAAATAGACAACTTTGCATATCAAAAGCTCCGATATTTTTACGTCAAAAAAAAAAACTTCACATATAGTGATGTTCCTATGTTTATTGTATATTTATTCATCTAAATCCCATCAAACAACATTTTTTTAAAATACAGTGTAAATTAAGATATCTTTTTCTATCCTTGTCCCACTTTGTTTGAACTTGTTTCATAGTAATCCACGTGTAAAATTTAAAAACAAAAAAAACAAAGAAAATATAATTCTTAATATCACAAAACTTTGTCCCCGTTACATAACTCAGGTGGTAGGAGCTGAGGAACGTATGAGTTGGAGAGATCCATGGATCAATTCCTAGCGGGAGCAATTTATCTTTCCGATCTACCAAAAAAACATATATCACAAAACTCCCACATTGTGATATATTTTTGGTCCCTATAATTATTCTCACAATTTATCTTTTTAGGATTAAATATGCTTTTGATCCCTATAAATATTCCAAATTTTGGTTTTAGTCCCTCTAAAAATTTTCTTCGACTTTTTGTCCCCATAAAATTTTTCATTTTCACTTTTGGTCCCTCATTTTAAATAAACTCATAAGTAGAATTCATATTTTTAAATAAAAAGTTTGCAGAAAAGTTTATAAAATTATAAAGATCTCTCCAAAAAAAATTTAGAATTCTTTAACAAATAGGAATTAATTATGAATTTTTAAACTTTTTGTGGTTTAAAATTCATATTTAATTTATATTTTGTTAAAAAATTCCAGTTTTTTTAGGGAGAGATTATCATAATATTTTTCACATTTGTGCACAACTTAATTAAAAATAGAAGGACTAAATCCAAAATTTGATATATTTATAGGGACCAAAAATATATTTAAACCAAAAAAATATCTAAAAAAAAATATAAAAAAATGGGTTAAATATGTTTTTGGTCCCTATAAATATATCGAATTTTGTTTTTAGTCCCTCAAAAAAAATTCTTCAATTTTTAGTCCCTATAAAATTTTCAATCACGACTTTTAGTCCCTATTTTTAATTCAACTCATGTGTAACTTTGTATTTTTTTAATAAAATTATGCCGAAATCTGTACAATATTATGAAAATCTCAATATAAAAGAATTGGAATTTTTTAACAAAACATAAATTAATTATGAATTTTTACCCACAAAAAATGTCAAAAATCATATTAAATTCATATTTTGTTAAAAAATTCTAAGTTTTTTTGAGAGAGATTAATATAACTTTATAAACTTTTCTGCAAAATTTTATTTAAAAATATGAATCATACATATGAGTTTACTTAGAAGAAGAGACCAAAAGTGAAAACAGAAAATTTTATAGGGACTAAAAGTCGAAGAAAAATTTTAGAGGGACTAAAAACAAAATTTGGTATATTTATAAGGACCAAAAACATATTTTACCCAAAAAAAATCTTAGGGAAACTCTAATTGAATGACACATAAGCAAATTTTCTTGAGAATGCCCGAGAGAGCTCCGTGGAACTATCATAATGTATATAATAGAGATGAGTTTACTTAGAAGAAGAGACCAAAAGTGAAAACAGAAAATTTGATAGGGACTAAAAGTCGAAGAAAAATTTTAGAGGGACTAAAAACAAAATTTGGTATATTTATAAGGACCAAAAACATATTTTACCAAAAATTTAAATTTTTTTAACCTAAGATGAATTATTTATAAATTTTTAAACGCAAAAAATTAAAAAATTCATATTAAATTAATGTATTGGTAAAAAAATTCATCTTTTGTAATAGAGATTCCCATAATGTACAAAACATGTCAGCGGAAAAAATTTTAAAATTTTGAATGATATACTCGAGTTAAATGATAAATAAGGACCAAAAATCATGATAGGAAATATTTGAGGGACCATAACCTGTTGAAATTATTTTTAGGGAGTAAAAATAATTTTTTTTATATTTATAGGGACTGCAAACGTATTTATTCCCAAAAAAAATCTAAAAAAAAGACTGCAAACGTATTTATTCCCAAAAAAAAATCTAAAAAAATTATGCTAAGAATGCAACTGAATTACGCTACAAAAAATATCTAAACAAAATATAAAAAGAAATCTTAAAGAAGCTCTAATTGAATGACACATAAGCAAATTTTCTTGAGAATGCACGAGAGAGCTCCGTGGAACTATCTAATATATATAATAGAGATCTCTAGCAGTTAAGTTGTAGAATGTTGTATTATTGTTTGTACCAAAAAAAAGCATACTCCCTCAAATTAAAATAATTGTCATATTTGGCCAGTTAACACACTTGCCAATGTATAATTTTAATCATTTAATGTCTTTAATTATCTGCTTTTAAAAATTATAAAAATTGTATATCATAAAAATATTCATCGAGACAAATCAAACAACATCTCATATGTTAATTAATGTTTACGTTTACATATTAATAAAAAAAAATACAGTCAACTTAAATTATATGAATAGAGCACAATGGTCAAATGTGACAATTATTTTGGGACCGAAAGAATACAATATTATCTATAATGTATAAGACCGATGTTTAAACTATGTATGCTCACTTATTTATTTTTTAAAGTAGAGTCGTAACGATTAGACTGACAAAAATGTTATACTTACATGACTAAAACACCAATTAATTAAATAATAATCAAAGATAAAATTAAATTTGCCAATAAAAAAATCAAAGATAAAAGATCCACCAATTTTAATTTGTGTTCTTTTCCGTTGAGGATTATGTTGATGGGGTCCTTTAATTATCCGAGCTAAGATAGTTGGTTTATCAACTCCTCCCACTATATACAAACATGATCATCCTCTTTTCTTACGTATGCTATCCGTCTTTTAGTTTATTCTTTTGTAGATTAATTAGGAGGATAATGCTCTCTCAAGATAATCTCAAAATTAATAAATGCACTACTTGATTGAATACAATTATAATTATTGTTATATGTCATTAATTAGTGTTTCCTTTATAATAAGACACTAAACACATCCACTTTCTTATGTGCATTCATAGTATATTTATATTTATAAAATAAAGATTTTTGAGTTCAAATTCACAATGAGCTTTTTAGGATGAATTGTTTGAGAAAATTTAAATTTGATTTTTAATGAAAATAATTTTTTTACAAGACTTTATTTACATTCTTTACAGCTCTTCGCAGCTGAACTTTGAATCGAGACTCTCTTCTTCTAAGAATCAGAGAATCTGAGAATTAACATAAAAAAATAATGTATTTGATTTAGATATAGAAGAATTTTGTAATAATAATTATAATTATATAGATAGATGTAAGTTAGATATGATTTAGATATAGAAGATCATCACAATCATCCAAACTTAGCAATGTTGTTCTATTTTAATTTTAATTGATTTAGGGTGTGTTTGTTTCAGCTTTAAAAACATAGATTTTTCTTTGTATTTTGGAAAATAGATTTTATAAAATCGTTTTCTAAAATATTACAAGTTTTTTTATATTCTTTTTTTCTAAATTGAAACACTAATTTGGACATCATATAACATAAACACACATTATTGAAGATCGAAACATAGTCAAAATCTCAATTTTTTTAAAATTTAGTATTTCAAAAATGATTTTTATGAAAATCTATTTGAAATAGCTTCAAAATTAAGTGATTTTTTTGAAATTTTGATATCCAAATTTTTTTTCGATAAAATGATGAAATAACTAAAATAACATTTTAATAATAACTATTCAAACCAAATTTTCATTTGAAACTTTTATAAAAAATTTCTTTGTAAATTTTTTTTTACACAAAATTGTTTAACTCAAAAAAAATCTATTTTTTAAAAGCTGAAACAAACAGTCCTTAATCATTAGGCATGTATCACTATTTGTACCCGGCCCTACGTAACGTAAGGTTTATTTTTGTGGTTGTGTTATTTGGACACATATTTTTGACATGTAAATCAATGACCAAAAATAAAAATCAATATTGAGTATGAAGATTGACATGTACATCAATTTTTGACAACTTATCTTCAAAGTTAACTATACTCTTTTAGAAAGAAAAAGAAAGTTAAGTATCCTCTATTTTGCACCTCCCTCACACACAATTATTTTTTAAAATTAAAGAAGTGATGTAAGTTTTTGGGCCCAAAGGGCTCTCAAATTCAAATATCACGTCAAATTTTTTAGATCAAAAAACACTTACAAAAATATTTATTACAAATTACAAATAGAAAATATTTACAAAAATGGATGGGTTAAAGGGGTTTTGTTTGTTTGGATGCTAGCTAATTCTACTTTCTAGTTAATAGTTAATACTACTTAATGCCCGTTTGACCCGGCTTATTTTCTACTTTTCTATTTAGTTTAAACGAAATAGAGAAGTATAAAATTGAATTTAGCCATATTTCTCTTTAAAAGTATTAGAGAAATAAACTAAAGAATTAAAAAATAAAAAAAAAGTAGAATCAAACACATTTTTTTCCTACTTTACTATTTTTAAGGAGTAGAAAATAAGTCCGGCTAAACGGGCACTTATATTGGTTATAATTCAACATTTTCTACTTTGTATCGGTAAAAAAAATTATAATATAATTATTAGACTAATACTTATTAAGATTATTATATCCTTTAAAAAAAAAGATTATTATATTTAATACAAATACTATTCTCTCTCTATTATACATTTTCTAACATGCAAAAAATTAATAATTAAATAGGTGAATTATTTCAAGATGTTGGGAGTATATACCTAGCTAAAAAGTGTCATATATGATATGAGTTACATATATTCTTGGCGATAACAGATACATGGCATGGAGTGGGAATGGTTGTGGGATATATGGTGTGGTGGTACATTTCCCTCCTATGATGTTTCTTATCTTCTGAACTTGAAGTAAAGCAAAGGTGTGGATCCCCGTTCACTTGGATAATTAACAATCTTCATCTCTTTCCAAGTACTAGTTTAGTATTCAGAACGAGTCCTGACATCAAGTAATTTGCATCCCCACATAAATGTAGTTGCGGGTGATCGAACCGTAATTCTTCCTATCAAGTTCAACGCTATTCACTATTAGACCAAATAACATTTCGTAAATTATGTCTCTTTTGATCACATAAATGCTACACACTTTTTGGTTGAAAGAGTCCCTATATAGCTGTCTCATATTTCTATCAAAGATCATGTATTTTTTTTTATTAATCCTCCTATTTTTTGGAAAATCACCCTCCATATATAAATAACATTAGAAAATAATATGTAAAAAAAGAAAGAAATAATAAGTCTCTATAAAAACAAAACTCAAATAATGCAGTTTGTTATCTATTGTAATTCAACAGTCTACGGTCGATTGTACCATATAAAAATTATCACAGAGAATCTTTTTTTTTGATACATCAGAAATTTAAATTATTCCCGCCAGGGATCGAACCCTGGACCTCCCCCTACCCAATCCATATGTCCCTCAGCTCTTATCACTTGAACTATCCTACGGGGACTATCAGAGAGAATCTAATTTGATAAAAACATATTGCAATAGAAGTTATAAATGAAAAATTATAAAAAAAAATATGTGTAATATGATACAGGGAAAAGAGATTTGAAATTCCAATGGATGCTCTTATATGGGGAGGATTTTTTGGTACATTATATGGGGAGGATTTAACATTGTTGCAAGGCTTTTGACTTTTGTTATGCATTTGACTTATCCTACGTAGTATGACTATGACTATGGTCAATCATTAACATAAAAATATTTTTTTTTTTGGTAGAACATAAAAATAATTCTATTACTACAAATACACACATTTTTGGGTGTTATACAGTTCCATCTATAATTATCCTTTATCAAGTCTATCAATTTTTATTATTTTTTATTACAATCTATCAAAAATTCTCATTTCATATACAGATAAACAATATTAAGTGTTAGAGCAACAAGTCTGGTCCTACAAAAAACACATTAACAAATGCACACAAGAATATAACGATTGATTAAAGAATTCGGTCAAGTGTTCCTACATCTCTAAAATGAGAATGTTTGTTGTAGTATTTCAATTATGCAATTCTTATAATACAAAGTACAATGAAGTGTTTAAATACTATGATATGGTTTACAAAACTACACATGATTCGTACACCAAAGTAAAACAAAGCCCTCATCACTCCCCGAACCTCCTAGTTCTAGACGTAACCTAGCAGACGATTGAGACGAATGAGCCAAGTTGAAAGACCTTGAGTCATTGTCACTTATTAGTGGATACGAGTCATACTCAAGTACTCAACATTAAGATAATGGTAATCCCGCATAAAAGCATCTTATGATAGGAGTTATGAAACAGAAAGGAAAAAAATCACAAAAATCGAACCAGGGTTACATGTCGTAAAATAAATGTCGCATTCACGCATTCAACATATTCCTCTGTCGTTGGATCAAGATCAGATGGTTTGGATTTCAAACTTAGTATTTTCTATTTTAAACCAAAATAAATATTGTATTGAAATTTGAACTATCTGATCTTGATCGAACCACCACGAATGCGCTGAATGCAGCATTTTGTTTACCATACGGAATCTGATTTCACAAAAATCATGGAGAGAGATCATCCACAGTAGCAAGGCTAGGTTTCCATCCCAAACGCCTATAAAATCTTGCCTTATTAGGAAGTGGTGCCACAAAAGGTTTCTTCCCTCTTATTCCTTTTCTTCTTGAATATCTTGGTGACTTACCCTTTGAACCATAAAACTCTTTTGCAGTAAAATATAATTCATCTGCATCTTCTCTACCTTGTGACAGATCCATCTTTGAATTAACTCTCTCTTCACCTATCCAACTTCTCTCCTTATTAGCTTCAAAGTTCTCATATATTCTGATATCAATGGAAGGTACATTTACGCCATTTGGAACACCGAGTTTGGTATTCTCTTTGGTTTTATCTTGGTGTGGATGTTTACGCTTCGCCTTATTCTTTCTTCTCGGATTTTCGTCAGTATGCTCTACTAGACCTAATGAATGAACAACGCGCTTCAGCATAGCATGCAATGTTTCATCATCCTCAGCAGAAAACAATGTTGGTAATTAAAGAACAAGCATGAGAAAACTAGAATACTAGTAAAGAACTATATATAATACTCATAATAGAGATGATTTTTGTTTCATATAGCCAGCTATGACTTGAAATTTTCACCCCTTAAAAGACAATGATAAAACCAATGCTTGGCACAATAGTAAACACAGTGTGAGGAGTGAGGACTTAGGTGTTTCTTCTTTGCTTCAGTCTCTTTCATCCATTCTTCCTCAAAATTAACGTATGGTTTGATGCTGTGTCAACTTTTCAATTACATTCTTCTGTTTTTATAAGGTTGTTTTCTAACATGTAAATGAAGACAAAATGAACATTATATTATGGTTGAAGTAGACAGAAAATAGAAATACACAGTAAAATTTTGTTTGGTTCATGTCATCCAAACGAAATTTTGTTATGCCACAGCGATACTAAATAACGTATCGCAGAACAACATTAAATTGGTTCAAATTCTACTCCGCTATAGTGCTATAAAATAAAATTTTGTTAAGTGCCATCAAACATTACATTTACAGCTATAAAATAAACAGTTATATATGTATATATGGTCAACTAATAATAGGATGAAAATATATCAGCATTTTAACAATGAATACTCCCCAACCCAATTGACCAAACAAGTGTTTCTTACAAGTGAAAGTTTCCACAAGCACACAAAAATGTGAAGCCGAATGAACATTTACGTTTTCTCGAGTGAATCTTTTTTTCCCTTCTTGTCAAATTGTATTTTTCCAATAAAACAAACATATCCACAAGTATTTTATGCTTTTGCATCTGCATGAGATGAGAACTTGGTAGTGTGAAATCTTCCTTGTGCATTTTGAACAAAAACTGATGCAGCTTCCTTCTTTGTTGAACTTTCACCAACCTTTTTGTATAAAGTACTATAAATACATGGGTCAGCAATGAAAAAAAATGTTGCGTGCCCCCACTGTACACCGCCTTTAAAAAGGAAAGATGCGAGGAGAGAAATTGAATATCTGCTCTGGAGACAGAGATCATTCCATGGTATCAGCTTGTTTTCTAGTCAACCGAGCATATAAACCGTCTTTCAAGAGAAGTTCCCTGTGACTTCCATCCTGAGAGGAAGACAAATATGTTTCAGGTTAGGACAACTAACAGATAATAGAAAAATAAATAAATGTAGGTTTTCATTCAAACACACGAAATCCAAATGTTCAAGACATACATGCAAATTTAAATATATATAAAGGATAATAAGGTTCAAAAAAGAACATTGATAAGAATAATTACAGCATTCAAAATAAATCATCAAATCACCAACCTCAACAATATGACCTTTGTCCATCACAATAATCCTGTCTGCAGCTTGTATGGTAGAGAGCCTGTAAAGCAGATCATACATGTCAAAACTAATGCCAGAATATCAGTACCACGCCACTTAATTGACACTGAACAAAAGTTTCACCTGTGTGCAATGACTATGACACTTCTCCTTGATGAAGAATCACTTCTAACCGATCGAAGAACGCCCTACACGTAATGAAAACTGAAGCATCAGTATCCTCACTTATTAGTTATCACTTATGAAAGCACTAACACAAACACAGACACGACATTGACACGTAGAAACCGGTAATAATTTATAACATTGGAATTTATTTTATGTAATCACATGTCAATGCCATGTCGGTGTCAGACATTGACTCGTGTCAAACATCAAACACCCCTTCATACCTTCACATTATGTTCACTTTCAGCATCCAGTGCACTAGTGGCTTCATCAAGGATCAATATTTTCGGGTCCCTAAGAATGGCCCTAGCGATAGCAATTCGCTGCTTTTGTCCACCACTTAAAAGATCGTCATCAACAAGTGTTTCATAACCATTAGGAAGTGCTGAGATAAAGTCATGAGCATAGGCCTGTCTCGCAGCCCACTCAATATCCTCTTGTTTTACATCTCGGGTACATCCATATTTGATGTTTGAACGAATATCCATTCGGAATAGCTTTGGTTCCTGTACAAATAAAATTTCAGTTATGAGGAGCTGTGTCGATTCAATGAATTATGTCCCTGTTAGTTTCTTAAGTACCTGTCCGACATATCCGATTCTCTCTCTCCACCACATGACATCCAAGTCTTTGTGAGGGACACCGTCTACCAAAATCTGCAATAAAACATTTTGTTAATATTCAAGTTAAAATGGTATCTTCCCTAAAACTATGACCAGCATGACATAGGTAGTATATATTTAATTATGTGAGAAATCTATAATCAATATCTGCAATTGCGGAAAATGCTGACTTAAGCTTAAAACGTCCACATTACAAAGAAAAAAATAGTACGAAACTAAATATAATCGGCCAAAGTTGATTTTATGTGAAAGTAATGCAATTAAGTACGAGAAATTCAATAACTTATCGGTAACAAATCTAGAATCTAAGCTACTTGCACCTGGATTCATAACCTGTGATATTTTCTAAAATAGATTGGCAAAAACAGAGACCGCCCTTCCCCTAAAAATACTTCAAAAACATTGTTTTATTTCTGTCATAGCCTTATCATTCGAATTCAAACTCAATTTTAATGAAATAAACAAACTATACCTGACCACTTGTAGGCTCATAGAGACGGAGCAAGAGATTCACCAATGTGCTTTTCCCGCTACCACTAAGACCGACCTGTGCCAAATGAAAAGAACCGGTAGATCAGCTTCTTAACCATAATGCAGGGGAGGAATGAATTGAAGAGACTTGAAGCAGTTTCTTACAATGGCAACCACTTCACTTGGATTGACGACAAAGTTTACATGTTGCACTACAGATACCTGTTACAATTGAATGTCAATAATTGAGCTATAACGGACAGATAAAAAGAGTATCAGATATACAAGCTTTCAACGCTATGAGTTAAGTGAAGACGATAGCTTTACGAGGTTTACCGTTGGCCTTGAAGGATAGTGAAAAGATACATTTACAAACTCCAAATGCCCGATTAAACTTTGCAACTTCATCCCTGTAACAAAAATTACGTCCAACCTTCAATATATTTGAAATACAACAAATACCAAACATTACCTTTTAATTCATCATGTCTATCATATGAGCTTCTTTTTGCTCTTATTTATTTATTTATATTATATGATATTACTGGTAGTAGAGCAATAATAGAGGCAAATCCTAGAGTTGCATATAGGTTGTAACTTGTAACTTAGTAAAATCAAATGAAACGTGAAAATGACTAAAACAATATGAAGTTGTTTACTAATGAAATATCTGAATTGAACACAGCTCTTAAAAAAGCTTGCCTCTTGTTATGAATTGGCTGCTAGGTGAGAGATCCATTAAGTTGAACACTTTTTCACTAGCTCCAACCGACTGCATCAAATTGGATACATTGTCGCCGACCCACCAGGTTGAATAAATTAACCATTCACTGTATAGTATAAACTTAGTAAGTTTCTCTGCTGTGATATGACCCGCAAGAATAGACATTCCTCCAAATAGCACGGCAATAACCTATAACATTAAATGTTTCAATAAAAGCAAGAAAAATTAACTAATACAAACAATTTTTTATTCAATATGTCAGCTTAGATTCAAAACCCTTGGCCATACCTGAGTTGAATGATAAAGAGTATTGAAGCTAAGATTCCAAAATCCATATGCAGCGCTTTGTCGCAAGCTTATGTCAGCTAATTTTTCCAGCCACCATTTGTACCTGTAGATAGAGATGGACAAGACACATGATTACAACATAAACACTGAGAACAATGTTACAATTGCAATAACATTATTACCTTCCATGTTCTTCTTCTTCGGTTCCATAGACTCGAACAGTTCTAATAAGAGAGTATGTCTCTTGAGCTACCTATGATTTAATATTGAGAAAATTGTTATCATGGTGACAATTGGGAAAAAAATAAAACAAGTTATTATAGTATAAGGCATCTTATTCTACATTATTAGCAGAAGCAGTGACTTCTTGGATCAACCTTGCTGCCTTCTTCTGGTACCTATGCAGAAATATATAGCAAATTTACACCGCTGACAAGAAAAGAGGTAGAAGCCAGGAAAGGAACTTAAAAAAACACCAACTTTTCATTTTTAGTATGCAATATATGAATATTTCGAAAACATGTTGTATGACAAAGCTTTGCAATGGTCAAATGTAAGCTACTAGAAATGCAATATCAAGTTGTTAAATGACAAATTTGAGGAAAATTAACCAAGAAATGAATTACCATCCATAACGTAGCATGACTGCTGCTAACATGGAGCATATCACCAACGTACTTAAACCAAGTGGCCACGACAATATCAACAAGTAGATTAATGAACCTCCCCCCTAAAAAGACAAAAAAAAACAACACTCAAATTAAAGCCTTCATCGTGCGGGATAACTTCTATTAGCAATTATTACATCTTTTGTAAATAAGTCAACCTGAAGGACATTGCGCAGTATCAAATTAAGATCATTTCCAATAACCCTTGAAACTTGCTGACAATCTGCCCCAAGCCTACTTGTCAAATCACCTACTGTTTCATTGTCAAAAAACGATATATCCTACAATAAGGGCACTACCAAATGAGTTAAACCATACACAAAAAGAAGAAAATAGAATAATAAATGCAGCAATGGAGATCGGTTAAGTGAAGCTGAACCTGAAGAAGAAGGGAAGAGTATAACGTTTCTCTCATTCTCTTAACCTGCAAATACAAATTATTTAAGTCAAAATCAATGGGCACAGGGGCCAGTACAGTGGCCATTGGTCAAGTAAATTAGTCTTAATTTGATAACTATAGTTCTTAATTCCTTATGGTAATATGAAACATCTAAATTAACATCCAAAATTATCAACAGAGGCACTCACCAGAATCATGTTTGCAATGCCAAAAAAGCAACCTCGTATCCCACTGAAGCACAGGAAAACACATGTCAGAAAACCTCACATCTCGTGCAGGATAAAAAGGTTTCAAACTAAAAGAATTAAACATGCCAAGCATCTGCTATATGATTGGTTTTAAACCAAATAAACACTATTAGATACTCTCGGAATCTCATTAACCATAACACATTATTTGCAACAGGAAAAACACACAAATGAAGTGTTTCAGCATATTTGAATTTCTTGCAATTCACAAATCCTGAATTTTCGCCAGTAATGCATCTTGTACCATCCCATCAAGATTAGACCGCTAATGTTTTCAACTGCATGTTTTGAATCCAATTCACCAAGTTGAAACATGAGTCATCCAATCCTGAGTTACATGACAATTGCAAATTATTTCCCATGTGCAGGGAATCCAATGACATCCCCTTTATAGTTTAACCAAAATGTATCACTCTTTTCCTTTATGCCTCATCTATTCTACATTTAGGACATAAGCATTAATCATATAAGAGCTTATGTAACTTATAAGTTGTTTTCATAAGCTAACTTGCAAAGCTAGTGAACATGTCAAACGGTTCCCATAAGCTCTCACAAACGCTTATGTCAGTAAATAAGCTCAAACAAGTCAACCCAAACATATCATAAACATCATCTGCTATCCAGCGAACACCATCAAAAAGGCAAAAGGAGTGATCTACTTAGGCTTTGTTTGCGAGTCTGGAGGGGAGGGCTTTGGAAGGAGGGAAATAGAGAGAAAAATAGAGAAATCTTTTACATTTTTTGAGAAAGTGTTTTTTATAGAGAATGACAAATAAATACTTATGATTAATATATTATGAATTTAAGAATTCATATAAACCCTCCAAACCCTCGTCCAATACAATTTTTGAGTTCCACCAAATTGGGGGGGTTTTGTGTTATGAAGAAAAAATAACCCTCCAAACTCCTCCCCTCCCAAACTCCTCTATTCCTTCTACTTGTTTCTTCATTTTTTTCAAAACCATTCCCTCTCCTCCAAACTCGCAAACAAAACCTTAAGGTAAATCATATACCCTATCCTATGAAAAAGGCCTAAAGCAAACAACAATGAAGAAGAATAAGATGATATGAGTGTAAAGAAGTAGAAGGGAGAATCGACCATACAAGATTTTGACCTGCAAATTCCAGAAGTAACACACAATAGAATCAACAAACGCACATTCCCATGAAAAACAGCAATATCCCCACTCTGTGCTGAGAATATCGAAGCTGTCAAATAATGCGGTATAGAAATCTCCGAAACCTTCACAAACAATCAAACAAACAAACCCAATTAACAAAAGTTCACAAATTTAATCTCATCATCAAAAACCACAAAATGGGCACCAAACAAACCAACACAAAAAATCATCAAACAAAAAAAGGGTTATAATATATAAATTACTATAACTTACTGCTGCAATAACAAGAGCAGAAAAAGCAGCAAAAATAACCCATCTATCTTTTGCAACAAGATTCCACATTTTACCCAAAGCATACCAAACGGTAACGGGTTGACCAAATAACTGAACATCATCATCATCAGAGAAGTTCCACCATGATCCACCTGGGAAAATTGAAGGAATCAAAGCGACCCATTTTCGTATTTTATCAAAAAACTCATTGGAAGCTTCTGGATTGTTCTGGACAGAGATTTCATTGATGGAAGCTGATTTTATAGGATGGGAAAACAGAATGCGTTTTGAAGAAGAAAAAGAAGAAGAAAGAGTGATTCGTTTGAAATGGAAGTTGTTGTTGGAGGAGGATTTGATGTGACGGTGGTGAAGGGTTGGTGGTGGAAGCAAGTAATGGTGTGTGCCTGTGAGTAATGGAGGCATGGTGAAGAAGAAGAAGAAGAAGAAGAAGAAGAAGAAGAAGAAGAAGAAGAAGAAGGGTTTGTGCTATGAAGAGAGTGTTTGGAAGATGTGAATCATAAGAGGCAATGGAAATGGTGGATTTTGTTTGCTTGGTTGATGTTGTTTGTTGTACCACACAAAATAAGCACATGTGCATGTAAGATTGTTGTGGATGTAATATGAGTTTGGTTTGATTTTTTAGGAGGAAAAAAACAATCGACTAATTACAAATAATTGATGTGTTTTGTATGGATTTTTTAGGAAACTTTCAAATTAGATTTAGACTCTATATTTTTAAATAGATCTTTACTTTTACTTTTATATGTATTTTAAAAAGTTTTTTCATTTCTTTTTTAGATTACAACTCAAATGTTAAGAGTTAAGGGACGAATAAGTTAGGTAGGAGAAGATTCAAAGTTTAATTCTTAACAAGAGCAATTTATTTTTTTAATATACAAACAAAAAAGTATGATCCACTAAACCAACTATTTTGCTTTCGAACGAATTCTAATATCAAATTGTTTCATTCTTAAATCATAGTATTCTCTACTATGTTCAACGTCAATCATCGATGAACCAAACTAACGTTTGTCACCAAAAGTTTTTTCATTCTATCAAATTGTTAAATTGGCTTCTATTTTTAACTATTTACTGCTAGTTACATTCTTATATTTTATAATTTATTATCAATTGAATCTATCCATCGATGATTGATGTTCTTGTAGAGTCACTTTATTATTTGATTGATAATTTTGTCTACTTTAATTTTAATCTATCTAATGATATACTTATCGAGTAAACCATAAAATCTATTTCTAACTTTGTAGGACTCACTTAAATAAGTCTCTAAAAATATAAACATAGTCAATATTTTTTTTTTCTCCTCCATTTAAATCTCTCACGTCACACCCCACATTATAACTCAATTTTACCGTACTTGAATTTTAGAACTCGAAACTTGTTCATAAGCTTTAAAGTTCTAGAACTACACCCAATTGTATGTGTCAAATTTTCCAATTTTATTGAACATGTACTATATTAAAGCCATAATTCAAATTGTTGAACTTGAAATCTCAAAAAAACATGCTTTGAGTTCTAGAATTAAAATTGGTAAAAATGAATGTTGCAAATTAAATATAGTATCTAATCCAAACCAAATCAAATTGATTAGTTTTGTTCGGATTTATCTATGAAAAACACGCAAAATCAAATCAAACTAAACTGATTGAGAATTCATTAGTTCAGACACTTGATTCACTCAAAACCGATCCAAATCAATCCGCTTAGACCCCTAAGTTAAACGATGAATTTTAAGGGGGGTGCAAAAGTCAAATGTCACACTCGTTGCCTTTCAGAAACGAAAAAAAAGCCCAAATCCAATCCAATTTCATTTTCCATTAATACCCTCACCTTCAACCTTCAAAAACCCACAAACCCTAAGGACAAAACCGTAAACCAAACAAATCCCCATATAAATAACCCAAAAACCCTAATTCACCATTTCTCGTTTCTACGGCAAAACCATCGAGCAACAATGACAACCGGACTCAAGAAGAACAGAAAGAAGCGCGGCCACGTCAGCGCCGGCCACGGCCGTATCGGAAAACACAGAAAACATCCGGGAGGTCGCGGTAACGCCGGAGGAATGCACCACCACAGAATCCTCTTCGACAAGTATCATCCAGGTTACTTCGGTAAAGTTGGTATGCGTTACTTTCACAAGCTTAGGAACAAATTCTATTCCCCAATTGTTAACATCGATAAGATCGCTTCTTTGATTCCACAAGAAGTGAAGGAGAAAGCTTTGAAGGAGAAGAAAGCACCTGTTATTGATGTTACTCAGTTTGGTTACTTTAAGCTTTTAGGGAAAGGTGTTTTGCCTCAGAATCAGCCTTTTGTTGTTAAGACTAAGTTGATTTCTAAGATTGCTGAGAAGAAGATTAAGGAAGCTGGTGGTGCTGTTGTTCTTACTGCTTAGGTTGTTTTTTTGAAAATTTTAAGTTGTTTGTTTTGTTAGAATTGTACTTGAGATTATGTTGGTTTTGTTTTGGTTTAAATTTGGAAAATTTTATAATGATATTATATGGTTTTGGTACCTAGTTGTTTGTTTTTTTTACTGATTTTGTTTATTATGATGTTGTTTTTTTGTTATGTGATGTTTGTTGTGAGTGTCAGGAAAATCATATGGTTTAGGAATGTTATGAAGCCCATACACTGACACGGACACTTACACGTCAACACGGATAATTTTTTTTAGAAAGTGATGTAATTCAATGTAATTCTAGGTGTCGTGTCGGTGTCGGACATGTGTCGGTGCTTCATAGGTTTGGATTGGTTGTATAAGGTGTAATGTAGTGAAATGAAATGGAATGCAATAAGCTTGCTGAATTTTATGAAATGAATGTTATCTCATTCAATTTCATATGTTTGATTTTTGGGTGTAATGGTAAATTGTAGTGTCGTGTTTGCGGGATGTGAATTTTAGAAAGTGAAGTGTGGTGTTATTGCTATTTGTTCCATAAGAATAGAGTTTAAAGGCGTCTGCCTACTTTGCTTGAGTGCTGCAATGATGAGATGAGTTTCTCATGGCTAGCTAGGTAGTTTGAAATCAATCATAAAAAACATGTGTTTATGGTACCTAGTTGTTGTTTGTTTATGATACTGGTTTTGTTAATTATCAGGTTGTTTTTATCGGTGATGCAATGTTTGTTTTGAGTGTTTGGAAAATTATGTGTTTTGGGAATGTTTGGATTGGTTGTATAAGGTGAAATGTAGTGAAATGAAATCGATTAGGCTTATTAAATTTCATGAAATGGATGTTATCTCATTTCATTTCACTCTAATCAGTATACAGATAGTGGGCATCTAATATGATTTGGAATTACACAATTGTTATGTACTGGGAAGATAATGTTGAGCTATTTGTCTTTGATGTTGGTGTTTTTTGCAGCTTGTGTTTTTAGCAGAGCGCAATTGTGACTGTAGCGATTCTATTGTCGATGTTGTTTTGTTTGTGGAAGCTGTGAATCCCTTATCAGTTGAGTTGTTTTGTTTGTGGGAGTTAGCAACCCCTTATGGGTTGAGCTTACGTTCCACTTTGAATACGACAATTATGCGGTTTCTTCTCATTTACCTTTGTGCATTAGAGTACTACTAATGTCATGTTTGATTGTGGGGTGTGATGGTAAGATGTTGTCTCATGTTTGCACAATGTGAATTTTCTAAAGTGTCAGTGTGGTGTTATTGTTATTAGTTGCATAAGCAAAGAGTTTTAAGTCATCTATCTCCTTTGCTTGTGTGCTGCAAGCCTGCAATGATGAGATGAGTTGCTCATGGCAAGGTAGATAGTTTCAAATAAATCATATAAAATGTATTCATGCCTTCGCTTAGTGTTGCACTCTATTTGATAGGCTCCACCTGACCTTTCACCGGTCAACGACCTTATTGAGATGGAACAAGATGAACTCTAAGCTTTGAGCTCGTCAATCTTAGCGGTCATGAGCAAATTGTTGAGATAGATAATGTTCATTTTGACTCTAGTCCCAAATTCTATATCATGATTGTTAACTTTCTATGTTCGGAGACTTTCCATTAGCTAACAGATAGCCATAATCCAATGCAATGTATATTTAGGTAGAATTGCAGCACAAGTGGTTGAAAGGGTAATTTCTTTTTTCGATTGAATTAGCTAGGTAAATGTGCTGTGTTTTTACTTTTTAGTTAGTCCTTGTTTTGCTTGATACAATCATTGGAACTTGGAAAATAAAAGGATTGTTGATGTTGTGCACAATACAGTCAAATAGATCTTGGAATGTAAAGTGGAGGATTCTGTTTTTACTGTGTTTTGGGAGTTTTTTTTGAAATTTTTTATCACTTAATTTCATGAAAAATATGAGTCATCTAAATATATGTTTCCAACTTGAGTCATTTGCGTTACATTTTTCTTCTTTCTTCGAGAAATAGATATTCCATTCAAGTAGTTACAAAGAAGACATTACATCTTGTGTAGATTAACTTCTCACATGGTGAAGTACAAAATTAATGCAAAATCAACAAATACATCTAACAAAACATGACTAGTTAAATTGATAAAGGACATTGCACATTTGTGCAGGGACCGATGTTCGAATCTGGTATGTCCACTTATTCACCTTTAAAGAGTGAATTTCTAGCCGCTATGTTACCTGACTAATAAAAACATGACTAGCTAAGGAAGAAATAGGCAACATTAATAAGATACCAACAAGCAAATAAGCAACACAAAAAAACTTGAAAATTAGAAATTATAAACACAATTTTTTTTTTTTGGTTCAAAATCACAATTTGTTTCTGAATGTATTAAAATTATAAACACATCATACATATTTTTTTTGCTAGTCATTTTAGTAGTCAATTTGATCATAGAATCTATCTTTTTTTTATTAATTAATCCATAAAAATACGAAGAAAATAGATGTTATAAATGCATTTGTAATTTCAATATATTTAAAGTAGAGTGTGATAGTAAGTTGTAATTTGAGGGACCAAAATAGTTCCATGTCAATAACACTCTTTGTTGTCAATTAAGGAGTTAGTTGTCAATATATTTCCAAAAAATAAATAAAGAAGGAGTTGTAAATAACAATCTTTATTGAACACTTTCCCTAACACTCAACCTTTAATCGATTGAAATGAATACAAATGTCTCATTTTAAAAATAAATTCCACATAAATTAGTGAGATCATATGTAAATTTCATCTAATTAAAGTGTAAATATTAAAAATGGTGTTTAAAAATAGAACGTTGCTAGCCTTGAATTTTCTAACATATGCGGTCAAGGAAGTAAACTTATCATTCTAACTCATCGTTATTTTGAAGAAGTTAGTCATCATGATGACATTAACATACCCATCAAACCACCATAATATGTATCATTCATTAAGCGTGATCTTATAATGCAAAATCACAATAATCCATCGTAATTTTACATAAACATAACTTCTAACATATTTAAATGATATAGAAAGTACACTTATTCGATTCGTTAATGAGTTACACGTTCCACTTCGTGTATATTGGTTGATGATTGATTAGCAAAAACAGTGTCCGAAACAGTACAAGTACAATAGCTGTTCTCTGTCACAAACATGAAAGAAATAACTTTGTAACAACACAATCATCATTTCAGTTTCTTCTTCTTCAAGAGAAGCTTTTGATGTATGTCAGTGGAATACTTCTGTACAGTTTCTACAGTGAGCTTGCTAACCCTTTACAATGGCTACAACTCAGGAAAAAACAACGCCCGACCCATCTCAGGATCCGACCCGAAACTCAACTTCCCTTGATTCTTTTCCTCCTAAAACCACTCCTACTACTAAAGGTCAAACCTTTATCCTCTTTGTAGAAAGTTCACATTTTGCTCTTACTTTGTTCATCTTATGTTAGGAGAAGTTTCTTGTTCTTAGAATAGATAGATAATTGTATTAAAGAATGTGAATTTTTCATTCTTGTTGAAAATCTATTACTAAGGTATGAGTTTATATATGTATTTAGTTGGAATATAATATTCTGGTATTCGTGTCTTGGTTAGTTTTTCCTTTTCCTTGACATTTATGAGAACTTGGTTGAATAAGCTGCAATTTCTGCTTTTTATTGATAAAATTAAGAAGAATAGGAATGTTACCAAACTTAGTTGGTCTAGTGGCGATTGGCGCTGGACTTGGTAGGGAGGATCACAGTTTGATCCCTCGCAACTGCGCATGGGAGGGGGCTAGAACCACTTGATGCCATAATTGACCCCCGAACCGGATTAGTGGCCGAATGTTGGTGGTGAAAACCAATAAACAAAACAGAAGCATAGGAATGTTGAGATATTTTTAACTAATCAGCCTATAATATTTCCTTTTTAATATGAAGGACTGTGTCAGGAATTTTCTATTTGGCAATGTGTAGTTTATGTTGTCCACTTGTATGTGTCGTGTCTTTCCTTCAAATTTTGATGTCGGAGGGAGACATGTTTTTCTTGGCTTCGTGGAGGTATTCTGATAATGGTGCTTCATGGGCGTTGTAAATATGAATTGTAGAGAGATTCAGAAGGCACACAACTGGTTTATGTTAGTGTTAAGTGAAGGCACACAACTGGTTTAATAGCATTTTTTTGTTACGAAGAGTTTAATGATTTATCATCCGCTCGCTAGTTGTTCTTCTATCAAATTATATGTTTTGATTGCTTGCTTTCATAGGTTTCCCAGTCATGATGAGAGCTCAAACCCACCATCCTTTAGATCCACTATCTGCTGCTGAAATATCAGTAGCTGTCGCAACTGTTCGGGCAGCCGGGGAGACTCCTGAGGTAGATTGCTCAAATGACTTTTCAATGCTGATTAAGCTTAAATTTATGATCATGTAACTGTCAAATTACGCTCGACATTCCTTTTAGCCTCTTTAAACCCCGTGTTTGTATGTTGATGATGTTATTCGACTATGTTATTAGGTAAGGGATAGCATGCGCTTTGTAGAAGTTGTCTTGGTAGAACCAGTTAAGCAAGTTGTTGCATTGGCAGATGCATATTTCTTTCCTCCTTTCCAACCGTCATTGCTCCCTAGGACCAAAGGAGGAGGACCTTTGATTCCTACTAAACTTCCCACAAGGAAAGCACGGCTAGTTGTTTACAATAAAAGGTCAAACGAGACAAGCTTATGGATTGTCGAACTTCGAGAAGTTCATGCAGCAACTCGAGGTGGCCCCCACAGAGGCAAAGTAATTTCTTCTGAAGTTGTGCCAAATGTTCAGCCACCAATGGTAAATATTTTACTATTTCATTTTATACTTAAAATAAAATTGCGTTGCTTATTTGTTGTAGATTTGAATGCAACTAAATAATTGTATTCCAAACTACATCCCAATTGTGATAATTACGTCCATGAGGTATTAACTCAGTGACAAGAGTTCCACCTTATAATCTCAAGGGACGAAGTTCAAATTTCCTTGAGAACAGTTGTAAAATGGTCATTCGTATCATTTTATCGAATATTTATTGTGATAATTACTACAACTTCCTCACTGACCCTCTTCTAGTCCTTACATCCATTAATTTCATATTGAGACACATTTGTGTTATTCTTCACACTCGCAGGATGCTATGGAGTATGCTGAATGTGAAGCTGTTGTGAAGGACTTCCCTCCATTCCGAGAAGCAATGAAGAGAAGAGGGATTGAGGATATGGATCTTGTAATGGTGGATGCCTGGTAATTGCTCCTTCGAGATTAGTTGAATGACTTTTATGTGAAATTATTTCAAAATGACTAATATGTGAGAGGCTGAAACTTTCAGGTGTGTTGGATATCACAGTGAAGCTGATGCTCCGAACCGCAGGCTTGCTAAACCACTAATCTTTTGTAGAAGTGAGAGCGACTGCCCTATGGAAAATGGCTATGCTCGTCCCGTTGAAGGAATCTATATACTTGTTGACATGCAAAATATGGTTGTTCTCGAGTTTGAAGACCGTAAACTGATCCCCCTTCCACCTACTGACCCACTTAGAAATTATACTTCCGGTGAAACCCGAGGAGGAGTTGATAGAAGTGATGTGAAACCCTTACAGATTATTCAGCCTGAAGGTCCAAGCTTTCGTGTTAACGGGCACTTCATTCAATGGCAGAAGGTGATTGTTTATGCCTGTACTTTTTGTTAGAAATAATATAAAACCATTGATCTGGCATTTCCTAACAGCTTAAGCTTTTGGGATAATCGGTCATCTGACATGGTATCAGAGCCTCTATGACTAAGTGGTCTAGAGTTCGATTCCCGCTCCCCTCACTTTATAATTAAAAAGTGGAATTTTAAGCATATGGTAGGTGGGCCTGTGCATTATCCACGCTTCAAGCCCAATGGGCTCTTGCGTGAGGGGGCGTGTTAGAAATAATATAAAACTATTGAAGTGGCCTTTTCTAACAGCTTAAGCTTTTGGGATAATCGGTCATTTTGACAAGCTTTTGGGATAATCGGTCATCTGACATGGTATCAGAGCCTCTATGACTAAGTGGTCTAGAGTTCGATTCCCACTCCCCTCACTTTCTAATTAAAAAGTGGAATTTTAAGCATAAGGTGGGTGGGCCTATGCATTATCCACACTTCAAGCCCAATGGGCTCTTGCGTGAGGGGGCGTGTTAGAAATAATATAAAACCATTGATCTGGCATTTCCTAACAGCTTAAGCTTTTGGGATAATCGGTCATCTGACACTTTTTTCCAAATCTCGTTTTTATAAGCTATACTGTGAAGTTGTAAAAGTCAATGCATTTTTTTTGCAGTGGAACTTTCGTATTGGTTTCACTCCTAGGGAAGGCTTGGTTATTTATTCAGTAGCCTATATTGATGGAAGTCGAGGGCGAAGGCCAGTGGCTCACAGGTTGAGTTTCGTTGAGATGGTGGTCCCGTACGGAGATCCAAATGATCCTCACTACAGGAAGAATGCATTTGATGCTGGAGAAGATGGCCTCGGTAAAAATGCTCATTCTCTCAAGAAGGTCAATGCATTTTCTTTTAATCCAGTCTTAAATTACTCTCCATTCTCAATGCAGATCAAATTAAATTTATTTTGCAAGATGTCAATATTGCAGGGTTGTGATTGTTTAGGCTATATCAAGTACTTTGATGCGCACTTCACAAACTTCACCGGAGGTGTCGAAACAATAGAAAATTGTGTTTGCTTGCATGAAGAAGATCATGGTATTTTGTGGAAGCATCAAGATTGGAGAACAGGTTTGGCCGAAGTTCGAAGGTCTAGAAGGTTGACAGTGTCTTTTATGTGTACTGTAGCTAACTATGAATATGGATTTTTCTGGCACTTTTATCAGGCAAGTTATACTCTTGATTCAGTTATATTCTGTAGATAAGTTGTATTTATGTGCTTAATTCCAGCAATTTTCAATGTTGAAACTTAAGCAGATTAATTGGTTGTCTTATAATACTTTATTTATCTGTTTCCTTTTTTTAGGATGGGAAAATAGAAGCTGAGGTAAAGCTCACAGGAATATTAAGCTTAGGAGCGATGCAACCAGGTGAAACACGAAAATATGGCACGACTATTGCACCTGGATTATATGCGCCTGTCCACCAACACTTTTTTGTTGCTCGTATGGACATGGCCGTTGATTGCAAGCCCGGTGAAGCATTTAATCAGGTCAGTGTGCAATTATATTTTTCAGTTGACAAAGACTTCAATGCCAAAGCCCGAACATATATTTTGATTGACTCGTAGTTAAAATGTCCGTACCTTTCTTTGCTCAGGTTGTTGAGGTGGATGTCAAAGTTGAAGATCCTGGAAAGGATAATGTTCACAACAATGCATTCTATGCTGAAGAAAAACTGCTTAAATCAGAATTGGAAGCAATGCGTGATTGTAACCCTTTATCTGCTCGACATTGGATTGTATGTTTTTCAACTTGTTTTATATAAAAATTACAAAATAGAAACATTGATAGCTTGCATCCATAGTTTCTCAAGTGGATTTCATGTTTCACAGGTTAGAAACACTCGGACGGTAAACCGAACTGGGCAGCTAACAGGTTACAGGCTAGTACCTGGTTCAAATTGTTTACCTTTAGCTGGTTCAGAAGCCAAATTTATGCGGAGAGCAGCTTTCTTGAAGCACAATCTTTGGGTCACTCCTTATGTTCATAATGAAATGCATCCTGGAGGAGAGTTCCCTAATCAAAATCCGCGTGTTGGAGAGGGTTTGGCTACTTGGGTTAAGCAAAATAGATCACTGGAAGAAGCTGATATAGTTCTTTGGTTAGTTCACTATATTCTATTTCTGTGAGGGTTCACCCTATGCAGTTTGCCCATGTTCATAAGTAGAGTTTAATACCTATGCATTGATAGTGAACACAAATTATATACATATATGAGAAAAAATAATATGCACCGTCAGTGTAAAATAGTTTTACATCGAGGTCCAATAACCGTGAGGGATTAGGCCTGCACAGCAAGCTGATGGGTTCCTATTGGATAACCGTGTAAGAATATTCTACACCGTCGGTGCATAGGCATTTAATATGACGAGATTAAATTGCACTGCTCAGTAATTTACCAGATATATATTGTTCTGGCCTCAAGTTCGCTATGCCACTTTTCAGATGTATACTCTGAGTCTTGTATAAATCCCTTAGATCCCTCACGGTTTTGTCATTGTAAAAGGCGCATCGTTGGGTTTAGGAGTGTGTGTGTTTATAAACTACTTTTAGCCTTGATTTCCAAACAATATGGGACTTTAGGTGTACCAGAACACGTATTTTACAAAGAATTTAATTAGTATACTCTGTCGGTGTACAGTTATTTTACACATGCATCCAATGATGTGTTGCCATGTCAATTAATTAATAAATATAAAACACATTAGTTGCCATATTCATTAATTGATGTGGCAACACATTATTGGATGCATGTGTAATATAATTGTACACCGACAGATTAAACTCTTTTACAGAACTATAACTGTTGGATTGAATTTGAAAGTTTATATGATTTATATATCATCTCTGTAATTTTTTTCATAAATATGAAATTATGTTACTGAGATCTATCAAAAGCAATGCCATTTATAAAAGCCTTTAAGACGTTAACTTAATGTACCTTAACAACATATCGATTGATTTCAGATTTATTCATGGTCTTTATGAAATGTTATCTGATGTTGCAGGTATGTATTTGGAGTTACACTCATTCCACGATTAGAAGACTGGCCTGTCATGCCGGTGGAACGCATTGGTTTTATGCTTATGGTAATCAACTCAACATTAGTTTATTTCATTTCCATTCTTTCTGTGCAAATTTCAAATGACATTCAAATTAAAAATACTTTGAAAACAGCATACACTTTCTGGCTGATTGATTTTGTGTTCATAATGTTGGAATTAATCTAGTTATTCTATATTCATGATGCAGCCACACGGATTTTTCAACTGCTCCCCAGCTGTAGATGTTCCTCCAAGTGCAGGTGATTTGGATGATAAGGAGAATGGAATGCCCGCTAAGGCCATTCAGAATGAGCTCATTTCAAAGCTCTGAATGAGCCAAAAGTAGAAACACTTGTGTTATGTTTATACTATATATTAAAATTTGGGTTCGTCTAACTCAACCCTATTGAACAAAACCGATTTGTAACGTGAGATATGTGTTCTATTTCTTTAGATATATTTTCAGGTCATATCTCATGTAATGTGAGACTCAAACAAATGAGTCCAACAATTTGATTTAGTTTTACTACCGAGTCAAAGTTAAGAGCTTCATGGGGGATATTTAAGAGTTTCTACTTAGCTGATACATCTGATATCATTTGAAAAATTCAATTAATATATTTTTTTAACAATAAATAACTTATAGCATTTCATTTATAATAAGGTGTTGAATATATGTTGGAATATTAATAAAAAAAAATATACACTGAACTTGGTAGGGAGGACCACAGTTTGATCTCCTGCGACTGCATTTGGGAGGGGATCGAAACCACTTGATGCCAATACATGCCCCGAACTTTGGACTATTAGGAACCCGAGAGTGTAAATTAAAAAAAGAAAAAAAAAAAAAAAAAAGATGAACACTAGCTAAGAATTGGCCATTTTTGCTTGCATAGCAACCTCATTAGTTTGTTTCATAACAAATTTAACATGAGAATTTCTAAAAAATGAAGAAAATAACTGTCTACACTCAATAATAATAGCACCAAACTCGGAGATATTACTCCGGTGGAATACTGGAATTGATCAGCCTCTTTTTTAGTCAAGTTTGAAACCAACATTTTCAACTTGAAGATCTTGCACCCACCGTAATGCAATAAGTAGCATCATCGTTTCACCTTCTTCACTCGATTTTGGCTAGCCCGAAATTACCTTCGGCGTTCTTAATGCACATCTCAATTCTCACTCGATTTTGATAGACGAAAATGATACATCTATGTTACATTTGAATTTTCCTACGCTATGCCTTACCCACACCAAAATAGTTGTAGCCTACTCCAAAAAATCAATTAATATATTCACATAATTTTAGTACCTTTTCTAGCGCTTCTAATGATGGGTTATAATCTGAAATTTCTTGAGGTGCCTACTCATTGTGTTTGATTATGATGGCTTAAAGATAGTCGTATTATTAGGCAACAGACGTGTAGTTTAAGGCTCATATGATATGTACTAATCCTATAAATTGATATAGGACAAATATTTTTACTATTTAATTTTGTGACCTCTGCGGCTGCATTATTTAATAATCACTATATTAGGGAATTTGTTGGTTGTCATAATTAAGCATCTTATAGATAAGGTTTTTTCTAATATTGTCTCAACAGAGATTATTGCTCAATATTTTTTGATTGGTTGATTTAGTAACACATACAAATAATCGGATACAACACCAACACATTAATATTTATAATAATTTGATAAAATAAATTTACTGACTATAATGTGTGTGGAATGTGGATGTTATGTAGATGTATACATCTTTAATATAAAGTGTGTGTTACATTGTTGTCAAACATTTTCTCTTTGACAATAATTGTCAAACTTTTTTCTAGTCAAATATGTTAATGGTTAAAAATTTAACTTTTTGATAGAAAATATCAAAATCACTAGGTCGAACATATATAATCCAAGTTCTAGTTCTGATCTTTCATTTTATATGTGTGAGTTTTTAATGAAAATTTTCTGTGGCAAACCGACATTCCAAAATTGGTGTGCCCCTGCCAAATTATGAGGGAATATGAGAGCTTCTATAGTATGTGCTGACCTGTTTCTTTGTACATATCTATTACCGGTTGTGCTGTGTTTATGTCCTTAATATTCTTGTCTATTTTGTTGCACTAGATTTGTCTTAGCTTGTGGACCAATGCCATCATGTGTTTTCCCCCCTCTATTTTTTGTTCTATCTATTCCTTTATTTTTTTTTAAATACACGATGTCATAATGTTTTTTTTATAATCAGGTGTTTTATTGGAACACATGAAATTGACACAAATATGGAAGACCGTATGTGTTTAGTATAAATATTGTATCTGGTAGTTTTTTTGTCTAGTAAGTATTAATGAGATATGTGTATATTTGTCATTTTATAACTGTTAAATACGTCTTGTATTTGTATTTTAGTTAAGTTTATTAGTCAATTGAGCTCAATATTTTTTTTGGTGAACTTTGAGCTCAATATCGTAGTTATAACATTTTTGTTTTAATTAATTAATAACTTGGACACATCATAAATTTAATGGTGTACAACTTTGTGTTGCATGTTCTTACATTTTTGGTGCTTTATGTGTAGTTGTAGTTTAAACGCAACTTATATTTTGAAATTTATTGTGTGCTTTAGAGTAAACAATTTGTAACGTGCGTGCTGAGAAACATGTATAAATAATGACAAGGACTAAATAAAAACAAAATAAAAGGAAAGGAAAGAAATAAAGAAAATGAAAGAGACAATCATGTGAAGAGAAGGATGACTTGTGTGTCTACGGACCCATTCGAAATTTAAACATCAGAAATAAACAGCATCTTCATTTTATAGAAGCAATTGAAGCATTCATTTTTATAATTTTTCATTACTCCTTCTGTTTCTTTCTAACTATCGTTTCGTTTGAGATACATGCGCACTGTTTATATAAAAAAAAAATTGTTTGTACTCATATAACATATTTTGACTATATGTTTTTATTAATATATAAAATCCGTAAAATCTATCCTGTTCGTTTCAAGCCTAATGAAAGAGAAAGCAACCAAGGAAAGCCTCGCCTTAATAAAAATAAATATTAACATATAAGATGTTGTTCAATTTATCTCGGTGAATATTTTCAAAAATATAATTTTTGTTACAATTTTTTATAATACATAATAATTAAAGATATTAGTCGTCAAAATATACATTAACATATATGTCATATGTGCAGTGGTCAATATTGTGATAGTCAATAAAGAAACAGAGGAGTAATAAAAATATAAATACATTTTTAAAATTTGTGAAATGAGATACTTATAATCTTAATTCTTATAGAGTTTAAATCTCATATGAAACATATGTAAGTCAGTTGATTTTGAAGAAGCTAAATTTATTAAATATCAAAAATAGTAAAATGGTCAATAATACTACTTTTAATTAACTAGTATCCGGACCCGTGCCAAGCACGGGTAAATGTATCTACAAAAAAATTATATTTTATTAATGTTTTTATAATTATCAAATAAAAAATATACTTAAATAAGTCATTGAGTATTCACCAAAAATGAATTGGTCAAAACGGTAAGAATTTTTATTTTGTCAAGCATGCGTTAGAAATTCGATATATAATTCACGCGTACTGAAAAAATTTGGTTGGGGGAAGAGAACCCACGTGTGAGAATTCTCTGATGGAGATTATTTGTCGCTAACAATGGTAGAAACTGGTTATTTATATCATTGAAAAAATATCTAATAAATATATGTTGATATATATGTTATAAAATTGTTATTGAAAAGATAAATTCTAAAGTATCCCATAATAGAGTTGAATATCGAAACCCACCAAAGACAAATCATTGAAAGTTTTAATGCATATTTTGATATAAATTAATATAAAAAAATTAATTTTTAAGATTATATATATTTTATTGAACAATTAAAATAGACATACATTTGGATTTTTCTTCAAAAGATTCCAACAACAAAACTCACTTTAAGTCTCAAATTTGAATCATCTCATATCAATTTATGTATTAAGTCAATTTATACATAATTTTGATTTGACTTGAATTAAATCTTCTATTATTGGAGGGTAGAACTAATCCCCTAAATAAATCACCTAAATTATTTATATGTAGTATAAAAATAGAACATTTGAATTATATATAAAGATATAATAGGACATTCAACATTATTTCTCACTAAAATTGTATATTAAGGTTAGTATTCATAAAAATTATAATAGCAGGAGAAATAGAAAATTTGCAAAAAAATAAAACATCAACAATATGAATTTTGCATTTATGAATCTCAACTTTCTCTCCACAAATCAATCTTCATTTGAATCCCTGAAAATCAAAACATGCTTCTACACCAAATTAGTTAAAAAGAACCATAAAATAATTCTACCAAATGTAGAACTATAAAAAAAATATTAGTTTTAGTAAAAAAAAAAATTAATTAAAAAATTAATTTAAAAAACCAGAAAGATAATAAATTATTTGTACCTCAGAAAAAAAAAACAAAGATAACAAAGCACCAACATATAGTTTCCATTCACAATAATATATGAACTTGAGCTTCCTTCTACTTCTAAAAAAAAAGAAAGTATTTGTATCTTACAAATCAGCTAACTTATAGGAATATTCATAAAAGATGATAAATTATTGGAATTATAAATAAATATATTTTTGGGACCAAATCATATTTATTTGCTCTGTGAAAATTAAGAAATTATATTTAAAATTCAAAATTTTCATGAACATAATTTGAGTGGCACATATTCTTGTAATCATTTCCTTTAAGGGCAAATGATTACTACATATTTCAATCTGAGTGGCAAACTTTTGCTAAAAAAATAATAAAAGTAAACAAATTAAAATATGCGAGGCAACAAACATTAGATATGCAGTATACATTACCTTTTTTAGTTAATTTCTTCTAATTTGTAAATCAAGGTCCTCAATCTGAACCATTGCATGCCTTAAAAATATAATATAAAATAAAAATATTAAAATTGTATTCTATCATATATTTCAAAACATTAATAATTCTGCGTCAAAAAAAAACATTAATAATTCAAAATTTCAAAACTCAAAAATTAAGAATAAAGAAGAAAAAAAGTACATCATAAAAAAAAAATTGAAATAATGAACAATACTTTACAATGTTTACTAACCATCATGTCTTTATATAGTGTGCGGAATACGGTAATGTTGAAATAGGATTTGTTACAAATATAATGACAATAAATTAGTGGTAATCAATATCAATAATAATATTTAAAATAGTAATAGCAATTTAATAGTAATTCCATTTACAATTTGTTGACCAATATGATTAGGAATGATAATGATAATCAACTACTAATAACACCGTAAGTTTTGGCTTATTTTGTATTCAAAATTCAAATATTCAATTTAAAATATAATTCAAAAAACATTATCAGTAAAAAAAAACATTAAAAAAAGCATTTTTTGTGAAAAAGTTTAAGAAAGCTATTTTAAATAAAAGAACAAAATAAAAAATGTGATTGTTTTTTTTAATCGAACAATGAACATCTGATAATTTTTTAAAATAATATCGTTTTTTTTACATTAAAAAATATTATAGTAATTTGCACAAAATTATAATTTGAGTTTTTAACAAACAAAATATTTGATATATAATTTGAAAACATGCACTCATTTATAATTCCGAAAATATATCATAATAAGCATTTACTATAATTCAAAGAATCATACGGTATCATAATCATAATAAGCATATTTACATTAAATGATAAATGCTTGTGAGAAATGTTAATTATAACAAAATCAGTGCCACGTGGCAGAGAAAGAGAGAAGATTAGAAAAAATTGATAAATTATAGTATTAAAGATAAAGATTAAAGATAGTGATAATTTCTTCAATTCCCTTTTTTTCACAAAAGTTGCGACAATGGTGATGAAGCAGTAAGCAAATTGTTGATAAACTCCATGGATATTGTGTCAAAGCTTGCAACAAAAGAATTAGGTAATGTTTGTAGAGGAGGAGAATTTTTGGTAGAAGAAGTTGAAGTGAAAATTCAAATAAATTGAGAGAAGTTGAAATTCTCCCAATTTTTGTAAAGAGACATTTGATGGTGAATACCAAAAATTTACATATTTTCCACGTAATGATGGAATCAACGTTGTTGTTAGTATATTTGATTTGATGGTGAATTTGTTGACAATTTTGCAGCTGTGTCCATATCACATAATTTGATTATTGTGACAAAAAAGAAGATTTTTACGGTATATTTGAATAATTCAAATGTATGTGTATATGAAGTTGTAAAATTGATAAATCAACGATTATTTTTATAAATTGAAAGATATATTAGTTGACTATTGTATTTTAGAAATAATAATAGCATAAAAAAAATACAATTTTAATGTTTATGATGATTACCTAATATTTTAACATTTTTCAATAAAAAAAATTTGAATATTGACTATTATGAAGTATAAAATTTCAAAAAATATTAAAATTTATATTTTAGACAATTTTGATTAATAGTATTTGGTTATTATAATGTTTTTAATGATAGAAAAGTAATTTCTTTAGAAAAAATATTTGTTTTATTTATTAATTTGATACTTCATGTACCGGTACAATAGAAATTGTCTAATATATCATAAAATTTAAAAAAAAATGTTTTTCCTTTTCTCGATTTATATTATTTCTTCTCTCCCAAAATATATGATTCAGTTGACTATTTCTCAAAATATACAACTTTGTTTGACAATGTGTACTATTCACATAAATTACTTTGACTCTTTTTTTCTACTAATATATAAATATAAATATAAATATAAATACAAATACAAATATTAACATATATATAAGTCATGTAAGTCTAGTTCAGTTGGTAAGACATTTGCTCGATATGTGGAGGGCTTAAAGTTCGAACTTGGTACGTCCACTTATTCATCTTTTAGGGGTGAAATTCTAGCCACTAAGTTACCTGACAAAAAGAAAATTAACATATAAGATGTTTGATTTATCACGATGAATGATTTTAAAATATACAATTTTTATATTTTTAATAAAATATAATTAAAGATATTAACGATCGAATTTATTCATTGACAAATTTGAGGTGCTCAACTGAGTCAATTATCTTAAAACGGAAGGAGTAGCATTTTTTAATTAAAAATTGTACATTTTATGTTTTTAAAAGTCACAAATTGTAAAAAATTATTTTGTTCGGTACTTAGTAACAATTATGGGTATGTGTAGGAAAAAAAATAGTAATAATTAGGGGTATATGTAGGGAAAAAATAGTACTCCCTCCGTCCCAAAACTATTGTCCTTTAAGCTTTTTAGTTTTGTCCCAAAACTATTGTCCTTTTCGCAAACCAATATAAAATTAATGTTAGTTTATCAATTATACCCTTACAAAAGTAAAAACATTAATTAAATATATTTTCTCTTTCTTAATAAAGTAAGGGTAAAATAGACTTAACTTATCAATCTTTGTTGTTTCTTAATCCACGTGCATAACTCTAAAAGGACAATAGTTTTGGGACGGAGGGAGTAATAATTAGGGGTATGTGTAGGAAAAAAAAGTAATGAATGCACTTAGTAATTTGCAAAGGGACTTATATTTTGGGACTAGATTTTTTATGAAAGGGTGTTTATAATTTGAGATGGAGGGAGTATTTGAAGTATTCTTAACACAGCAGTACCCCTCTTGACACTATTATAAATAAATTTGACTTTTTTTTGATAAATTTGACAATTGATGTATCTGGTCCATATTACTCTCTAGAAGACATGTTAGCATGACCCTGATTTTATTACTCCTTCCGTCCTTAATTATAAACATCTTGTTTTTTTGACCAAATTATAAGCATCTTTTTAAAAAAAGTCTAGCCCTTTCATAAATTTACTAGATACATTTATTACTTTTTTCCTCCTATATATGCTTTTAATTACTATTCTAACTTGCATTGAACTACGAAAAAATCAAATAAAATATACATATTCCCTTCGTCTCAAAATATAAGCAAAAATGAATCAATGAAACTAGATATATTTGGTTCAAAATTTGGATCAAATATATTAACTTTTGTTGTTGATCAACTTTTGTTTACATTTTACGATAAATGGAGTACAAACAATAAACAATTTAGTAAAATTCACACAAAATTTAAACATAATAATTATACTACTAATTTTTTTTAATATACTTCCTCCGATCTTATTTATAAACAAATTTCAATTTTTATATACACCGAATAAACTAATATATCTAATTAACAATATAGGTTAGATACATTAATTATTTAATATATCTAAATCGTAGATTTTGTTTATAAATAAAATCGAAAGAAATATGTGAAACAATACAAGAAAATTTGACTAGACTAATCAGATGTTGAATGCTCAAAGACGTTACTTATAACCTAGAGATGACGTTTGTCTTTTCAGACAAACATCCGTAGTACTGTCTGTCACAAAATCAAAACTCACTCTTATTCCATTTCCCAACTCGGATTCCACCTGACTCACCTCCGACTCACTTAACTCGTTCCAAAACCCACCATCAATTCTTCTTCCTTCCCGGCGAACATGTCGTCACCGGAAGGAAAACGCTTAGAAGAAGAATTATCATACCCAATTCTAATAGCAGAACGAGTTCGCTCAGCCATAGACGAAACCGACTCGTTCAAACTCGAATGTTCCGAAGTTTGGAAACAAGTCGAACGTCTCCTTCAAATGCTCCGATCACTCGTCCGATTCGCCGCCACATCTCCCCTCTACGAACGTCCCGTCCGACGAGTAACCGCCGAGACAGCCAAAAATCTCGAACGCGCTTTAACCTTAGTTCGGAAGTGTAAACGTCGTAGCATCCTCCACCGTGTTGTTACCATCGTTTCCGCTGCCGATTTTCGGAAAGTTTTGGGTTATCTTGAAGCTTCTGTTGGTGATATGAAATGGGTTTTAAGCATTATTGATGGTGAAGGTGGAATTAATTTAGCACTTCCTCCTATTGCAAGTAATGATCCAATTCTTTCATGGGTTTGGTCTTATATTGGTTCTGTTCAAATGGGTCAATTGAATGATAAAATTGAAGGTACAAATGAACTTGCTTCGTTAGCACAAGATAATGATAGGAATAAGAAAATTATTGTTGAAGAAGGCGGTGTTCCGCCGCTTTTGAAGCTTCTTAAAGAAGTTAGTTCTCCGACCGCGCAAATTGCGGCTGCGACTTGTTTATGTTATTTGGCTAATGATTTAGAGAGGGTTAGGGTTATTGTGAATGAGGTTGGTGTGCCTGCTGTTGTTCAGGTACTTGCTGATTCGCCGATTAGGGTTCAGACTTTAGCGGCTAATTTAGTTGCTAGGATGGCTAGATTTGATCCTGTTGCTCAAGAGGATTTCGCGAGGGAGAATGCGATTAGACCGCTTGTTACGCTTTTGTCGTTTGAGACTTTTGTGGATGAGCAGTTGGGTAATGGTAGTGGAAATGGTAATGGTAGGCAGAGTATTCATTCGATTTTTCAGATTAATAAGGAGTTAGGGAAGAAGTCGACGGATAGATCTGTTAATGGTAGTCGACAGTTTGCAAATTCGTATTCGAGTTCGTATCCGTATTATTATACGGAAGGGAGTAGTCGGGGAGGGAATTATAGGAAGGAGAGGGAGAATGAGGATCCTGCTGTGAAGCTTAAGCTTAAAATTAGTTGTGCTGAGGCGTTGTGGATGCTTGCGGCGGGGAGTGTTTCGAATAGTAGGAAGATAACTGAGACTAAAGGGATGCTTTGTTTGGCTAAGATTGTTGAGAAAGAACAGGGTGAGTTGCAGCAGAATTGTTTGATGACTATAATGGAGATAACGGCTGCGGCTGAGTCCAATGCTGATCTTCGACGTGCTGCGTTTAAGACTAACTCACCTCCTGCTAAAGCTGTTGTGGAACAGCTTTTGAGGATAATTAAAGAGGTTGATAGCCCTTCGATGCAAATTCCGGCTATAAAGTCTATTGGTTCATTGGCTAGGACGTTTCCTGCTAGGGAGACTCGAGTAATTGAACCTCTAGTAGCACAGCTGAGTAATAGAGACATAGATGTAGCAGATGAAGCAGCCGTTGCTCTTACCAAGTTTGCTTCTCCAGAGAATTTCCTATATGTTGAGCATTGTAAGAAAATAATTGAATTCAATGCAGTTCCGGCAGTGATGAAACTGCTGAGGAGTAAAGAAGTTAACCACATGCATCATGCACTAACTCTCCTTTGTTACCTTGCATTACATGCTGGCAGCAGTGAGTCGTTGGAACAAGCACGAGTGTTGTTGGCTCTAGAGGGTGCGGATAGAACAACTCTTCCTCAACATATTAGAGATTTGGTGTCAAAGGCCATTGTCCACCTCAATTTGTATCATGCAGGAAGGAATTCTCAACCATTGTCATATTTGCCTTGAGCACAAATTCATCTAGTTTGTCAACCCTTTGTTTTATCAGGTTCATCGGTATACTATTGAGTGGGTTGTATCTAGCCTACTCGTTTGAGATTTTGGGGGTTTTGTTATATAGAATCAAAGCATAGTTTAAGAAAATACATTAGTTTTTCAGCTCAGGCTGGTTTTTATCCCTTTCCCCCTCATGAAACTAGTTAATGGGGTGTGGTTGTGCACAGATTATTTATAATGGATAATTAACTTTCTTAGTCATTCAAATTTGTTGTTTGTGTACTTATTTTATTCATTGTTCATCAAATATGATCTCTACATCACATTTTGATAGTGCAAATTCTTATCATAGGATAGAATTGTTTGAGGTTTTATTCCTTCACAGAATATGCAGTGTGCTGTGCGGCTTTGCAATTTGAAGTATTTTTACCAGTATACTTCTGAGTTCTGACCATATGTCTTGATCAATGGTCAACAGAAACTGTGATTTTTTGTTATCAGTATTAAGAATTGTATATTGACAGACAAAATTCACCCCTTGTAAATAGCTTGATGACCAATGCAGAAGATGATGATGATCCATATGGTCGTATAAACTTCGGATACAGAAACAAGAATCAGTCATTTCCCTTTATATCCACTTGTATTGTGCTATGTCTCATTATGTATTTTATGCATAGTGAACTTGGCATGACCTATTTCTACGCTGCAAAATTGTGTTTTCCTACTTTCTTATTTGTGCAACCTGCATTGTGTCTAAATCATAGACAGGTCCTTGCAAGAAACTTAATAGGAGTATGCGTGCTACAGTGTTGCACATGTTTTTACGTTGTACTTGATCTCAATCGTTAATTTCAAATCAGACGTCTCAATTGTTAATCCAAATGGAACTGTTGAGAGCAATAATTGCATTGTACCGACGTGCACCAGCTCCAAATCCGTCATGGATGCTCTTAGTTTGTGATATCATGATAATGATAAACTATTTCATTTTATTATATTCAGTTCATTTTCACACACATGCTATTCCTGGCTTTGTAGTTTGTAGTGTATCTTGATGTTCTTGGTTGGTTTTTTAGAAAATCTTATTTTCTGATCTGGGTTATATAGGCAAAAAAATTCTAGATAATAATATTAGTCTCTGCTTATTCAGTTAAAAATTCGCCCATTGGGATTAGTCTCTGCTTTACTATCTGAAGTCAAACATGTTGCTGCTTCACTACCATCCTCCCTGTATAACATAAAGAAGTTGCAATCTTTCATTCATCATATCATACATGAAAAGGAAAAACAAAAAGCAGTTTATATTCTACTCTGCACTGTTCTAAGTTGATCTGAAGAATTTTTCAACAGTTCATCTTATAAATATCTAGAGATACATATAGCCTTTTTTAAGGAAAAATATCTAAAGATACACTATGATTTGTATTTGTCCAACAGCACACAAACTATAAGTTAGACATTAGCTGCGGGCAGACCAATACAGTAAGAATTAGTGTACATAAGTAATTCATGGTCAAATCCTGCTTTCTTTGTGCTCCTTATGCTTTAGGCAATCTTTCTTGACTTTGCTATGATGAATAGTCAAAGTAATACAACTTCTTGCTTAGAAACCATACAAGACTTAAGATCAATTTGATGGTAAAGCACGCCAATTATCAGCTAGATGCATAGCATGATTGCGAGAAGCAGCAGAAAGCCTATGAACAATTACATTCTTGACATGAGCAGCACCCTTTTCACTAGCACGGCTAGCAAGTTCCAAGTACACCAAAGCTTTTATCATGTCTCCCTCCTGTACAGAGATAATTTAAAACCTCAATTAGAAAGGCAATATAATCTAACATTAATAATCATTGTCCACCATAAAAGACTTGATATTGGAGCCTTTTAGTTGTTAATAATCATTGTCAGTTTACCATAACGTTTAGTTATTGCCGACATCTATTCCAATAAAATTAACGAAATCCAGATAAGATTTAGAGAATAAATTCAACCAACAGCAAATGTAAGGCAAACTTTGAAGATAAATGTCAGCATGCTGAGTTGAAATACAACCACAAATAAATAAGCAATGCAGGTGAAAATTGCATTTTGCATGAGTCGATTTGTATGTCTATAGCTATTGAAAACTAGCTTAACAAGCATCTGGAACATAGAGATCAATGTAACCAAGAAACATTGACCAAATCAGATGACAGCATTTTCAAAAAATGACTAGCAAATGACATACGTTTCAAATTCACAAGCTTCAAAAAAAAAAAAAAGTGTGGCAAGATTATAGATTCAATTAAAGTGCCGTGATGAGTGATGACCAGTTTTCATAAGGGATAAATACTTACAGAATAAAGAGCAAGTCCGTGCTCAAATTGAGCTTTACTGTGACCACGATCTGCAGCCCGCTTCATCCACTTTCTTGCTACTTGATGATTGCGCGTCAGTCCTTCCCCCAAAGAGTAGCATAAGGATATATTGTACATAGCACGCACATACCCACCTTCTGCTGCTTTCATATACCACTTAACCTATTACATGGAAAACTAGTTAAAATCAAAAATAGGAATATATTGTTGTGACAATAAAAGAACCAAAAATACCCGATGTTATATTTCAATTCTCAAACAAAGAACCATGCAGATCTCCCAACCCATCCCTGTTTATTTGAAATTAAAGAATGTAGTAGAGGAAATGAATAGAGATAAAGCACCAACAGCTTCTCTTATATTGCTTCTGCTCCCGCCATTTCGATGAAGACAGAGAGCAAGTTGGTATTGGGCACGGATATTCCCACCTTTGGAAGCTTTATACAACCATTTTAAAGCTTCCTCGGTGTTTGGAGGTTCAACTGCATAGCATAGGTATAACTTTATCAGGCATAAATTTCATCATAATTTTCTGTCACTCTAAGGAAATACTAACACAGTAACACTCATCAAAATTCACAAACAATATACATATGCCGATATAAAAAGTAGATTAAATTAACTTACGGGACCAAAAATGTAATTTAGCATAAAAAGTATCAGCTTGCCCATATGATTAACAGTGGCGGGGCTAGAAAAATTATAAAGCCTGGGAAAAACTTCAGTTTTGAACAAAAAATCTCAATTTTTCCCTAAACTAACCCTTAACTATCTCAATTTTGAACAAAAATGTTAGTTTTGCCCTAAAATAACACTTAAAAATACCAAATTTTTTGGCCATAGCCTGGGCAACTGCCTAGGCTTGCTGGGCCTTGGCTCCGCCCATGCCCATATCATTTCATATTAGCACACAGAACAACTTTTGTGGAAGCTTGTTGCAACAAATTTTCTATTCTCAATTTATATAAAAGCTCCAAAAAGGGCTTCTAAGCAAATAGCAAGTATAAGTGTATAACCCAGACACAGTTAAGTTATCTAAACTGGATTTGACTCCTCTAAAGTGAATAACGAGTAAACTAAGAAAACCATGGATTGATAGTTCAACCGTTAATGATTCGTTATACATGTGCATATAATATTAGGAATAACTTATTCTTCAATGATCGATATATATCACTCACTTTAAACAAACCGTTCTAAAATAAACTTTTCAATCTTATAGGAAAAAGAGGTTTTGTCACTTAATTACCAAGCTCTTTTAGATAACCTCAATGTAACCGACACTACAGATTAAAAACGTGTCCACTATCCGGTGTCCAACAAACTCAAGTACTAAATGCCAACCGTTTTCTTAAATGAAAAATGGTGTCTACGTCTCAGCGTCATAATGACAGCCCTATATAGAATATGCTTAAAAGAATCATGTTCATCCTAAGTTGAATGAATGTATGTATTATGTGTGCATCAAGTACACAAACACTATTGCAATGTACATGGACATAGCATAACCAATATCCAAACACCATTAACCATTAACAAACACAAAATCCAAAATTCGCATGAAATTTTCAAAATGTCATTCTCTACAACATAATTTCTTTTGGTAAGTTAGCTGATTCCACCTCTTAAAAGATGAATAAGTGGGCGTACCAGGGTCAAACCTCAGTCCCTGCATATTAGGTGCAATACCCTCACCAACTAAGCTAAACTCGCATTATGCGCAATATCCTTACCAACTAAACTAAACTCACGCGAATAACATAAAACACACATAAAGAACAAAATCAGCTACAAATAAAAAAAAATGAAAATTTCATGAAGCAAGAACCTTGAAGATACGAAATCCCCAAGTTACACTGAGCAGAAGAATTCCCAAGTTTCGCAGCGATAAGATACAAATCAACCGCCTTAACTTTCTCTCCTCTCTCCCAATAAACAAGTCCAGCATCCACCATAGCAAGAGCAGAGCCACGAGCAGCAGCTTTGGTAAACATATCAAGCGCCTTCTCCATATTCTGACGAACACCTCGTTTACCATGCTTGAACCTTTTCCCCCACATGAGCATCACCATCGCTTCTCTCAACGGCCGTAACGCCTCCCACCATGACCGACACACCAGGGAGGAGGATTGAAGATTGGGTTGGTCGAATGAGGCTGCGATTTTGGTGAGAACGTCGTAAGGGAGGGAGGAGAAATCTGGGGTGGTGGTGGTGGGTGAGGGTGGTGGACGGGAGCAGAGACGGACTGAACGGGAAGAGTATGCGGCGGAGATGTCGGAAGCGGTTAGGTTAGTTGGGAGTTGGAGAGAGGAGAAAGGGGAAGAAGAGGAAGAACAAGGCCATGTTTGGTTGTTCATGTGAAAAGCGCGGTGGTGGTAAGTTGGTATAGTGGTTGAAGAGAAATAGATGAATGGATGTTGTTGTGTCGGTAATTTTGATTCTCAACTTATTCTTTCCATTTGCATTTCACATTGGATATAGTATTACATTGCTTATGTATAAAATAAAAGATAAAAGATAAAAGATTATGACTTTCAAATTCTTGATTAGTCTCTTTCATTAGTCTCTTTCAAACTATTTATATTTAATGAGCTTATGAGCTTTTTATATTAGTGTTAGAGTTAAATAGATCATCATATCATATATGTTAGTGTATGGTGATAGAGCTTGTAAGAATTCAATGAATGGTGTTAGTTGTGGGGTTTATATCGGGATTTAAATAACTGTTGGTTGAAAGGATATAATTGATAGAAATTTGTTATGCACTTCATGTAAAAATGTGGAGAATGTACACAGGATTACAAATTGCTAGACAACAAGATTTCACCTATGACCAATGTTGTAGTTGAAAGTGATTCATGACTTTTAGTTGATATAGTTATGTGAAGATGTAAGGTTAACAGAAACATTCTTATCCGAGATCTCGCTAATTTATAATGGCACGTGATTTTCAAACACGTTGGACATGAAGGCAACATATGCACAAATTGCTTAACTAATCAGTATAATCTTAATCAAAGTTTAAGTTTGTAGATGTTAAAATGGTAGAAGTTCCTCCTAGAGAATTTAGACTGATCCTCTTTGTAAATAAAATTAAAATATGTGATATATTTGTTCAATACCATATTGATGTGTTGACCATTATCATAAATATTTTAGTGACATTTATTTTGGCATAATAATTTAACTTTTTTTTGTAATTGAATTGAGTATTATAACTTTTGGTTGGTTGATGGAATAAAAACATTTGTTATAACACATGACAACAAGTGGGCTTCAAGGCTTAGCTCACCTATCTCATAAGCCTCCAAAGCCCAATCATTCATAACTCTAAATACAAATATCATTTTCAGAGTTGGTCATACATCATGAAATACAACCTACTCTATTTATAAAACTTATTTGTCACGAACCATAACTTACTCCTAAATTAAGTATTTGGTCTCTAATATATTAAAAGCTTAATTGCACTTTTGGTCCCCCTATTTTACATATCTTGCAATTTTGATCCCCCTATTTTAAAATCAAACAATCTAGCCCTCCTATTTTGATTTTTGTTGCACTTTTGGTCTCCCAACCCATTTTGTTTACAAAAATTGTTGATGTGGCAGCTGACTGGACAAAATTGATGATGTGGCAATAACACATATTTATTTATTTATTTATTTATTTTGTCAAAAAAAAATTATTTATTTATTTATTTTTACTATCTAACTCATTTTAAATATTTATTTTATTTTTTAATAAAATCAGAAAAAAAAGAAAAAAAAACAGAAAACAAAAACTTATTTCTTCTTCTAACGTGAAATACAGGGGGCAAAAAATTGATCAAAAACATCATCACCACCACCAGAAATTGAACAAGAGCATCAAAGAAATCCATATTGAACAAAAGAATGAACAACAACAACAACAACAACAACATCATCACTAACAACAAAAAATGTTTACAAAAAAAAACCAACAACCAGAAATTGAAATTAGGGTTTGTTGAAATTGGGGATTTTTGAAGAAGAACAGTGTTTATGTTGTTGTCCTCTGCTCCAATTCGGAAACAATACCAATCGACCACCGTGAAAAGGAAATCGACGGCGGTGATGTTGAAACGATTCTCGATCTCGTTTTTTGAAACGATGTATGTTGTTGCTGTTGTTCTAGGTTTAATGATTTTGTTGTTGTTCTGCGTTTTTGTTCAGAATTGAAATCGATTCAGGCATAGAGGGAAGATGATGATGTTTGTGTTGTTGTTGTTTGATAGATGAAGATTGAAGAAGCAAGAAGAAGTCTGGGAATAGGAACACAACACATGAATACAGATATAATAATCTTCAATTTTATTTTATTTTGACAAAATAATTAATAATCTTCAATTTTTGTTTATTTTTTATTTCTGTTTATTTTTTTTCTGATTTTATTAAAAAATAAAATAAATATTTAAAATGAGTTAGATAGTAAAAATAAATAAATAAATAAATAATTATGTGTTATTGCCACATCATCAATTTTGTCTAGTCAGCTGCCACATCAACAATTTTTGTGAACAAAATTGGTTGGGGGACCAAAAGTGCAACAAAAATCAAAATAGAGGGGCTAGATTGTTTGATTTTAAAATAGGGGGACTAAAATTGCAAGATATGTAAAATAGGGGGACCAAAAGTGCAATTAAGCCTATATTAAACTAACAAAATGATTTAATGTTAAATAGATGACCATTTTAGCCAAATATTTGATGAAGAACAAAATTTGATCACTCTATGATCGGTCATATATAATAGGTGCTATGCAATAGAATGTGGTTGTTCTCCACCAGAGGAGGATGGTGTACCGGCAAAAAATACTTCAATACTCAAGTTAGTAAACTCTTTTGCGATTTTTTGAAAATGCGAGTGTGTACGTTTAACTAGATTTGCAAGTGTTAAAATTGAGCTTCAGTCTAGTCCGAAACAAAATCAACTTGACCTCAACAAGTTACCTAAGCTCTATGTATATTTAGGACAGACACATATATATCCACACCTAAAAAAAGTAAAAGTTAAGGAACTTGCTATATAGTTATATGTTCCTTTCAAGCTTTTTCCTTTATTCATCAAACTTGTTGTGATTTGTCAATTGTTACAGAAGTGAACTTTAATTGATGTTTGTGTTTCGGCTTTGTCTTTTGCACTGTTTTGGTTTGGTTGTAAATTCTATTTTTTGCTCTTATTATTTACTTTCTTGAAGCTATTTTGTTCTGTATACACTCACTATTAGTTTTGTTCTAGACTCCTAGTGACACATATTTGTACTATATAGCCCATGAATTAAATAGATACATATACTTTATATGACACTCGTACACCAACAATAATAATTCAAAAAAAATTAATTAATTAAAAATGTCAATCTTCCACACCAACACATGCTCACCAGACATATAAATTGATTTTGACTAAATTTTTTTTGTCGAGATCGGGGTATCCACCGTCGAACGTAGTGACTAATCCCTCGCTAGATTGAAGGCACCTCGATAGGTGGGATAGCTGACCCAATGATTTAAATATGCTCCATACCCAATGTAAAGATCGAACCCTCGACCCTTGGTTAAAAGAGAATGAGCCCCAACCGCTCAACTACACCCCTTGGGTTTGATTTTGACTAAATTGATTTTGACTAAAAGTGATAAAAAGAAAAAATAATTTATGCTTGAAAATATTCATATAAATATTAATTCTAAAAAAAAAAAAAACTAAGATTACTACCTTTAACAGTATACCCTTAACAGTATACTATCTTAAAAATAAAATTTTAATGACAATAAAGAACTGAGGCCTGAGGGAGGAATAGTTAATAGTCTCATTTAAAACAAATTTTAGCTTATTATAAAAAACTTCAAATTCTGTATACCCTTAACAGTATGTAGTCCTCACCTCACTGTGCCCACCAAGAGAAACTCTGTTGTTGATAGGATTCATAAATCATAATAAAAAGTTATGCAAAAAAGTACATTAAAATTATTTAGTTTCCATGCATGCATATATCCATATACTTTTTAAATTTGATGACTCTTTTCTTATTCATCCATCCTAATCCTATCATGTGAAATATGGCTACATACATACAACATTTATAAATTCAACCTTCAATTGTCGGTAGTCTAAGCCCAGAAAGGACATTGGCAGTGTGCAGTATATATGATCAAATGCAGTAATGCAGCATTATGCAAATAACACATGATATGTCATATGTAGCTAGAGAGTGTGAACAGACAAAGGACGTTATGATCAGAACAATACAATACCTCAGCCATAAATAAACAGTGATTCAACTCATCCATAAGTTAATAGTACTATGATTACTTTCATTTACATTTGATTACTACTCCTTAATTAGTAGAAGTATAAGTATTGTTTAACATACCAACAACGAATTGGTCAAAATGATAAGGATTTTTTATCTATGTATATGATCAAGAGCTTGAATTCAATTGGAAGAGAAGAACCATCTCGTGTACCCTATAAATTTTCCGACAGAAATTAATCATTGACAACGACATTAAAAACTTCGTACCAATATTATAGTAATAAAACAATTTAAATTATATTTTTATCTCTTAATTTAATCAAGTAGAGAAAGTCAAATGGTTAATGAATTATAATTAAAAACTTGTTGTTTGAAAAAATCTAAATTTAAATTTTAACTAAAATAATTATTAAACAAATTTTAATTAATTTTTTTTTCGATCACCACCAATATTCAGTCCATTTGACATACTAATCCGGTTCGGAGGTTAGTTATGACATTAAGTAATTTCAGTTTCTCCTAAGCGTAGTCAAAGACAGGGGTGTAATAAAAACATTGTAAAATAATAATTTTACTATAAATATATCATCTAATATATTATAAAAATTAATATTATTGAATGAAAATGATCAATCATGGTTTCAAATATATGAAATAATAAAAATAAATAGATTACATTTAACTAAGTAGTATTTAAATTTCTAAAACCTACAAATAGTTGATTAATACTACGATATATCATATAAATGAGTATTAAAATATGTGTATGTGGTTCAATTCGGTTTGGATCGGTTAAGAAAATTCAATCCAAAATCCAATTCAAATTGAGTGGTTTCCACAAATGAACATCTAAATATATCTAAAAATATTTTGTTTTTTTACGGTTTTTAATTTTTTAGATCGGTTTTGCGATTTTATTTTGAATTGGTTTGAATTTGAACACCCTCAGTTGCAGATGATTGAACTTTGATATTCTCTATTAAATCTATTGTCAATCATCACTAAACCAACTAATATTTATTTATTTTATTTAAATTTTGCATGCATTTCCCGATTAATAATTTAATGCATTGTGTGTATATACCAATCAACTTAGCTAATCACCATGTGGTCTCCAATAATGAGATTCAAATTAAGAATAGTAAAACTATATCTAATCCACTAATTAGACCCACTACATGCCAAAGCAAGCACTAGAGTTTTTTTTATCTTTCATTTTTTTTATAGTACAAATCAATCATGTTTAGACGTGTTCGAATGTCATTCCCTAAATCACTGGCTCCGATCCCTAGAATCATATAATTGTTCGAGTAATTCATAAATAGTTAAATACCATACCAGATGAATTCCCCCCATCCAATCCACTATTGAAAACACTTGCTTTTCCTTTCTTGCCCAATCAAACAAACTATATTTGTAGTTTTGCTATGTTTTGTTGAAAACAATTACAGAAACTGTAAAATAAAGGTTTATAAAATCAGTTTTGAAAAATGTTAACCGAAAAAAAAAAATCACTAGCTGAGTTGCAGATTAGATATTTCTTTTAAGACGTTTCGTGGTACTGCTAAAAATGTGTAAGCAGTCGTGAATTACCGCGACATCTCGAAATATTGTGTCAAGTCCTTCTAACGTTGGACTTAACAACTTTTCAAATTCACACCTTAATGCTTATTGTGTTCATATTATACCAAATTTTTTTCTCATCATTTCCATGCAATTTCCAATATATTTTAATAATATAGTAAGTACGTTTTTTTATTTTGGATGATTCAGATTACATATTTATAAAACTAATTATATACAATTTTAACCATCAATTTTAGATTGGACTATCAAAATTTACTACTACGTTAAATCTTCACTAGTAGTATTATCATAAAGTATATTTCCTTCTTACCAAAATAAATATTGTATTTGATCATTTTACATATAATTAAGTAATTATATAACTAATTTTTTAATGTGTCTTTTAATTTAACTAGTAAGAGACTTAAATCCGTAAATAAATTATTAGATGCTCGATCGATTTATGAAGAGACTAATTAACAAAAATTATGTCCAAAAGTCCTAGCTCAACTGGCAGAAAATGCCAAAATTGCTAGGCCGGACGTCCATGACCTGGTTTCAAACTCCGATCACTCCATTTGTGTGTGAGTTTATTGGTAGTTTTGTCATTTCGTCTATGTACTAAAAAAAATTATTTTAAGCAGTAATTAATCATCATTCAGAAATACTTTATACTAATAATATGGTAAAAATAAATGGAGAGCCGGGGTATAGTATTATATTATATAATTATTATGATACGATAGTGGTAGAACAAGATAAGATAACAACGACTTTAAATTAGTAAGCTATTGTTAAAAAATGTCAATTATTGAGGTTCAAAGTAAGAAGTGCAAAATTTAGAGCCATTCAAGTAGCATAGGATTCTAAACTTCATCACGTGGTTTGTCTCTTTACAACATGACTGACTCTATGACCAATTACGTCACAAAAGAATTTAGAGGGAACCTTCCCACTCTAAGCATAAATAAATTTATCAAAGTGGAGGGTCATTTGCACACATATATACTTATTTGTTCATTTTATTTTATAAAATATATGAGATTTTCTTTTCTACAAAAATGTAAGAAAACTACTTTCTACACCACCCAAAAAATAATACTCACACGTTCCTTTAAATTTTTTCTCCCATCAAACCTAGTCTTTTCTATTTTTAGATCTTGCTTACAACAATTATGAAAGAGCTAGCATAACATTTAAGAAAATTATAATTTCCTAAATACTTATTTTTGTTTTTTTTTGTTTGTGAATATTATATTACTAGTAAAGAGAAAAAGAGCGTAGAGAGTGTTGTAGACTAGTTTAGGTTGTTGGTGGTGCACTAAATGTTGATGGAAAGGCTATTTAATTAATATGTAGGGTACCATATGTAGGAAGACCCTTGAACTCTAAAGATAGAAGATGACAATAGACTTTGAATTCAGCTAATTGGTTCTCCGGCTACATGACTAATTTGGTCTTTGGTCTCAAACCAATCAAAGATAAGAAGCATCCATGCAAGCATCTACCTAAACCAATTGCAATGCTCCCTTAGTTTCAATTTGAATTTGAATGACTTAGTGACATAGATTAAGGAAATTATATAAATATAAGAGTAAATAATATTTTTACTAAAATGTTCTTGTTATGTACGGTATACATTATTTTAATTATAAAATTTAAAATGAAAGATACTGAATTCAGAGTGATACGTACTATTTGTAAGTAGTAATTAGAGTGTACAATTGAAATAATAATACTTAATGATATTTAAAATTGAAATTATTAGTCATTTTAGGACAAAAATCTTTTACAAATAGATCATTTATTTTAAAACAGAGAGAATAAAAAAATTTCAACCTACTTTTCATTTTAGAAATTTTCATTGACATACAAATGTGATCTGCTTTAATTTTTGTTTTCTTCAACTATTAGCTCAATCGTAGTCGGACTTTAATTACTTGTTATCTGAATTTTGAATAATGTTAAGGCCAAATATTTATTTTGATATTTTACCTAGGATTGCACATTCTTCTTGCCCATGGTAATGAATAGTGACACACATGCATAGATATATAGACACAAAAATTAGTACTCCCTCCGTACCAAAATATAAGTCGTTTTGAGAAAAATATTTGTACCAAAATATAAGTCATTTTATAATAACAATGCATCATTTAATGTTAATTTTCTTATTATACCCTTAACTATTTGTTACTCTCTCTTCTTTTACTTCTATAATTTATCTTTTCTATACCATTAATGAAGGACAATTTTATAAACTAACTCATAATTTCTCTTTTTCATACAATAATGATTATATTTCTTAATTTGTGTGATATGGTCAAAACGACTTATATTTTGGTACGAAGGTAGTACTATATAGTAGTACCATTTCATTTCTGTAGGATTGAATAAATCAACAATGGAGTACTATACTCAATTACCATATCAAATGAAGCAAGATCACAAACATGCACTAGACAAGATCAATTAATTGGATATCATCTATTTCAACATATATAAAAAATCTCTTCATGATTAAAAGAGTCAAAATAAAAGAAATATTAACCCATCAACCAAAAACTAAAAGAAGATCAAATATGCAAAGTAAGTAAGTCAATTTTATTTCTTATACTACTAAACTTTTTACAAAAATAACATATTATCTTAACTACCCAATTAACCTCTAGAGCTAGATTAACAGAGGAATTAAACATCTTAAACATAGTAAAAAAAAACAAGAGAAAAAAAAGTTACATAATTAATAGAACCAAATGTTCTACCTAGCTAGCTATTACTAACTTTTTTCATGAATTATTGAAGCGACGAAGTCTGAATCTCAGTGTATCGTGTCAACAAGACCACTATGTCACTTACAATATTTTGTGACTAGCTAAACTACGATCAATTAGCTATAGCTCTTTCAACACGGCGTATGAACACAGTTTCTAACTCAGGTGGAGTGAAAAACTCTCTTGTTTTACCGCGATAATTCCATTTCAACGACGATTTTCTCTTCCTAGGAGCTGGTGGACATGTTAAAATTGCTGGAATCCTTGATCCTTCCCCTCTTGGTGTTGTTGAACACTCTTCCTCCATAATTTCAACTTCTTCTTCACTTTTCTCCAAAGGGATTTTTGTATTTATTGGCTTCAATGGTGTTCTTAAATTGATAACCCATTTTCTATTTTTATCCGAATTTTCTAACACTCCTTCCACTTGTGACTTCTCAGATATTCCCATATTTAACCACCAAAAAAGTGTTGTCTATGTGGGAATAATTTAAAGATGATGATTTTGCTTTATTTTTTTCTTTCTTTCTTGAGGAATCAAGTGAAAAGGTTTGAGGAGGAGAAGAAGAATAAAGAGAGGAATTGAAAAAGTTTTTTGCACTTAGAAAGGATTAAAAGAGAAAGGAATTTTAGTTTAAGTTAAATGGAAAAGAGCTTGTTTGAGAAGATTGTAGAAAAGTGAGGGAACAAAGGGAAAGTAGGTTGAAAGAGTTTGAGGACTTTTATATATATAGAGTATTATTTGGTGTGTGTTGTGTAAAATGATTGTACTGTTTTTTGTGGAAATAAACTTTCAAGAATAAAGACACATGCAGTTGCTATACAATTGTAATGAAAAGTGTCCTATAGTAAAATCATATTGTATTTTGTAACATTATATTACCTTTGTGGACTCTGTTTTACTTTGCTATAAATTTACTATTCCTCTGATCCAATTTTGATGAGGTGGTTCGTACATAATTTTGCTACTCCCTTCGTCCCATTATATAAGCACTTTTACTACAAAAGTCTAGTATCAAAATATAAGCCTTTTTACAATTTTTGTGTTCCAATGCAACTTAGTAGTAATAATTAGGTGTATGTGTAAGCAAAAAAGTAATAAATGTATTTAGTAAATTGTAAAGAGGCTTATATTTTGGGACTAGACTTTTGTAGTAAAGATGCTTATATAATGGGACGAAGGGAGTATTATTTTAGATGGAGTGAACGGTAAAATTTACTACCTCCGTCTTAAAATATAATAATTATTTTGACCATTGCATATTCGTTAATGTACAATTTTTATCATTGATATATTTAATTGTACATTAGTCAAAATTATAAAAATTTAATATTTTAAAAATACTCATCAAAATAAATAAAACAAGATTTTATATGATAATATTTACTTCTATAAATTATGAACAAAATACGGTCAAAATAAAATAAATGAATATTGTCATTTAGTCAAAATATGTCTTATATATTAGAACGGAGGTAATATCTTTTCAAATTAGTTGGTCTTTTAGACTATTTTCTGATGTACCAAAACAATGTTGATCTTTTAGACTGGACAACAAGTTAAAAAAAAACAAAGTTTAAAATCTGTTGTTTCCAATATAAAGTTATTACTTTTAGGTCAAAAACAAGTGTTTTTTTATGACACTTGAGTAAGATGCGTGACCAAGAATATATGAACATATTCATGACTTGCTCCCTAAGAAAATTTGACTTGGAGCTTTCTTTCTTCCTTGCCAAGTATTATGCTTGTAATTTTTTCTACATATTTTTGTAGATTTATTTCACTTGAAGTAAACTAATTAGAAGTAAACTAATTAGAAATATATCTCACATGTCTAGAAGTCTTAGCTTAAATGACAAATGTCGAAATTGCTAGGTCAGACGTCGTGACCCGGGTTCGAACCGGGACCTCATAATTGTGTGAGTTGTTTAATTTCAGTGGATTACCACTTCATTTAAGACCAAAAAATATATATATCCAACACTAATATAAATACTTCATTTAATTAAAATTCAAAATTTGATTCGTCAAGAAGCAATAAAAATCTAGTCAATTCTCGGTAACCAATAGTAGTTTGTAAATCACCATGCATATTTTTAAGGGTTAAATGATTTTTTTATCCTTGTAAGTATGTGTGTTTTTAGTTTAAGTCCTTGTGTCTTTATTTTTTTTAAATTCATCCGTGAATGTTAAAATCATTTTGGCTTTAGTCCATAAAATTAAAATTCGCATTAAAATTCGAAGTAAAATCTACACGAAAACCTGCAGATTTTTCTATGAATTTTAACTTTAGAGACTAAATCCAAAATAATTTTAACATTCAATGATAAATTAAAAAAAAAAAGAGATATGGAGACTAAAAAACTGAAACGGATTTTAAAAAAAAAATGATAACTTTTTAAAAATTATTTTTCAAACTTCTAGTTCTACAATTTTATTAATAACTAAAAAACAGAAACGGATTTTACTTATTTTACTTTTTAAAACTTTTTTTGAAAATTAATTTATAAAAAACATATCCTTTATAAATTAGTTATTAGTAAAAAATTGCTCAATTGGTAAAAATGGTAGAAATTGTTAGACCATACGTTCATAACTGAAATTCAAACACCGATCACTTTAATTTGTATGTGTGAGTTTCAATAATTTACCATTTTGTTTACATACCATAAAAAATTGCTTTATAGTTTTTGAAATGTACATTTGAAAAACTAAAAAGCGAAAATATTGTCTCAAATAAGCCTTAAAATATTCACTAATTATTTTTTTTACGCTAATATTCACTAATTATTTGTTATTAGTACCTTGAATTCAATTTTTTTTAATAATATTTTATTTAATTATTAGTTATGTGGTTGAAAGGAGATCATTGAACCAATTGAATTAATGATCATGTGATAAATAAATAAATAAATAAAAACAATTGAATAAAGAGAGTAACTTGAGGAAGGTTTGGCTGTGACATAAGGGTAGTAGAGATAACATGATTATTGAAAAAAAGCGGTGAGAGACAAAAAAAAGCAGAAAATGAATGAAGAAAGAATGAAATGTGGGAGCCCGTGAGACTAGCTGACCATTAGACTATAAATCAGGAGGACATATAAGACCAATAGTCAAAATATTTACTTTGAAATTGTTATTTAATTTTTTCTTCAAATTATTTATCATTTTATAATATAATATTTATTTTAAAGTTTTTGTTTTTGGTCACGTAGTTTAGTGACTAGAAATTCACTCCTTAAAGTGAATAAGTGGATGTATCCGGATTTGAACCCGGATCCGTGCACTTTCGTGCAATATGTCCAACCAATTGTGCTAAGTTTATGAGACAAACATATAAAAATGAAATATAATGAAGTCTAAATACATATGTTAAGATAATCATCTTTACATGTGTTATTAGAGTACATGTTAATATGATTCATTTTATTTTAACACATGTTAAAATGTTCATTTTATTTTAACTTTTACGGTCGTATTTTTTCCCGTGCATCGCACGGGCTCTCACACTAGTTTAATGAAAGAGAACCTAAATCTAAAACAATACGATTGTTAAATTCGTAAAATCTCACTCAAAACCAATCATTAATATGAATGTTAAAGTATTTGTGGATACACTGCTCCCTCAAAAAACATTGTTGTCTTCAATTACATTATCGTCTCTCATACCATCGACCAGGATCTACTTCAAATCTCTTACTTTTGATTATCATAATTTTTTTTGTATATAAAGATAATCGAAATTGTATTCCTCATTGCAAGTTTGCAACACCATTCCCTTTTTCACATGTTAACATACATGGTGCACCGTCCACTACACCATTTTTAAATAATTGCACGATATACATATATACCCTTGAAACAAGCTAAAGACTATTCCACTCATTAAAACAAAAAAAAACAAAAATAATACAATACTATTGTATACATGAGGCATTCTCTTTCTTTTTTTTGTTGAAAAAAATATAAACAAAGTAATCAATTTTATGTAAAAACCAAACAACGTGGATAAGAATATAGACACACACATTGATATGGTGTAAAAACAAACATGTAGGGTTTCAAACAAAGTAACTTTATTTTTTACATACTTTAAAATGTTCTATATTCCAATATTCCATATTAATATAACTTTACATGGATTCTTATAGCTTTTACATGCAACTTGGAAAAGGAAGCTCTTTTTATCCCAAACTTTATTTAGATTTAATGTCCGTTTGGTTTGATTTTGTTTTAGCTTTCATTCCTCCTTAAGTCATAAGTAGGGTCACACATATATTTATGAAATTCTTATTTAAAAAAAAGTGGGCTTAATACTAATGAAGGAAACATAGAGAAAATAGAAGCCATAAAAAAGAACTTTTGACAAGCTTATCGCATCATAAAAAAGATTTGTCTCGATTAAAAATAAATAAATCAAAATACACTATATAAAAAAAAGATAAGTACAAACTATATCAAAATATTTTAGTTTTTTTTTTTCGTATGGTTTTATCAAAATATTTTAGTTTAAAATATACTATATTGTTAAATACAAAAAAGAAATTACCAAACAACTTTTATTTTATTTGTAAAACTTTTCTTAATATTTTTAATCTTAAAGCAGTTTTTACTCTTACAAAAAGCTAGGATAAGACTTCATTAACTCATTCATATATATATATATATATATATATATATATATATGGGGGTTGCTAACATTGATCATGTGGGTCAAAATTAGCAACTATGACCCATCAAAAAATACAAAGGAGGTTGGTGTGGCGTGCAGGGGGCGCGGAGAAAGGTGTGGGGGGCGCACGGAGAAGGTGAGGGGGTGTGGGGGGCGCGCAGAGTAGGAATTTGGGGGGGGGGGGGGCGCGGAGCAATTCATGTGGGTCATAGTTGCTAACTTTGACCTACATGGGTCAAGGTTAACAATCCCCTATATTATATATATATATATATATATATATATACATATATATATATATAGATGACATGTGTTCCAATACAATTTCATGCAAGATAGATGGATTGATGAGATAGGTGAAAGTAAAGATCTATAGAATGCAAACAATATATGAAGAACACTTGGCCTTGGCTAACAAATGACACAAAACACAATTCAAGTGGTGCAACATGTAACGAAAAGAACAAACCACAACACATTCATCCATTGCAAAGCAACACGCGACATGACCATAGAGGACGGGATCCAAGGCTGGACAACTTTTAGTATAAGCAAACACATGGAAGATTCTAAGAGGTTGGGAGTGAAGGGAATAGATGACATGTGTTCCAATACAAAGTAAAGGTCTATAGAATGCAAGCAATACATGAAGAACACTTGGCCTTGGCTAGCAAATGACACAAAACACAACTCAAGTGGTGCAACATGTAACGAAAAGAACACATGGCACATTCTAAGAGGGTGGAAGTGATGACATGCTCATTAGGGTTTGGAATTAGGGCTTGCATGTCCACCTTGTAAGTCCACTTTTTAGTAATATATATATATATAGAGAGAGGGTGTATCAAGTTAGAGTGAATTTTAAAATGAGAGATGAGAGGGTTGAATATCAACCATCAGATTAAATATATGGTTGAGATTAAATTTTAATTTAAAACCCTCACACCCATGTGATCCTCTTTTCCTCCTCCCTCCCTCCCTCACTCACTCACTCGTCTCTTCCAATTCTTCCAGAAACAACTTTCCTCTTCCAATTCTTAGCCACGAAATCAAACTTGCCTTTCTATTTCTTCAATCAACACACTCCGAATCAGACAAGTCCTACTCCCTCCCTTCTTACCGCCATGAACACAGTGTTATAGATGAATATGTTTTTCGTCGTCGCTGATTTTCCCTTCAATCTCTGGCAGATGCGCGACAAAAGGTGAGAAAGGGAAATCACAGGGCTGTAAAAGGAGTTTATTTCTTTTTTGTTGTAATAATCAATTATTGGAGTGACGTCGATCTATATTGGGGTTATTGAATTGAAATTAGAAGGATGTGATTATTAAAAACATAAATTGTTCCTTTGTTTGAATAATTTTTATCGTGGAGGAGTGGCAATTATGATCCGCTATGTTGATTTATCTTGATATCTCAGTTTGCATATATTTACTGTGAATTGAATTGTTTAGATCAAGGTGGTAGTAATGCATAAGCAAACTGGTCCGTGGGAGGAGGAATTGGAAGAGACGAGTGAGTGAGTGAGTGAGGGAGGGAGGAGGAAAAGAGGATCACATGGGTGTGAGGGTTTTAAATTAAAATTTAATCTCAACCATATATTTAATCTGATGGTTGATATTCAACCCTCTCATCTCTCATTTTAAAATTCACTCTCACTTGATACACCCTCTATATATATATATATATATATCCTTGATCAGCTATACAAATTCTAGTTATTAACCAATATTATCACATATTGCTCATCGTACGTTTCCGTTATCAGATAACGACAGGAAACTATTGCACCTACCAACCCCCGATTCCTCAGATGATCGATCAATACAATAACATTAAGTTCCAATACTCTTAGTGGATATTAAACCTAAATTTATTCCTAAAGTTTAGATTTAATAGATATTATCCTAGTTCAATGATTCAAAATGTATATTCCTATACTATTTCAAATCCAAAGATTAAAATTTAAAACAATAATAATAAGATTAATGAATAACTAAAACCATATATAACGCCTTGATCAAACGAAATATATACTAATAGAGTCAATTACATCTAATCCCATCATAAGAGAGATTAGCTATTCATTTTCAAGATAGCTTTACAAAAGATTAATTGAGGTTCAACCTTCACTTATTGACAAAACAACTAGATCAAAGTGGGAACGGTCGATTTCAGCAGTCTCAAGCACACCATTCTACCCTACAATTAAAAATAAGATTAAATTGAAGCAACTAACAGAAAAGTGTCAGATTAACCAAAATAAGAAACAAGAGTGAGAGGTTCAACCTTCGGGTATTGACAAAACAACTTGATCGGAGTTGGAATTTGGAACGTTAGAGCATAGGATTTCAATTATTTCTACAAAAAAAACTTCAAAAAATGTTTAAACAACGCTTAAATCAAGATTTGTTTATATTTAGAAACAAAAGTTAGTGATTAAAGAAAGAAACCAAAATCAAAATACTCTACTAATTACTCCTCAAACTTATCATCTATTTAACATGTTTTTGGAACGGAGGAGGAGATTGGTGGAGGTGGAGAGACGAATGATGATGGAATTGATGGAATCGGGGGATAAGGAGGGTTTGGTAGGGAGTAGTTGCAGTAGATCGGTGGTGGAGGTGGAGGAATGATTGTTGGTTTCATCGATTTGAACGGTGGTTTTTTATTGCATTTGGGGCAAACCACCATCGGACAAGGAGAAAAAAGAGGGGAGGGAGCAATGTGGTATCCTAAGAACTGACTGTTCATGAGAAAGATAGCGCATGTGATAGCAAGTACGGATTTGCAGTAGTCATGCTCTGACTGCGGAGTAGACGGAGTCGGAGATTTCACGCGGGGAGAGCGTGAAGCATAGATGCTCATTTTCTCATTTTTTAAAATTCCAATTTTTTGTTTGTTTTAACTATGAACAACTTTTAAACCAAAATATAACTTAGTTTACATACTAATAAGATTATATCTCAAATTATATAAATAAACTAAAGAAACTAAATGAGATCAAAATAAAAGAAAGATTCACCTTGTTAAAAATAAAGAATAAATTTAAAGACATCAATCGAAGCAGTTAGCTAGTACAAAGTAAAGTGTCAAATTACAAAAACCAAAATAAAAAACAAGAGTTTACAGAAAACTTCAACCTTGATATAAACATAAACCAACTTGATCAGAGTGAGAATTTGGAACGTTAGAGCATAGGATTTCAATTATTTTTACACAATAAGAAAAAACTACAAAAAAAAATGTTTAAACATCATATATAGGTTTTTTATATAATTTCGTTGGAGAAACTCAAAACCCAATTTTATTTAAATAAATTAATTTTACTGGTTAAAATCATAAAATAGGACTAAGGAAATTGATTAAAATAAATTAATTTTTCTGGGATGACATATTGATATTACAATTCCCCCTAATCCTCAAATCTTTCTCTTGAAACCCAATTTGAGAAGACTAAGAAAACTAGGATTTTTTTTTAAATTTTGGAAAATAGGACAATATTTTATGTTTCATTAATAAAATTAAATTAAATTTTAAAACGTAAAACCTGAATTTTCTTACATTGCAGTACCACCTCATCCGCGAGGTCTAATAACGAACTTACATTGCAGTATCACCTCATCCGCGCATTCATTTAACAACAAGGACCAATAATGAGGATGGAAATTTATTTTGAAGGACTAAAATATTTACAGGGACTAATAAGTATTTAACACTATTTTATTTTTTTTAGAAACAAATTATTAAAAAGCCTTGATGAGCACAAGGAGTGCTTCACCTAAGGATCCGAGAAAAGATACAATGAGTCAATGACAAGACACAGCTCAAAGAGCTAGGCAAAACAAAACAAAAAACAAGAAAAAAGAGAGTTAGGTGCCCCTCCAACCGATACAAGTCATCGGGTTGGTGTACCAACAACTAAAAACCACACCAAAGTCTTTATGCTTAACTTTAAACCACCACCAAACCTGTAAAATAATCTGATCCACAACCCGACTAACATCATAAACTTTTTGTTGAAATATGCCATAATTTCGACACTTCCAAATCCACCACACCGTAGCCATCCACACAATCTGAAACAACTTTTTTGGTTTTCCGGTATAAAATTGAAGACCAATGAATTGGAGTGCATGTTCCTCTGCTTCAGTGGGTAGAACTCCTTGAACACCTAACCAAGACAATATTCCACTCCATATTCTATAAACAAAATCACAATTGAAAAATAAATGTGATAAAGTTTCATCCAAAAGACACCAAAAGCTGCATTGATGAGAACCCATGGTGATATATTTTAATAACATAAGTTGAAATAACTTGCTTTAAATATCATTGTTTATTCATATCCCCAATATTACACAAATTAGTAAACACCGTGGATTTGTGAATGTAAAAACTAAACCACGGTTATCTCTTGATTCATACCAAACAAACAATATAAATGATATAACATCCATAACATTCCAAATAATATATAAGCAGCTAACAAATAAGTGTCGGAATAATCAAAATTAGAAACAAGAGTGAGAGCTTCAACCTTCAGGTATTGACAAAACAACTTGATCAGAGTGGGAATGGTCAGTTTCAACAGTCTCAAGCACACCATTCTACCCTATAGTTAAAAAATAAGATCAATTTGAAGCAGCTAGCAGAAATGTGTCAGATTAACCAAAATAAGAAACAAGAGTGAGAGGTTCAACCTTCGGGTATTGACAAAACAACTTCATCAGAGTGGGAACGATCAGTTTCTGCAGTCATAAGCACGCTGTTCTCCTCTACAGTTAAAAAATAAGATCAAATTGAAGTAGTTAACAGAAAAGTGTCAGATTGGCCAAAATAAGAAAAAACTTCATAAAAAAAGTTTAAAAAAGCAATTAAATCAAATTCTGTTAATATTTAGAAACAACTAACCTTTGCAATCAGTACATTTTGTTCATTGGCGGTCATTTAACCATTCACCTCTCATTTTGTTCATATGCGCCACAGAGACAAGACTCGGGCTCGGCCCAAAATTTTATATATTTTAGGAGTTAATGTAGAATAAATCTGAGATTTTTAGTGATTCATTTGAGGCATAGCTAGAGTTTTTTTTTAAACTAAGATTTTTCAGTATAAAATAATTTTTTTGGTACTGTAGAGATTAGGTCAGAGTAAAAATTAGATTTTATGGATTAATTTAGGGTCAAACTGAAAAAAAAAATTGTTCAAAATTGTGATTTTTTATTACAAAACTAATATTTTTGTTTAAACTTAAAATTTTGTCTCATGATAATATAAAAAAAATATATATTGGGAGTTCCACTGTGGCCAAGGCCACACTTGGCCTTAATGTCTTGGGAATAAATGGGTATAACTTTAGCTTTCTAAAGGTGTGTTGGACGGTTGTTAAAAAAGATATTATGACTTCTTTCACGAGTTCCATGTCGGTGTTGGTTAACGGGAGTCGGACTGAAGATTTTAGTGTTGATAAGGGTTGAAACAAAGTGATCCGTTATCACCTTTTTTCTTTTGATAATGGGGGAGAAGGGCTTACAGGTCTAATGCAAAGAACGGTGGATATTTGTAACTTTAAAGGGTATAAGGTGAACGATGACATTCAGTTTCTCATATGTTATAATTTGCTAATGACACAATTATTGTTGGTGAAGGAAATTGGTATGATTTATGGGCAACCAATTCAGTGCTAAGAAGCTTTGAACTTGTATCTAGTTTAAAGGTTAATTTCTTTCGGAGCAAATTGTATGGCGTTAATGTTGAAGAGTGATTCTTAAATGCCGCATCGTCCTGTTTGTATTGTGGTATGGATTCTATACCTTTTCGTTTCTTACATATTCCGATGGGAGCTAATCCGAGGAGAAAAGCCACTTGCTCCCCTATTGTAGAATCTATGAGAAAGAAATTAACCATTTGGAACGGTCGCAACTTATCCATTAGAGGTAGAGTCACACTTATCGATTCGGTACTTTCTAGCTTACCCTTTTATTTTTTCTCTTTTTCTATAAAGTAGGCGTGCTTAAAGAGTTAGTGAGTATTCATAGAAATTTATTATGGAGTGACGGTTTGGAGAGAAATAAAATTTGTTGGATTAGTTGGGAAATGATTTGTTCTCCTAAAGAAAAGGGGGGTTTGGGTATTAAAATTTTAGAGATGTTTAATCTTGCATTATTAAGAAAAGAAAATGGAAGTGGAAATGTTTGAATGACTCTAATGCACCTTGGTTTGAATTATTAAAACATCATTATGGTTCTTTTGGTGACACTTTTCTTTGTGGTGAGGCATGAGCATGACTCCTCTGCGTGACTTATTTCCTTCTTTTTATCACTCCTCACCTCAACAATTCAATGTTATTGCTGATATGGGTTATTGGGAAGACAATGGTTGGGTGTGGCAGCTACATGAGACCGAGGGAATGTCTCAAACTGCCGAGACAAAGGTTGATGCGGTTGTTGTTGGGTGACGTTCAGCCCATCATGAATAGGGAAGATAAAGAGACAATGGATTCGTGCAACCTCGGGTATTTTTTAGGTGTATTCAACTTATACTTTTCTTCAAAATCGTAAGATTCAGGGTGATATTGATATTAATGTGGTGCGAGCTCTGAAAAAATTATGGTTGAATGATGTTTCTCCAAAGGTTAGTATTTTTGGGTGGAGGTTGCTGCTGAAAAGACTTTCGACTCGTATGGCTCTAGCTTATAAGGGGATATATATATGTGTTGTATTTTTTGCTTTTTAGAGGTTGAAGACATTAATCATGTGCTTTTCAAGTGTGAGTTTTCCTCACATGTTTGGCGAAGAATTTGTGGGTGGATGGGTGTTGCTTTTCAACCTCTTGAAGAAGGGCGGAGCTCCCTTAATCTTTTCAGCTTGATGGTGAATGGAAAAAAGAAAAAAAGAAAAAAAAGGAGCAAATTATCCCCCACATGGTGCATTTGGAGATTGAGAAATAATATCTTGTTTAGGGGCTCTCTTGCCAATTTTTCTTTGCTTGTGGATCAAATTATCTAATTTTTTTGGTTTTGATTCATAGGCCGAGTTGGTTGTAAGTCTTCGATTAGTTTAATTTTGTGGATTGATGTAATAATCCTTTAGTGTTTATCAAAAAATATATACAAAAACCCTTGAGGAAATTAATATAAGCTTTAAATAAATAAAATTGTTGAAAAGCTTTAAATAATTTTTTTATATACCATGTAATATATAAAAAGATTAGAATTCTGACTATAAATTATAAAATCAAGGTCTTACTATTAAAATACTAAGACCTTATGGGCAACTTTGGTTCTGCAAGATTTTTAATTGAGTACAAATTTAAAGAGATTATATGTGAAAAATAGCCCAAAAAGATCTCATTCCGTCTCATAGTAATGGTCACAAAAGTGTGACTAAAATAATTATCACCTTAATTATCAAGGCAACCAAGAAAAAAGATTTGTTTTTTTTTTTTTTGACAAGAAAAAGATTTGGTTTTAATTTCTAAATATATCTAAATAAACTTACTTGTGTTTCACGCTACAATAATTGTATATATATTGACCTAAAGTCCTAAACTAATTAAACACAATCACGTACTAAATTTTCATTCTCTTTTCTTTTCTATTGCGGTTGGGTCATTCATCAAGCTATTTTATCGTTGCAGTTAGTTCATAAATCATTCATCTCATCAATCTACTTGATTGCCAATTGTTGGAAAACAATAACATGTCTGGCGATGTTGCCGCATTATTATTTTATAACCTTCCGAAGCAGCATCGGCCCTGAGCACCAACCTCACGGGCGCGGCCGCCCAAGTTGATAAAAAGATATATTATTGTTCAGAACGATTACATTAGCGAGCACATTACCGAGGAAAGAAAAAAAGAAATAGAAGACATTAAGAAAATTCTTGAGTCAATCTATGTTACTATCCGGAACAATAATATTAAGAAGAACAAGAAGAAGAACAAATTGAAGTCTATTGTTAATAATGCTTGGAAACGATTCAAATGGTCTGCTAAAGCCATCTTGCATTGATAATTACTTTTCCAGGGTTGCATGCACTCTTGCCGTTTTTCAATTTTAATTGTTGTTTCTGCCTAATGTCTATGCTTTTATTTTGAAATTGTGTAATTATAGACTTCTCATAATTTCAACTAGTATGTATACCCGTGCTTTGCACGGGGAAAACCATTTTTTGAATTAAATTAAAAAAAATTACAATATTCTATTTGGAATTAGTAAGATGATAAATAAAAAAATAATTTGCCTAAAAACATAGAGCCAAAATCTTGAATATAAAGCCAAATATAAAAATATATAAGATATTTTGGAGATATTAAGTTTATAATAAACCGCATTCTTAAAAAAAAAAAGTTCATTTGTAATTAATTGGAAATTCATATAACCTCCAAATTTGCATATCTAGTAGTAACATGTTTTTAAAATTAAACAAAATACTAAAGTGCTTATACAAATATATCATATCTATTAACATGCTCCAAATTTATTTTGGAGCCGAATATAATTAGTGCTTAGAGCATCTTCGATAACCACTTCTTTCCTTCACTCTTATGTTTTGCCCTTGTGATATTAGTTCCAACAATAGCATCCAAATATCTATTCCATTTGTTGGATGAATCAACGGCAAAATCAATGATAATTTTACACAATCAACTGCAAATACTGTATTATATTTTTAGAGTTAATCTTCATTAAAAAAAATAGTGAGATCAAGACTCAATAGTTGGAATCTTAAATACTTTCAAATCATAACAAAATGATTTTCCTCTATTATCTATCCAGTATTACTCCAACACATCACACATATGGTAGTCAAGATCGAGTACCAAATAAGAGACAAATGTGTTAGTGCAATTGACTCTTAAAATCATATTCATAAAAATTGAAAGAAAAAAATGTAGAAAGTAAAATATGAATCAGTTCTACAAAAATCTCTCATGTGTCTTTCATTTTAAATTTACAAATTCAAAAAATTGAAATTCAATTATTTATATATGCCATCTCTCTTAAAACTATCCCTGGATAAAGAAAAAAACCGTAAGACCAAACAAATTTAAGTCTTAAATTGTTGAGCAACAAATGTAAATATTTAAGAATTTTTTCCAAACCAAACCAGTAGAGTCATTGATATTAAGGAAATGAAAAATAAGAAATGAAAAACAAATAGCAATAGCAATTGATAAATAAGTACCACGGTTTAAAATGTTTTGTATTTAAATAGATGATCAAATGGAACATTGTAGATGACAAACTCTATAGAAGATGACAAAACTTCTTTGTAAATCTCTATCTATCTCCTTTACAATGCTCATAACTGATTTTGTGATACCGACAATTTCTAGCACCAATCTGCAGTTGGGGAAGTAAGAGAACAACAAAGAGTGAAGAATTGAGAGTATTGAAGAGACAAATAAAAATAGAAAGGGAGAGTTAAAAAGAAGAAAATATAAACATAGGGAGTAAAATATATTGGAAAATATTACAATAGTCATTGGAAGACTAATTTGCTTTACAAAGAAACAAAAATTGGAGTTCCTAGAAACATAGTAACACGGAAGGATTGAATGTATTGAGAGAACAAAACATTGATGAGACAAACGCATAATAGTACACTTCTAATTAAACTCATTGCCCTTCAAATTAATTAATTAATTAATTAAAAATATTTATAGAAATATTACTAATAATAGAAAATTTTAAAATAGCAAACATTCTTAAAAGTTGACAAATGGCAAACTTGCCAAAGAACTACTCTTGCTTTATTATATTGTATGATTATCTCTTTTATGTTATGTTATGGAATTTCAATCATATAATTCAATTTTATTTATTATTTATAATTAAGCAACATTTTTAATTATGTTGTTATCAAAAATATATTAATATGACGTGTAAAGGACCGATTTGATAAAAAAATAAAAAATAAAAGACAAAAGTGTTATAAGTAAATAAATAAGATAAATGACCGCTAATATATTTTTGCCTAAAAAGTAAAAGTGACATTCTTTGGGACATTTGGATTTTAGTCTGTGATGGTTATTATGGTACAGAGAGAAATTTATATTTCCAAACAAACTCTATCATCTCCCAAATCATAAGATTGAAGTTTTTCATGCGACTTATAAAACACGTGAAACGTCCCCGTGAGTTTAACTCAGTTGATAGGGACATTGCATGATAATGTAAAGATCAGAGTTCGAACTCTGGTATGCCCACTTATTCACTTTAGACCACAAGTGGAATTCTAGCCGCTAGGTTATCTGACCCAAAAAACAACACATGACATATAGACGATTCATTTATTATTTTGACAAAGAACAATAGAGATAATTATTATATTCAAGATGATTGTTTGCCATCATAACACAACATATAATAAAAGGAGCAAGAGAGATTAAATATACATGAAAGATTGTCAGTGATATATAGAATGAAATCTAAGGTTTAAGAAGGAGGGTATGTCTTTTTGAAGGGATGGATTGAACATGAGTATGATGCAACTTTTAGGATGATTTCATTACAACCTTGAATAACCTCTATGGTCTTCATATTGCTCCATGAACTCATCATTGAACTTTTTGAAACTATCCATAATAGCAGGCATTTCTTCCTCAGCTGGTAATATAGTTGTCCTCAAATGAAAGACCCTATACAAAGTTTAGCACAAAGAAGCATAAGAAACTCGAAAAACAAAACCGATAGTCTAATAGGTTTGAGAAAAAAGTTTTTGTTTACTCTTACAGTCTTGTAAAACTGTACCTTGTTTTCGGTACAAATCTTTAAAAAACAAAAACAAGGTTAAAACTATGGATTTGGATTGTGTAACTACACACAGTCAGCCACATTTGGCTTATCCGATCAAGATCAAACGGTCCAGATTTCAATGCAGTTTTTCTTACAATCTGAAATACCAATCTGGAAATTTGGACCTTCCGATCTTTATCAGAAGGTCTAGATGTGGCTGACTGCATGCAGTCAAGGAGTTCTGTTTGCAGACAACCCAAATCCAAGGTTAGCTATTTTGCAATTAAAAGTAACACTGGGATATAAAAGCAGAAATTGTTTTCTAAAGTTTTACTTGTGAGATATATTAAGAATTAGAATGGTGGAAAAATAATTCTGATTTGGCCTAAAAAATAGCATAGAAGAAGGGATGAACGTGTACCCTTCTTTCTGTCCAAATCCTGAACCAGGAACAGTGGATATGCCGGTGGCTTCCAAAAGCTTGAGACAGTAGAAAACATCTGCAACCTTTCCAGCTTGTTTAGCAGCCTCTAAAGCTTTTGGCGGCAATCGAAGTTGTGGGAATGAATACATGGCACCTGAACAAAACTCAATGGATCAATAATGGTGTTCTAGACACAAAACAATCCAAAAATGCTGTTGTAACATGAAAAAATACTTCGAATTGAATTTGGAAGAGTGTCATTTATTATACCTTCTGTGAAATTACATACAACATTCCTGCAGCTGTTGAACCCATCAGTCATTATCCTTGCTCTTCTTCTTAGTGATTCAAGTATTCCTTTGCTGCATATTATACAGAATTGTTAGTTTATTATCTTAAGAGCCATCTTAACTTCTTACAACTTCAGATAAGATATTTGGAAGGCACGAATTAAATGATGATATTTTTTATAAAGGATTAAATGATGATATTTTTTATAAAGGATTAAATGATGATTTTTAACTATGCAGCACGGTCATTTTAGATCAAATGTGTGTGCAATGTCTGACATGTTTCAATGTCCGACACCAATATGATACTGACACATGTGGTTATATTCAATCACCTTTATTTTCTTAACTATTACAAGTTAGACATGCATCAGTGTCAGTGCTTCATAGATTTCTAATGTTTGAATCAGATCTACAGAAAATAGAATTAACTCGACGAAAATTTTGATTTGAAAATTTAGCAAATTAGTTTTAAGATGATTATTACCTCTCCCTAGCAAATTGGTCATAAGAAATATCTCCAGGTTTGGGTGGATTGACCATTAGTCCCATCTGTAGAACATAGGTAAGAACCGAGGAAAGGATGAGAAAAAGGAGAGAAAGGGAAAAGAGAACAGCGCTTCCTAAAATTATATTTTGAACAAATAAGTCAAAATTAAAATATGGAACAGAAAAACATTCAGTGCTAACTCACAAATATTTGTGCTGGAACATTTGGACTAAGTGATATTGATGCAACTTTATAGATCTCATCAACTGTCTGCAAAAGAAAATGAGGATCATAGAAAAACATCAGTAGTGTAGCTAAAGCAAAAATCGGTCAGAAAATGTGCTTGAATTGAAAACTTTTCATGTCAACTCAGAAGATTGAATATATCTAGACAAAAGGCAATGAAAGCAAATAGCCATTTTATCATCGCAAAATTATTCAGTTCGTTAAATTACATGCAGCGCCATGTACTGTTCCGTGAGGTCTCAGCTTAGTGTAACCTAAAGGGATGGAGCTCCAATCTCCTTTGGACGGTTGTAAAATGGTCGTTACGGACATTTTAATTAATAATAATTTCTCCCTTCCCAAATTAAGAAAAATAAAATAATTACAGGCAATCGCGTCTTCATATTGATGTATATATCTTATATTCATTCTTCTATGCTCAACAGTTTTTCTACCGCTTCATGTTGTTGCTTGAGTTTCTCAATAGTCCAGAGATCAATCCTTACTGCTCTCATTCTTCTAAATAAAAATTAAATTTCGGTACAAGGTAGGGTGGATACATGCATTGTCCATGCATCAAGCCGTAAGGGCTTTTGCGTGAAAGGACATACTAGATATAAAACCACTCATGTGCGTTCACACCACAACTTAAGCTTTATGAATAGTTAGTTCGTGAGTCGTGACAAATCTATACTCAATGCAAGAAAAATTAGTAACACGGATAATGAAAATACAAACCTCTGGAGGAATGTTGGTCATTTCAAAATATCCACCTCGCTGTCCACATTCTCCCAAATACCCTTTTGACACCGAGTGAAATGAAACAAGCTGGACTTCCTTGCTTAGAGGTGGCCCCATGTCCATCAAAACCTTTATGTTAAGAAAAATAAAGTATTATCTCATGTTAACAGCTGAGGCAAAACATCAGATTAGCAACACATCAAAATATACGCCTTTCAAGATAAGCACAGAAAAATATACCTTTTTGGAACTAATGAACGGCCGTTGGTCCTGATAGATATTCGTCTGGTAAACCTCATCTCCAAGCAAAACTAAATTTTCGTCATAACAAAATTGCAAAACCGCTCGTAAATTCTCTTCATTAAGGCATTGACCAGTAGGGTTTCCAGGATTTATGATCACCATTGCTTTAACCTAATAAAATTTCAATTTATAAGAATTTTTGTCACTTCTTTCAAAGACATTACGTGACCGTAAGTTCGATCTAGACATAGATGAAACTTAACATTTGTCAAGAAAAAACACATACATTTAATCCTTTATTGCGAGCCTCTCTAACTGATTTTCGAAGTTCATTGGTATCAAGACCCCAATTTGCTGTCTCTTCAAGGTAGTATGGAACAAGAGTGCCACCAAGAAGAGCAATTGTTGCAGAGTAGAGCGGGTATTGTGGGACTGGAACCATAATCTGGCAATAACGAGTGTTGGAAAATTATTTGAAAGGACAATGTGACTACAGAAAACAAAAAGATGTAAGAAAAAGACTATATTACCCCATCTCCTTCGCCTTTGATGATAGTATTTAATGTCTGCATCACAGCCTTGCTCGCACCATCAGTAAGATATATCAACTCTGGATCACTAAAATAGAGGACGAAGTAATTAATCACTTTTTATATCAAATAGGAAACAAAACTTAAGACTCTTTGTAAAGGGCTTATGCAATGTAAGGTAGGAAAAAATAGTATGGAGAGCATATATACCTTGGATAACCATCACGCCTCTGTATGAACTCTGCCACTTCCTTCCTCACTCCTGGAATGCCTCGGGAGTCACTATAAGCACCTACAAGATGCCATTAGTTATAGAACATCACTCGAGATCCTCATATAATACAAAAGTCTTAACTCGTAAATCTGTTATGTGGAGAAGAATTGGTAAAATGGCCCGTGGTGCAATATAATCATATGTGTTGGTGTCCTGTCGGGGTCAGACACCGATACGTGCCCGACACCAGAACACGCCTAATCCGAGGACCCGTTTACTTTCTAACAACACTTTCAAATTTTTTATTTTGTATTTGGGTGGCTAGAAAGACGTTTGGTTATGGACGTTCCTTTTTACTTGTAATAGAGAAAAAATAGAAACTAACTACAGAGAATGCATTTCTGAAAACATTGAAAATAATGTTTTGAAAATTTTCCGAATTTTCACAAAATATTGAATCTATTTTTCAAAAACTTTCATAATGTCTTCTCTAGTGTTTATTTTATAAGTTGAAATGGAAACATAAAATACCAGAAGCGAACGAGCCCTTATGTTTTGGGTATAGTTGGTTCTCATGACATAAACTAGTCCAAAATATCTTGTTGGTGCAACCATGTTCTTTAAGTAAGTTTGTTTTAGCAAGAGAAAAACGCACAGAATTTGTGTTCGGTATGCAGAATGTTTAACTTCACAACATTATATAACAATGAATTGGCATATGACATGAATACCTAAGCCACCCGATGTGTATGCGAGATACTGTTTAGCTCTTGCAATTGCATCAGCAGGGAATAGCAGTCCAACATTAGGATCATCAAGTAGGAATGGAGCCTGGCACAAAGCAACAACCTGAAACGAAAAAAATGATATGGGTTAGCTGTTACAAACCATGTTACATGATCAACAAATAAAATATTGTAACACTAGCAATCTAATTAGATACTTAGCAGATCATAATATGATAATTACAAAAGTTCATCGAGTATAAGTAGAAGTATGGTAGTAATGCTGAACCTGGCGAGGGAAGGTCAGTGGTTTCTGTCCCAAAGCATGTGGGTTTCCGACATTGGTGAATATAATCTGCCAATAATTGAACATAAGTTATTTTAATGTGACAGGGAGCTAGACTACAAATATCGAGAGGATGGACATAATATAAATATAATTCTTTTGAGCAACTCGACTATGAGGATTTGTAAGCCAATAAACTAATAGAGTAGTATACAATACATAATAAGACTATATTTAGATAAACATATTACCAGCCGTTTATGCAATCCAATATCAGGATATAAAATTTGACAAGAATACAAATATAAACACGTTAAATTTCAAGCACTCGGAGAGTATGGCGGAAACCAATTCCATGATGGTCATACTGTAGTCTATAACCTGTTCAACAAGCTGACACTTATCGATCACTCTAAATATGTATGAGAATCTATAAATAATTTGAAATAAAAGCCTTCAAGTAACATTATAGCATGCATCCCCTCAAAACCCCTTCTTTTATAATAGCAAATAAGATACAAATTCAATGAAAGGATTTCAATGATCGGGTCCAATTTAATTCTCCAACTTACAAGTGCAACTCAAGCAGATACAACTTTCAGTATATAATCTTGAAAAGAAATACTACTATACCTTTTTGCCCTCCTTTTGAAGTTCGGTAGCTCGAAGGTACAATTCACCTCTGACAGCATACTGAGCCTTCTTCACATTTTCATTTATGGACTCATAGTCTAAGGGTTTTGGTGGCATAGTGAAGCAGAAGTCTTCTTGCAGATATCACTAAAACAAAAAGGAAAACAAAACATACTTAATGCCAACGGTGATAATTCAAAGAGAGACAAGACTAAAGGAAAAATAAGAACCGTTTATTTACTACTTATGAAATAAAACATCACAGAACTACCTTATTCTAATACTACATGTTAAAAGTTTTAATTAAAAACTTAGGGATGCCACTTCAATCTTATTGATTTCTCAATAACAGAATCCAAGTTAACTAGTGAATTAAAGACTGACATGGTAGACACATAGGAGGCATAGGTCCATAATCATAAGCAGGTGGTTCCTCTCCACCCCCTCCCGTCTCTCCGGCAAAATCTCAACTGTTGGATTAATCCAACAGCTAAGATTTGGCCAGAGAGGAGGACAGAGAGCTAATTTTATCATAGACCACATATCGTGGACAGATAGTGCTTTAAGAAATATACCATATTCCACATGATGGAACAAATGCAACATCAACAAATTTTTGCATGAAATAGAGATAACAGCAATGAAGTTTTTTGACAAAAGATATAACAGAACTAAAAAGACTAGCGTAAATGCAAAAGTTTGCGCACCACACGCATCTGTGCTCCCTCCAACTAAAACATATACAACGTGACACATTAGACTGAAGTTGTTTCTATTACTTAACACTTTGGTTTCAATTCTAGAGGATCCAGAATTGATTCTAGATGTGTAGAATTGATTCTAACTTGTATGGTTTCTCAAAAGTAGCATTGATTCTGCCTCTAGAATTGATTCTAGTTGAAGCTATAAATCGTAGCTTCTGATTCTAATTCGATAATTGATTTTTACACTCAAATATTTTGTTCAACTCACTTTTGCATAAATATATCCAAATATAAATCACTTTATCTTCAAATCAATTTTTATCGAATCAATTTTACAGAATCAATTCTGCCAAAATCATTTTTTATCAGGATCAATTTTACGGAATCAATTACTGCCACAACACCGGCACGGCGGCACATGTGATTATAGTAAGTTACTTCTATTTTCTCAACTTAATAGCAGTGTCGTGTCGGTGTCAGTGTTGTGTCTATGTATGTGTTTCACAGCTCAAAACTAATGAAAATGACAACACAGTCACAAACTATAGAAAGATTGAACGATTGCTTAGAAACCGGAAAAGGCAGAAATCAGAAAACCCATCATACAAAACAAAAATTTAATTTCAAAAACACAAAATGTTAAACATGAATCCACAAATTAACACAAACCCAATTGAAAAAAAACACAAAAGATTCAATTTTTATCTTGATATTGCAAGTGGGTCATTTCATCAATCATCATATGGATCAATCAAACATAGTTAAGAAAAGTTACCTGCAGAATTTGGTTTGAACCTTTTAGATTGATAGAAAAAAACTCAGTGAGAAAAAATAAGTATAGTTCACACAATGTTATGTTATAGACACATGTGTGACAACAAAAGATTGAGTGTTATTTTTGTCTGTAGCAAAAACAAAAAGTATATTTATGTGGCAGTGGCAGTTATTGAATTCAATGGCAGAATCATAGCCACTGAAAAAAAGGGTTGAAATGGATTATTTGAATATTTGTTAGGGATAATGCTTGTGCTTGATTTTGTGGCCAAGCTTTGAAATTAAAGGGTATTATTTTGTCAGTAGATAACAAGGGTCTGGCTTTGAGGCTTTCTTTGATTGTGTTTTGACAAAATGGAGATGTGTCATTTTCCTTTTGGTGGAGTGGTTCATGTTTGTTTGTTTGATTGTTGGTTTTAGATAGGTTTTTGGAGAATTTTATTTTAGTCTTGTTTTCTTTCTTCTTGCCTGATTTTTTTTGGTAAAAGGTTGAATTTTATGTGTGCCACATTCTTTTCTTGTAAAATTAATGTAATTATAGCAAACAAATTTTAAAAGATAAAGTTAAAAGTAATTGTTTTTGCTTTGTAGAAAAAGAAAGTATTATTGTTGTTGTTGCGAAATTGAAAAATTTGTCGAGGGATTCGATATTCTCGAAAATGATTTCGTATAGTTCAAATGATTATGCTAAAGAAAGAGTATTGTTTTTTATTTGTGAATTGTGGTCCGTTGATTTAAATATTTCAAAAGGTGTTAAGTTAAGTGATCAATGTGGAAAACTAATTAATTAAGAAGGTCATAACTAAACATATACCTAAAAAACAGATAAAATATGAGTAAATGATGCGGATGTATGTATGTATGTATGTGCACAAGATTATATGTATGTGTGTAAATGCACAAGATTATGATATGATGTGATTTTACGTACAAGAAAATCACCATTTATTAAAGGCCAAAAGTCTTTAAGAAAAGGTCCCTCGTTAAATTTATTGCGTTAAATTTCTTGAAGGTCAGAAGAATAAGACACACAAGAATTGAAATTTGTTTCAAAAAAAAGGCATAAGAGAATTTTTTTTTTCACCCATTGTGGTCTAGTCCGGTCTCCATAATTTGTATTCTCTATGCCTCAACACGTATCCTCAAGTTTATCACAACTCCTCTAGACTATCTAACACTCAACTAGTCCTTCTTTAAGCTAAATGAAGATTAAAGAACTTTACAACCCACTGTCATAAAGATTGATAGTGATTTTGATTTCACTGTTACATAATATGATTATCATACTTTCAACACACTCTAGAGTATAATTGGTTTACTTTGAAGATATTTGGGTTTTAACTGAATTATTTTACAATTCTTTGGTTTTGAAATATAGACATGTTTAGCTTATATAGAGAAGTTTGAGCCTTCTGATCTTGGATTGGAGGTTAAGCTTGAATGTAGTGGTTATATATTCTTTGACCATGTATGAGTCCATGAGAGCAAGCTCAAAACTAATCATTGCTTCTTAGTCCACATAGTAGACTTTGTGACCTAGCAACTTCAAGTGCACATGTTTTTGAGATAAGATTAGTGATTTTAATCTCTATACTAAACTTGATTTTAATCTTTTTGTCTAGAATCTAAATTCATGTTCATTGATTTAGATGGTGATTCATAACACTTAGCTTGAATCTTCATGATTCTAAAATCTGAAATTAATTCTAATGTACGATTATGATGTAGTGACCTTTGGTAGTCGTTAATTATTCATTGTGAACCATTTTGACTTTGTTTTGTTTGCATGATTCTGATCTTATGTGTTTACACTTTACATAATAAGTTTTGTCTTGGTTTGAATTTGAACATGCAAAGTGCTTTTTTGAAATTATCATTCTAAATTTCTAATGTATGATTTTGAGCTCTCTACCTATATATGGTCTTGATTTATATCTAATGTGATCAAAACCCCATGTTTCTTTAAATAATTTTAATAACTTAAAGAATTGGTTCATGTTTTTAGGATCACCGAAAGAAACTTGATGAGATAACTTACAAGATATATCACAATCATGAATGATCTTAAATCAAATCAGTTTATTATCAATAAAACGTCTTGCAAAAAGGATTTTGGAATTTTTTTTTTCTCAACAAGGTTCAAACTTAGGTTACAAAGAACATGATATCCTAATTTTGACTAACTAAGTTGCATAAATATTTATTACAGATCTTTCATATTACATATTTAAACTAAGTGACATTTTTTAAGGACTTTTTATGATGGAATGTTTTGAGAGCCTAAAACTTCAAGTTGGGCTAGGAAGGCTATGAGGCCTAAATATTTTTTTTATTTTCAAATAACGGTATCATTTGTGGATAAGATCATAAACAAATTGTGTTACAATTTGAGGGATATCCCCATATCAAATTTTATTGGGTTCATCTAATGCTAAATAGCCTTGTGTATGAGCTACTTCATTCCCCGCCACATGGTTGTCAAAATCGGTATCTAACTCCCAAGATCGTAAAATCTCACGCGTTGGGTGAAGACACACTGTGTTGTAACTATTTGAAACTCGCTAGATTGATCGGAGTAATGAAATCACAAAGAAAGGGCGTGTAATCGCAAGATCAACGATCTAGCACGTGTCTTTTCGCAAGATCAAAGTTCAGTCCTAAACAGCAACAACAACATCCATCACTATGTCAAACTCTATTCAATTGATTCCACAGCCTCTTATTATTAGTGCTTTCATGCTGCTGCCTATTTTTGGATCATATGACTCTGACTCCTTATCATCTTCAACGACCAATGGAATGTCCAAATTACTCCCTGGCCCTTTAGTTTATCACTTCTCTTGGAAGGTGTAAGATTCAATTTTCTCCTTCAATTGTTTTCCTACAAAATACTATTGCATAAATTAATGGTTTTAAATACTTTGATAGAAATGTGAATGTGGGCCTTGGTGATAAAGCCAAACCTAGAGTGTGGAGAGTCTATACACGCAAGAAAGGGAAGGGGAATGGGAATGCTGACATGGACAAATGATGCATGTGAGTGAGTGCTATAAAGGGGGTGTAAGTGAATGGAATAGGGTATTCTAGAATTGGTTATCATTGGTGGGGTCACTGAGTCAGTGATACAGGGAGCATTTGATGCTTTTGGGCTGTTAGCAGTTGTGCTAACAGATTTACAGATTTACATTGGCCATATCTGTAATCGTTTCCATTATATTACAGTTGCGTATTTCTATCATTTTATACTGTTCTATTGCTTTATCTCATTATCACACACATACACACACACCTATCAATTGGTCCGACCTACCGGATCATTAACACACCAGATTAATATAGTAAATGCCAAAAAAAGCCACAAAACCAACCATGGGAGATCGTATTGATGTTTTGGAGAGTAAATTTGGTGCGATGCAGCTTTCTCTTGCAGCTCTAGCTGAACAGATGAAGAAGCAGAGTGAAGCTATGAACGAGTTGAGCAAGCAACTAGGGAAGAGACCAGCGGAGACAGAGCCGTCGGCGAGTGAAGCTTCGATCGGAAACAGGATTCAAAATGAATCACGTTTGTCTGGGAAGAAGGTGAAGCTTCCATTGTTTGAAGGTGAGGATCCTGTAGCGTGGATCACGCGTGCAGAGATCTATTTTGATGTGCAAAACACGACGGAAGACATGAAGGTGAAATTGTCTCGATTGAGTATGGAGGGTTCGACGATTCACTGGTTTAACCTTCTACTGGAAACTGAGGATGATTTATCTTGGTTGAAGTTGAAAAAGGCGTTGATCGCAAGATATGGAGGTAGGAGACTAGAGAATCCGTTTGAAGAGTTATCAACTCTGAAGCAGACCGAAAGTGTTGAAGAGTTCGTTGAAGCGTTTGAGCTTCTCTCTTCACAGGTTGGACGTCTTCCAGAAGAACAATACTTAGGGTATTTTATGAGTGGACTGAAACCCCCAATTCGACGGAGGGTGAGAACCCTAAATCCTCGAAATCGGATGCAGATGATGAGAGTTGCTAAAGATGTAGAAGAGGAATTGAAAGAGGAAGACGACGACGGTGATCGTCGTTATGGAAAGAAGATGGCTGGAGAAAGAATGGGCCGTAGTGAATGGTTTGGGCCCAACTCATCATCAAAGACCCGGTACGGGTCTAACCCGACCCAAAACAACTCTAAAACAAACCAAACGGGTTGGAGCGGTCCGAATCAGAAAACGAGTGCATCTAACTCCATCGCGAACTCGTCTTCTTCATTGGCATCCACCGGACGAAAATCTGAATCCGATTCCAGGTCTAATCCTTGGAAGGGGATTCGTAGTGTCAACAGTGATGAAGCGGCGGAACGAAGGGCTAAGGGATTGTGTTTCAAGTGTGGGGGAAAATGGCATCCGACTCAACACAAGTGTCCTGAACGTGCGTTGAGATTATTGATTCTGGGAGAAGAGGAGAAGCTTAATGAAGATGCGGAAATTGTAACCATGGAGGGAGATGTGTCAGACGGTGAAGAAGAGGAAGAAGGGGAGTGCAAGTCCATGGGTGTGTTGGGAAGTATGGGTGGTCAAAGTACAATGAAAATTGAAGGGAAGATATCTGATGTTAGTGTGTTAGTATTGATAGACAGTGGAGCAACTCACAACTTTATCTCTCCCCAAGTTACTACTGCATTAGGGCTCAAAGTTACTCCTCTGGTTGAGAAACACATTAAGCTGGGTGATGGTCACAAAATTGTTTCAAAAGGGATATGCAAAAATGTAACTATACAAATGGAGGCAGTTCACATAGTGGTTGATGCGTGGGTTTTGGAGTTGGGAGGATTGGATATGGTTTTAGGAGTGGCATGGCTGAGCACTCTTGGTAAAGTGGTGATGGATTGGAAGACATTATCTATGCAATTTATGTAGGATAATCACATGGTTAAGTTACAAGGACAAGGTAGCAACCATGAGAGTTATCTTAACAGTTTCTTGGGCAATAATCATAGCAAATGGAGGACTGAATGGTGGTGGGCTCAATGCCAACAATTGGAAGCAAATATCACAATACCCCCAGTTGAGTTTGAAGGAATTCTGAAGCAGTTTGCTGATGTGTTCAAGGAATGCATTCAACTGCCTCCTGAAAGATCTAAGGTGCATCACATTAAGCTATTTCCAGAACATGGCGCAATTAATGTTAGACCTTATAGGTATCCCCATCATCAAAAACAAGAAATTGAAAGACAAGTTAGTGAACTGCTGCAAGCAGGAGTAATCCAACCAAGTATGAGTGCTTTTTCTAGTCCGGTGATACTAGTGAAGAAGAAGGACAAGAGCTGGAGAATGTGTGTGGATTATAGGGCTCTAAACAAAGCTACTATCCCTGATAAGTATCCTATTCCTATAGTAGATGAATTACTTGATGAATTGTTTGGTTCTACAGTTTTTTCAAAGATATATCTTAAATCTGGTTATCACCAGATTAGAGTATATAAGGATGATGTTCCTAAGATAGCTTTTAGGACCCATAATGGACATTATGAGTATCTGGTAATGCCATTTGGACTCATGAATGCCCCAACTACCTTTCAGGCCATTATGAATGACATTTTTAGGCCTTTTCTGAGGAAGTTTGTTTTGGTCTTCTTTGACGACATTTTAATCTATAGTAAGAATGTAGATGAGCATAAAAACCATTTGAATCAAGTGTTATCTGTTTTGCAATCCAACTGTTTTGTTGCTAATCAAGTCAAGTGCAAGTTTGGATGTAAACAAATTGATTACTTGGGTCATATAATATCTGGCCAAGGTGTTGCTGTAGACCCTGAAAAGATTCAGTGCATTCTTGATTGGCCAGAACCCAAAAGTGTGAAGGGGGTGCGTGGTTTTCTAGGCCTTACAGGTTACTACAGGAAATTTATCAAAAATTATGGCAAGTTGGTAAAACCACTGACTGAATTGACAAAAAAGGATAATTTTAAATGGGGAAGTGATGCAGGGGAAGCTTTCAAATTAATGAAGACAATTATGTCATCACCTCCTGTCCTTGCCTTGCCTAATTTTGAGATTCCTTTTGAAGTTGAGTGTGATGCTGCAGGGAGAGGTATTGGAGCAGTCTTAATGCAAAAGAGACAGCCAATAGAGTTTTTTAGCAAAGCCTTGTCTGATGGGAATCTAGCAAAATCTGTTTATGAGAAAGAACTTATGGCTTTAGTGCTATGTATTCAGCATTGGCGCCATTACCTTTTAGGAAAACAGTTTACTGTGTTCACTGATCATAAAAGTTTGAAACATTTTCTGCAGCAAAGGGTTACTTCTCCTGATCAACAAGGTTGGTTAGCCAAGTTGTTAGGTTATCGGTTTGAAGTGAAGTATAAACCGGGGCTGGAAAACAAGGCAGCTGATGTTTTATCAAGGTGCTATGATGATGCTGCATTGCACACTATCTTGTCCTATCCAACTTGGACAGACGGCAAGAGGTTACTAGATGAAGTGGCAGAGGATATTGAAATTCAGAAGCTAGGAGCGGAATTACAAGTAAATCCTGAGCCCAGAGCAGGATTTCAAGTCAAAGATGGGGTCTTATTTTACCAAGGCAGGTTGGTCATTTCTCCAAATTCACCATCCATTCCTATACTACTAGAAGAATATCACTGCACACCAACCGGTGGTCACTCCGGCTTCCTAAGAACGTATAGAAGATTGGCAGCTAATCTGTATTGGGCAGGCATGCAGAAAAGTGTAAGAAACTTTGTGAGAGCTTGCGATATTTGTCAGAGGCAGAAGTATTCTGCTACTACACCAGGTGGACTGTTACAGCCTCTCCCTATCCCTAATGCTATATGGGAAGACTTGTCGTTAGATTTCATCACCGGACTACCGAAATCTAGAGGATATGATGCTGTGTTAGTAGTGGTGGACAGACTGTCCAAATACAGTCATTTCATATTATTGAAACACCCTTATTCTGCAAAATCCATTGCAGAATTGTTTGTTAAAGAGGTGGTAAGATTGCATGGAATTCCTAAGTCTTTAATCAGTGATAGAGATCCTCTTTTTGTCAGCAACTTCTGGATGGAGCTGTTTAAGTTACAAGGGACAAAGCTGAAAATGAGTACAACTTATCATCCGGAAACGGATGGACAAACTGAAGTCATCAACAGGTGTTTGGAAGCGTATCTGAGGTGCTTTGCTGCAGATCAGCCTAAATCATGGTCGAATTGGGTTGCTTGGGCTGAATTTTGGTATAACACCACATACCATGTATCCATTGGAAAAACACCCTTTGAGGTGGTATATGGAAGAGAACCACCTAACATTGTGAGATTTTTATCTAATGAAACTAAGGTGGCCGCAGTAGTTGTTGAATTAAAGGAGAGGGATGAAGCTCTTAATCAACTTAAACTACATCTACATAAGGCCCAAGAACAGATGAGGATTTATGCTAATAAGAAGAGAAGAGACTTGAGTTTTGCTATTGGTGAATGGGTCTTTCTGAAGTTAAAACCTCATAGGCAACAATCTGTCATTAAAAGGATCAATCAAAAACTTGCAGCACATTTCTATGGTCCTTTTAAAGTGATAGCTAAAGTGGGGGAGGTGGCGTATAAACTGCAGTTGCCCGAAACATCAAGAATTCACCCAATTTTTCATGTGTCTCTTTTGAAGAAGGCAGTTGGCGATTATCATCATCAAGGTGAACTTCCTAAGGATTTAGAATTATCTGAGGATAATGATGTGTATCCTGAACAAGTGGTAGGTGCTAGAGTTACTATGAAGGAATGAGTCACGGTGAAGCAAAGCTTGATCAAATGGCAGGGTCAACTTTTAGATGATGTTACTTGGGAGGATGATGATTTTCTGCGCAGTCAGTTTCCGGAATTTAGCCTTGAGGACAAGGCTGTTTTTATGGAGGAAGGTGTTGATAGAAATGTGAATGTGGGCCTTGGTGATAAACCCAAACCTAGAGTGTGGAGAGTCTATACACGCAAGAAAGGGAAGGGGAATGGGAATGCTGACATGGACAAATGATGCATGTGAGTGAGTGCTATAAAGGGGGTGTCAGTGAATGGAATAGGGTATTCTAGAATTGGTTATCATTGGTGGGGTCACTGAGTCAGTGATACAGGGAGCATTTGATGCTTTTGGGCTGTTAGCAACTGTGCTAACAGATTTACAGATTTACATTGATCATATCTGTATTCGTTTCCATTATATTACAGTTGCGTATTTCTATCATTCTATACTGTTCTATTGCTTTATATCATTATCTCACACACACACCTATCATACTTCAATTTCAAAAAGATGATTTTTTTGTTAAATCAATCTTATATATGCATATAACATTATAACATTGAATTAGCTTGCCTAGGTACTTCTATAGGACTAAAAGGCTATGACAAATCACAATATGCAATAGGTTTTGGATCAAAATCTTCAAACAACATATAAATTCAATAGGTTTTACTTAAAATATTCATAAGCACATCACATCTTGAATAAATATGGAAAACATGCTGACACCAACACTTTGTAGGCTATTTATAAGCATTAGATTCACTTCTTTTATATCTCATTGATCTTAGCCTCCCATACTTCATAGTAAGTAGCCTTTGTAGCACCCATCATATATAATATCTCTCATGTGTGTCCCTCCACCATACTTCTTTTTGAAATTAGCATATAAATGATCTAGAACTGCATCCTGGTCCAAAGAACTAAATTTCATTCCAAGGGTAACTTTAACTCCTTAGTCATTTTCACATCATATTTGAACATAGCTTAAACTCCTTATATTTGTTAGTAAAAAAAACCTTATATTTGAATTTTTTTTGTTTCGTAAGGACAAAAACTAAAATTTAGTCATTTTTATTCCTATATTTATACTTTTTTTCACCTCAAAATCATGATTCAAAAGTGATGCATGATTGCTCAATCTTATATAAAATTCTTACACCGGATTCATGATTTCTGATGTAGTACTAAATTGAATTCTTGAAGCCCAACTTGTACATGGAAATCATTAACAAATTATATGATAAATTTCATTAGTTTTATAAAATAAATGATATATTTAACCTTTAATATGAATAAGAAATTATTTGAAAGTGACGAGGGACTAAGGCCTCGTTTGGACTTATTTTCTCCTTTTTTTTCTTTTCCTTAAAAATAGTAAAGAAGGAAAAAAATTGTGTTTGACTCTACTTCTTTTCATATTTTACTTCTTTACTTTATTTCTCTAATACTTTTAAGAATAAATATGGCTAAATTCAATTTTATACTTCTCTATTTCATTTAAGCAGAATAAAAAAATAGAAAATAAGTCGGGCCAAATAGGCACTAAGTTGTATAAACTAATTGAATTAGCTTATTAATTGAATTAGCTTATTAAACTCATTAATCAAACTTTAGTTGGTTCAGATTGATTTTGGACTTAGTCGCTCATAATCTTATCCAAACGACTTTATTTCAGTCTAGCTCTAATAGTATCTTTTATACTCCACCTGATTGTATTGCATGAATTGATTGACACTAAACTTGATAAAAAAAATACGGTTCAATTACGGTGAATCAAATCATTTAATATCATAATTTACTCCGAACCGAATGGTGAAAACAAAAAAAATACATAAAGTCATTGGAAGAAAAAAATAAATTACTACTAAAGTTTTACTCCAATGATTAATCATCCTAGCGATAGAAAGTAACCTGAAACCATAACAGAAATCGCGATTTTTGAGTGACAACAATCAGTGACCGCCGACAATGGCGGCCACGCCACCTCTTCCGCCATTCCCGGCAACTTCAACCAAATCTCTCAAACCACTTCTCTTCTCCTCCAAAAACCGTTCCAAGTTCACCACCACAAGGTGCGAAATCAGAAGCTTCGAGAATCATCGAAATTGGACAATTGAACATTTCTCAAACATGAACAATAGAGATTCCATTCACAATAATAATAGCAATTCTTTTTCTTCTTCTTTGGTTTCTGCTACTGCTTCTCAACTTCCTATGAAGAATTCTAAAAAAGTTGTTCTTTTTTATTCTGCTGAAACCAAATCTCTTGCTTATAATATTGCTTCTGAATCTGATGCCATTGAACTTCGTTCCATTTCATGGGGGTTTGTTCATTCTCTTCCTCATTCTCATTTTCATTGCTATTTTTTTTTTAAAAAACATTTTTTTTACTAATGTGGTAGGTTTTTTTTCTTTTTTCTTTTTCGTTTTAGGTTAATTTTAAGTGTCCCATTTTGTTATTTTGAATACCCATTTAGCTTAATTGCTCTCATGTGATTGAATTGACATTGATTTGGTTAAAAGTTTGAAACTTGGAAGTACTATTACCAATTATAGTAGAGTTAGGCCATGTTTGGATAAATAACTTAATTAAGCTTTAATAGTAGAGTTAGGCCATGTTTGGATGATTAACAACTTAATTAAACAACTTAGTTAAGCCCACTATATCGACATTTTTTAAGTGCTTTATGTATCATATAAGTGTTGTTAAATAACCAGTATAGTGCCGCTAACCACGGTTAAATATCGGCATTTGATGTAACTGCAACAAAAGCTGATATATAGTATTGTGATTCTGCTGCTGTGGCAATATCAATGGTTTTTTGCATATTGGGCGATAGCGGTTATGACATCTATAACAGAAGTTTACGCTATGGATGCTATGACCACTATCGTCGATATGCAAAAAAACATTGATTTTGCTATGACAGTGGACTCACAATAGCGTATTGGCTTTCGTTGCTGTTGCTCTAAATCCGATATGTAACAGCGGTATAGCGGCGTTATAGTGGTTAGTTAACAACACTGCATGGAATAAGATCACCATGAGTAAACTCAAACTTGTGAGTTATGTCATAAACTTATTCCTCTCATATGTGCTTATGTACGTAGAGAAGCTCAAATAATACAATCCAAATAGACCCTTATTCTCTTATGAGCTGGTTATATATTTGGAACCGTTGATTTTACTTTTTAAGATGCAACATGTTGGATAACCTTGATGTCTGATGTTTTATTGAAATGCTGGCTATGCAACATGTTGAATATATATATTCTGGTTTTTTTATTTAAATTTGTTGGTGTTTTTGAGTATATATATATTTTTTATGGTTTCACTGAAATACTCTATGGAATTGAAAACTTCAGCAAGTTTCCCGATGGCTTCCCCAACATTTTCATTCCCAATGCTCAAGGCATTCGCGGCCAGCATGTGGCTTTTCTGGCCTCGTTCAGCTCTCCAGCAGTGATTTTTGAGCAGATTCCGGTCATTTATGCCTTGCCAAAACTGTTTGTTGCCTCATTTACACTTGTGCTTCCGTTTTTCCCAACCGGGACTTCTGAAAGAATGGAGGATGAAGGGGATGTTGCCACTGCTGTTACTTTGGCTAGGCTTTTGTCGAACATACCGATTTCTAGAGGTGGACCAACAAGTTTGGTCACATTTGACATTCATGCTTTGCAGGTGTACTATTGGTAGAATTGCTTTCTACAATTGTTCTAGGTGTGTGTTTGGGTGAATGTTTGTCATTTATGATTTTGAATGAAATAGATTTTGTAAAATTTATTTGTAGAACTTAGGGTAAAATTTTTATACCGACGCAAAAACTATGTTTTATGTCAAACCGAGGTTTGGAGTTAAAATCAATTTTATTGAACAAAACCAAACGAACGTGTATATATTTTCCTAAAATCAACGTTGATAAACCAAACACACACTTCGTTGGTTGTTTTTCTTTCTCTCATGAAATTCTTGGCCATAATTATTTGTTTTAATTCAGGAGAGGTTCTACTTTGGTGATACCATTTTACCATGCTTTGAGAGTGGCATACCATTGCTTAAAAGAAGGCTTCAAGATCTGCCTGATTCTGACAATGTGAGACTTTCACTTATACTTAATTCTTTCATTGCAGCTGTGTTTGCATCTTCTTCTTAATATACAGTTATGATTTTTCTTAATATACTTGTGGTCATGTAAATTACCTTGATCTTATTAATTTGCTCCAATCAACTTAACAAGTATCTTGTTTTAATTCTTGCATCTAGTATTTTTCCTGTTAGTTGGCGCTCCTCTCTCTCTTCATTAATCTTCTATAGTTTCAACTTAAACTTTAACAGGCTTATATTTTATAGATATTGATTGAGAAAGTAAATGAGAAATTCAGTGTTGTTAAAAAACACAGCTATAGTGGCATTAAATTTAAAACGCTATAACATAGCGGAATTTGAACTAATTGCTATTTTTTGCGAAACATTATTTAATATAAAATGTTGTCAAATAACGGCTATAGGGGGGTTATAGCATTGTTGTGTAGTGGAATTTGAACAAGTAGCTATTTTACTTGATGCATGATTACCAAAACTGATGAGAATGATTGCTTTCACACTATCTCATATTCAACGAAAATCTGGCTATTGTGTTTCAGATATCAATTGCTTTTCCTGATGATGGTGCTTGGAAACGATTTCATAAGCAACTGCAGCATTTTCCAACGGTATTGCATATTTTTAATCTAACAATGTTTCTCAAATTTAGCAAAAGTGATAAATATTACACTGGTTAGTGTAGGATTTACTGGTGTGAAAATGTATTAACTTGCAGCGACCATTCCATCTGTTAGCACTTACACAACGCATGTATGCAGGTAGTTTGTGCAAAAGTTCGGGAAGGAGACAAAAGAATAGTTCGAATTAAGGAGGGAGAACCTAAAGGTCGCCATATTGTGATTGTTGATGATTTGGTTCAGTCAGGTGGAACCCTGATAGAATGCCAGGTATGAAACATCGGTGCATGTCGATCCATACATGAGATGCAAATTGGAAATCTTACGCTGTTTTATTTATTATAGCAAAGGTGCTACCTATTTTTTCTAAGCAACTCTTAATTTTTTTCTTCATTTTTCAGAAAGTTTTGGCAGCTCATGGAGCATCAAAGATTAGTGCTTACGTGACTCATGGCATTTTTCCAAATAAATCATGGGAACGCTTTCAGCATGATAATGGAGGTACTGCTTTTTGTCTTTTGCTCATTAAGCTGTTTTAATTTGCCTCTAGAGGAAAATAAATTCATCTGATATATATTAATAAATTAGTAACACAAATTCATCAATTTATCAATAGTAGTATTAAATAAATAAGCATGTTAAGCTGCCAGTGGAACTGACTTTTAGATTGATTATCATTGGTTTGAAGTAAGTTAAGCTATTCGGATCAGATAGTCTCATTTTATTATGAAACCGGCGTGTTACTGAATCTTACGTTCTTACCTACAAATCTAGCACTGCTTATAATCACTTTTGACTTAAATCAATATTAATCGGATAGCTTACGGTATACGCTTTCGCTTCTTAATTTCCGATTTTCCATAACAGGGAATCCAGAGACTGCATTCACATACTTCTGGATCACAGACTCATGTCCCTTAACAGTGAAGGAAGTGATGCATAAGCCACCATTTGAGATTCTCAGCTTAGCAAGCTCTATATCAGCCAGTCTTCAAATCTGATGAATTATAATTTCATCTTAAGCTCCAAATGAAATGGACAGAATAAGAGACATGGTTAAAGTTAATAATAATGGAAATAATAGTGATAGTTAGAGTTAAGCTCTTTTAGTTTGCGGCTTATATGGCATCTAGAACTTGCAAGGGAATAAAACAAGACTTATATTAGCTTATTCTTCTTGTTGTATCATATCCTCAACTTTAACACGAGTTTTTCGTCGAAAAAGAAAAGAATAAAAACTTCTATCAGAAAATTTCAGGTTAATCGCAGTGTATATTTCTTCGTATTACAAACAGTTGTGTCTACTACACCTTTTTGTGACCATGAAATGACTCTGATCATAATAAAAAGGTTTAATCTACTTGATTGAGCCACTCCAATTTCATTGTTATAAGTTAATGTAGATGGATTTAATGTGTACTCTTATGTAATGTAATCCCGTAAGGTTCCAACAAATATAATAGTTTTGACTGTTTATTATTGGAAACATCAACAGTAGCAGTAGAGGCTGAAGTCCCACATCTTTCAGAGTTATGACATGCAGCCAAAACATCTACTTCTACTATCTACTATTATTAATTATTATTAATTATTAATTTTAGAAAAGAAGATGCTACTCCAAATACACATCTACCCTCTATAAATTTGAGTTGCAAAGTAAAATTGAGGGTAAAAATGACTTTGACTGAAAACTAGCTAAAGACCCGTGCGATTTTAAGAGAAAAAAATCCTTAACTAAGCATTACTTTTTAGTTTTAAGGATTAAGGATTGTCAACTCATATATCTCCAACCCTGAAAATTTTTAAGCATCAGGATTTTTGATTTTGTAAAGTTTTTTATCTTTTAAAAAGCACTTGCAATTCTCACGAACGTGCTTTCATGACGCTACGGGAACACCAGGCTAGCGGACTCCAATGCAAAAAAAACTTTATTTCTGTAACGACACGCTGGCGGCAGGGACGGAATTAGACCTAAATAATCGGTGTGGCTAAAAACTTTAAGTATTACTCAATTTTACAAATTCTAATAAACCGGTTAACAAACAATATATGAAATTATTACTAATATAATATGTATATCCAAGAAAAAAGAACAACAACAAACCAAAAAATTTATGTTAAAATAAAAAATCAACAAACTATTATCCAAAAAAACTACAATTTATATTCGGAAAACAAAAAAAACAATAATTTATTGAATATCTGATAAAACTCAAAATATATATAACCCAAAAGTATACTTGTTTATAGTATATTTCCATAAGCTAATTCAATTATAAAAATTGATTAATTTGTTTTCCAATTTTACTCACCTAAGTTTCCCTTAGGATCCCCATGCCTTGTTAGTCATACCCATATTATCTTACTTGAAAAAATTAAATATTAATTAAACATAGTATTTTATGTTAGTTCATATTTATGTTAGTTTAATTGCTAATTTTACTCGATCAAAAAATCGTTAATTTTACTCAATATTACAAATTTAATTATTGATTATATTGTTATCTAAAAGTTTACAATTGTATAAAAATAATTCAATAGAATCGCATGGAACGCACGACACATGCAGAAGTATAGGTACCTTAAGTTTACTATAAAATTCAAATTCTTTCACTCTAAGGATTATAGACACTTAGATAATAAAAGTTGTGTTGATGAATGCACCTAACAGTCTATAATCCAAATATATAGTTATGCTTAAAGTTGTTGATGACACAAATATTATTGATTCTAGAATGAATTTATATTGGAACAAATATTAACAAAACAAACACCGTATTAAGACGGAAAATCAAAATAAACACAATACCAAGACAGTAAATAAAAACAAACATTGTATCAAGAAGAAAAATCAAAATAAACGACGGGATTAAGACAATACCAGATAAATAAATTCAAAAGAAGAAAATTCAAACGAAACTTAAAATGTGAAAATAACTTATTCAAATAAAAATAAATAAAAAAGATCAAGAGGGGTTTTATTTTGGATCAATTATCAAATGAGCATATATCTTGTTTAAAATATCTTATAAAGTTTATCTAGGAAAATATAAATATTTTAAAATGATATAAATTAAATATAAATTTTATAAATGACAACAGTTCAAAACAAAAGTAATGAAAATTGTGATCTAGAAATTAAATTTAAGCTTGTTTTATTTTAGGAATATTTTAAAATGTTCCAAACTTACGTGCAAAAGTCTCATGAATTTTCATGTTAACTTAACAGTAAGGACCATAAGTGAGTGCATGATAATTTTTTAGAGATTAAAAATTTAATAAAAATTGAATACGGACTAAGTTTAATAAGTTTAGACGACATTGGTTATCTAGTTCGATTCATAGATGATTACCATGTAACATTTAAATATTTCAACAGAGAAGATTAAAGTTTGAAAATCACTAATTTTACTCTCTCCGTTCTTTTTTAACTGTCATTTTAACATATTTTTTTGTTTCTTATTTCTATTTAAGTGTCATTTTGATAGATTAAGACTACAATTTATTGCATTAAGTCAAATCCACAATTTTCATAAAATTTTATTTGAGAGAGAAAAAGTGTGATTTAATTTTTTGGAGAAATTTTATTTTGATAGATTATTGAAGTTGTTTTTACCTTATTTATAAGCAAAAATCACTTTTTAGATTCATTGAAAAAGTGATGTATAGAGTATATTAAAATAAGAGTTGAATTGAAAAAACAACTTCAATAATCCAGAAGAATATCCATTTTTTCATAGTCGAAGTCTTCATCCAATGTGTACCAAATACTTTGACATCTTACTTACACCAGAGTGTGTCACAAGCCAAACATTTGTTAAGTCTATTATTAATTATCTTAAAAATAATTAAATTATTAACTATTAATTCTAACTATTTCTTATTCTATGTTTTTATTTTTCAGATTCTACCATCTGATCTAGCAAACTATCTTTTGTTCACTCAACATAGAGATCTACTTTTATGTGGTGATGACGATAAGATTAAAAAGTTTGATGTTATCACAACTTGGTATCCTATGCAATCAATTCTTCATGATTATTGGAAAAGCTATTGTGAATTCTGTGAATTCAATGCTGGAGACACTCTTCGTTTTAAATTTGGCTACAATGATCCTCACTACCGCTGTCATGTATTTGTTGTATCAGTAAATGCTAATTCTTCTAATTAGTACTTTACTACTCCACTCTATCTACTTAGCATTGTATCGTATTTTTTTTCTTCTAATGAATTAATTTCTCTTTTCTACTAATAACAGCATAACATAAATCCCACACAAAATCAGTTTCTTCATACATGCAGGGCTAGAACGAAATTATCAAATATTAAATAACAACAAAGTAAATTCATACCTAACATTAATTAAGTAAACTCAAATACACAATAGTTCACAACTATGAAATATATATATATATATATATATATATATATATATATATATATATATATATATATATATATAAACTACCATCAATACCATTTAATAACATACACATAAATAAATACGCCATCAACAATGAACAATAGATCCTCACCGGCTTTCAATTGTTTGTCTTTCACAAACTCAAACCATCCATCTGAAAGATAAACATCATTTGGTGTATTGCTGCAACTCTTTAATGGACATTCATAGCATTTCTCACTCTCTTCATCCACTAAGTTTATGAATCTTTGAGTTTCCATCAATTTTGCAACACCAGCTCTTTCAGGAATCATCTAAGACCAATATATTTAATAATTATATATTAACCAACATAATAAAAATGACATCAAACACCATAAACCAGTTGAATCACAAAACTTACTAAAATTGATTTTCCTCTTTCATCTCTTGGCCTACATTTGTATTTCCACCAAATCAGTTTCGTATCTTCTATTTCGATAAGTTGTTCCACATGACTTGCAAAATCGTTTGGAACAACATCACTTGCAACATCAACATTATTGACCTCCGGTACATTATCACTAAAAAATCAATCAATTAAAATTTCAATATACGAAAACATATCAGTATAATGTAACTTTTATTACAACAAATTAATTACAAAGCATCAACAAATTTAGATATAACTAACCTGTTAGGAAGAGACATAGATAGATATGAACATAAACCTAAAAACAACCACCAAATACCAAATTATAAGCTTTGCTCCTTTTAATTAGTTCAGAAACACATGGATCGATTTAGCCCATTCTGTTTGGACAGCCCAATCCTTATGTTAAGCAACACCTATATCCAATATCAATAAAATTAGTTTATTAAATATCTACTTAATTAATCGTATTTCACTTTGAAGTTTAAAGACAAATAAATTTAATATTTTTTTTGGTTGTGGATCTTAATAAAATTAATTTTACTAATTATTATGATATCCTAACAATTATTTATTAGCGTCAATTTTTTTTTTTTGGTAATTACTAATATTATTGAGAAATAAAATAATTTCAGTATTGTTTCTAAACTTAATTGGATACGTAAATGGGCTATTATTAGTTTTTCACTATAGAATAAGCCCACCATTACATAATTGTCTAAAACCAGGACAGTAAAACCAGGCCCAGTCCAATTGTTACCAATTTAGTAACCGACCATCAGGTTTTAAATACCATTGTATACATGACCTTTCCCTTTCATCCCAACTTTACAAACTAAAATATTCCTCACAGTCTGACCAACCTGCAGAATCTTGCAATTGTCCTTTTCAGCTTCTAATGGATTCTTCTTCCAACAACAAAAGGTAACCGATACCTTTTACTTATCTCAATGTTGTCTTTTTCTCCATTGAAATACATTTCGTTGTTAGAACATTGCATCTAACATTCAAGGTAACCCATTCCAGACCGTTATATGCTATGATATATTGTACCATGTTTTTCTGCCATTCAACTTTTCTGTCCTTTTTTGTTTCATGCTTCAAATCTGTGCGTTTTCAACATACAAGTTTTAAACCCTATGTAATTTTGTATCATTTTTTTTAAGGATTCAAACATTCTGTAATGATAGGTTTCAGGATTCAATTTATGGGTTTTTAACATGCAAGTTTTCACTTTATGTAATCCATACTTTATGTTTAAATTAACGTTTAAATTTCATCACTACTAAAGATGAAAGATCGAAAATTTATCTATGAACTAACTTTCTGTGATGCATGTGCTGGTAGTTGTTTATAACAAATAAACTGCATTTTTTTAAATAATGTTGACAGAAACCGCCACCAAGCACCACCAGAACCAATTGTTATCAGCTCAGATTCTGAGTCTGAGATAGACGATGGAGATGACGACCTAACACACTTTGAAATTGAGGTCACTAAGTCTGTTGCAAACAGAAAGAAAATACAAGTCTTGGTATAACAGTTTAATTTCAATTGACTTTATTATACTTCTTATATTTATTATTCAAAATTAACTTACTCTCTATTATTTTGTACTCAAAACAGCACATACCATTTGATGTTGTGAGGTATGTGATTCCAGATAACAAGTTTATCACACTATATTCTGATGATACACATCTAAGCTACGAAGCAGAGATTGTTAGATCCAACAGAGATGACTTGGAGAGACACATTGGAGAAGCTTGGTACCGCTATGTGAGGACTCACAGACCAAGAGTTGGAGACCTACTACTCTTTGATTTTTGCGAAGACTTGGACCATCTCTATGTTAAACTCATCCGTCGCCGTAATCGTATCTAAGGTTCTTACAAACACCTGGTCTTATTATATGTTTTAACAAATCCTACTTATGTAATTTAGCCATCCTTTTATTATGTTTGAACTGATGTCATTTAATATTTAGGGGTTTGTGGTTTATGTTATGTAAGGCTTATGTAATGCCTTTATGGTTTGTACTATGTTTGGAGGACTTATGAATGTTTCTAAATTGTTATGTGCTATATATTATAATGTCCCTTTGTCTCTACTGCTTTCTATTTAGTCAGTTATGTATATTATGTAGATTAATCATTTTCTGCAATTACAGAGACCCTTAATTTACTCACTAATATATTCACAATTATAATCCAATTTTTACTTTCTAATAACATGCATACAACTTATTTCATAAATTATTTTATTAACTGTCCAACCTAACGACACATGAAACGCGCGGAACACGCGTCCCGTGCTTAGCACGGGTATACCGACTAGTTGTTATCTAAAAGTTTACAATTGTATAAAAATAATTCAATAGAATCGCATGGAACGCACGACACATGCAGAAGTATAGGTACCTTAAGTTTACTATAAAATTCAAATTCTTTCACTCTAAGGATTATAGACACTTAGATAATAAAAGTTGTGTTGATGAATGCACCTAACAGTCTATAATCCAAATATATAGTTATGCTTAAAGTTGTTGATGACACAAATATTATTGATTCTAGAATGAATTTATATTGGAACAAATATTAACAAAACAAACACCGTATTAAGACGGAAAATCAAAATAAACACAATACCAAGACAGTAAATAAAAACAAACATTGTATCAAGAAGAAAAATCAAAATAAACGACGGGATTAAGACAATACCAGATAAATAAATTCAAAAGAAGAAAATTCAAACGAAACTTAAAATGTGAAAATAACTTATTCAAATAAAAATAAATAAAAAAGATCAAGAGGGGTTTTATTTTGGATCAATTATCAAATGAGCATATATCTTGTTTAAAATATCTTATAAAGTTTATCTAGGAAAATATAAATATTTTAAAATGATATAAATTAAATATAAATTTTATAAATGACAACAGTTCAAAACAAAAGTAATGAAAATTGTGATCTAGAAATTAAATTTAAGCTTGTTTTATTTTAGGAATATTTTAAAATGTTCCAAACTTACGTGCAAAAGTCTCATGAATTTTCATGTTAACTTAACAGTAAGGACCATAAGTGAGTGCATGATAATTTTTTAGAGATTAAAAATTTAATAAAAATTGAATACGGACTAAGTTTAATAAGTTTAGACGACATTGGTTATCTAGTTCGATTCATAGATGATTACCATGTAACATTTAAATATTTCAACAGAGAAGATTAAAGTTTGAAAATCACTAATTTTACTCTCTCCGTTCTTTTTTAACTGTCATTTTAACATATTTTTTTGTTTCTTATTTCTATTTAAGTGTCATTTTGATAGATTAAGACTACAATTTATTGCATTAAGTCAAATCCACAATTTTCATAAAATTTTATTTGAGAGAGAAAAAGTGTGATTTAATTTTTTGGAGAAATTTTATTTTGATAGATTATTGAAGTTGTTTTTACCTTATTTATAAGCAAAAATCACTTTTTAGATTCATTGAAAAAGTGATGTATAGAGTATATTAAAATAAGAGTTGAATTGAAAAAACAACTTCAATAATCCTATAATGATACTCCATCCGTCTCAAAATAAATGATCTAACTGACTATTTAATACACTTTAGAAAAAGCATAAATCACCCAGTGATTTATACACACTAAAAAAAAATGGATGTGGGTGTTATTTTGACACATAAATAATCTTTGAGTTTGAGTTCGAATTCAGATTTTAATTTCGAATGCAAATTTGAGTAGTTTGAAACCCGCATTCGTCTCTGCCCATTGTCAAGTGTAAAATAACAAAAAATAATATTATAAATAGTAAAAATTAATTAATTTGAGATAAATAATTTTGGCAAATAGTTAAAAAATAATTTGTGATAAATAATTTTTAAATTAATTAATTTGTTATAAATAGTAAAATAATTTTGTAAATACCTTTCAGTTTTTTAGTCAAGACGAATCCTAGTCGCGCTGCCGCCCTATCATAACCGCCACGGCGCCCTTGACGGTCCACTCTACCACCTGAGACGCAAACCGCCGCCACAAACAACCCTAAAAAGTTCCAAATTTCAAAAAATACTGAAAAATTCAATTCAACAGAATGGACGAGATTGACCAGAACCAAGAGGAGGATCCTCCAATGGCAATAGAAGAGAGTGAAGAAGAAGAACCCATCGACGAAGTGGAAGACGAAGATGAATACGAAGAAAGCGTGTCAGAGGATGATGTAGAAGGAGAAAACAACAACGAGTTCTTTAGACATGGAACGGATCCTTTGGATTTCGTACATAACAATGTTTCCGGTGTTCAATTGTATCAGAGATTAGAAGAGTATGAAGCTCTTGGTAACAAGAAGCGAAAATCGCCCGAAAAAGGCCTTCGGTAACTAACTTCATCTTTTCAAAATTTCAATACAATTTCTCTGTTATGATTTAATAATATATGATCTTGTACTATGTATTTAGTTAATTAGTGGTTGAATTGAATATTTAGTATAGTGTATGTGCAACTATTATAGCCCCGTGCGTGAGCCTAACTCAGTTGGTAGGACATTTGCATTTGCATGTAAAGTGTAGGGACTGAAGTTCGAACCCTGCTACGTCCATTTATTCACCTTTAAAGGTGAAATTCTAGTCACTAGACTACCTGACCAAAAAAAATTGTATGTGCAACTATTATAAGGAATCAAATTATAAGTGGTATAAATTTTAGGGTTTAGGATTTAAGAAAAACTACGGCAGTTAAGAAATTTTAGAAACAGAAAACCAGGTTCCTATGATGAACATGAAATAAATGTTTATTGAGGTACTAGATGGCTCTTGATTTTGAGTTCAGATGATATGACTTATGAGTGTTGAGAGGAATGGTTATACATGTTTTGCATGATGAAAAACAAATAACTTGCTGCTTGCAGTGACTTGTAAATGCTTGACACATTTGTATTGAACGTGTCTAAATGTAGTGAAGGGACTTCTTCTAAGAAGGCAAGGGAAGATGATTATAGTAAAAGTGAAGCTGATATTGCGGCATTCAGGGATTTTGAACAGGGCAAGAGACCTAAAAAGGTATGATGTACACTCAGAATTGTGCAACATCTTGGTAAGAGAGTTGCCATCATATATTATGCTAGCATTCATTAATTCCTTAATGAAAGGTAGATTGCAAGTTTTAGACTCTAGCAATGGAATGGGCATCGGTGAATAATACATTTTGTATTATGATTTTGGAAGAAAATTGTTTACGATCAAGCCAATTACGTCTGTCCACTCATAGCTATTTCTAGAGAGTTTTCATTTTTTTTACATGCCATGTGACTTTGTTGCATTTTTTGTTTTTTATTCTTTTTTCATCAATTTTTGGTTTTAGTTTAGATGTTTTACTAGTTTACTTTTACACCTCCTTCTCTGTAAAGTTATGGTCCTTCATTTTCTAAGGTATATTTTACTTTGAAAGGATTTAGGTGAGAATGCAAAAATGTTGAGCAATCTTAATTACATGTTAAGTATTTACTTGGTTATTTGCCTCTAACATAACTTACACGACACCTTTCAATATTTTTATATTCCAGACGCGGTCTAAAAAAAGAGGTAGGCAAAGAGGATCAAAGAAGAAACTTGACGAAAAGCTTTCGCAAATGTTGGGTGATGCCTACCTTCACTATGCAAATCGCCGTTATGACATGGTACATTATTCTGTGATCTAATGATCTATATGTTTTGACATTGGAGTTTGTTGTTGAGATAGTATTCAAAATCTAAGTTCATTAAATAGATTACATATTCACACATACCCATATTTTATATGACTACAACACAATGTTTAACTTTTCAAAGAGACAGGGCTTCCTCCAGAAACAACTCATAGCTACAAGTTGTCCTGTCTATTGAAATGCTTTTTGAACAATACTTGTTGAAATGAAAGTCCCACATTGGATATGATATAGCCTTGAAGAAGTGTTTATAAACTGGAGGCATTCCTCACCTTACAAGCTGATTTTCTATGGTTGAGTTAGGCCCAACACAAGTTATAAGATGGTTTCATAGCCTATTAAAAATCAGTTGGGCTAGCCGTTATCACACTACTTTGGTCACACTCCAAATATTCAGTCCTAGGTGTGAAGGAGATGTGGTGAGAGTCTCACATAAGATGTGATGTGGCATGTGATAAATCTATACAAGTGAGAGACATCCCTCACCTTACAAGCCGGTTTTGTATGGCTTAGTTAGAGCCAACCCAAATTCTAAGAGTTCTCATTTTTAATTGGCTCGACTTTCATAACAAGAACGGGAATTGTTGATGTTAGATTTCATTTGAGCTTGGTGTTATTTTTTTCTGATTTTGCACAGTATACATGTTCATTTAAACTTGATACACATTAACTTTAGGACTATTATGTTAGCTATTTGCAAATTAGTTATACATTGCTATGTTGGCTTTTTTCTAGGCTATATCTGTATTGCATGAAGTTGTCCGGCTGGAATCAAATTTATCTGAGTCGTATCACACCCTTGGACTTGTCTACAGTGCACTTGGGGATTATGAAAAAGAAATGGGGTTTTTATTGGTTGCTGCTGTCTTGACTCCAAAAGATTCATCACTTTGGAAAAGGCTCTTTGCACGGTCCATGTAAGATGTTCATTCATTTTTGTTGCCATTGTTATTTCTTAAATGTTACTCTTTTGGAAGTTTTCAGATGCATCACTCTAACGATGAAAGAGGATAAAATTGAATCAAGTAATGTGTCCTTAAAACAAATGACTTGTGTGTGCGGTAATATGAAGGAAATCGTTCATAACTACTTCATTTTGCACAGAAAATACCCCTCCACTGTGTTTATTTTCTGTTTTTCAAGGATTTAGATTCAAACGATTTGTCATTTGACATGATTCACTGTCGGTGTTGTCGATGATAGAAGGCAAAACATCTGCTATATGATTCTCTAGTTAGCCTAAAATCAGAAAACGCTTTTGATGTTGTTGTAGTTTGTGTACTTTCTAACAACTAAGTTCATGCATGCCTTCATTTTAAACAATCAGTTTATTTAAGGAATGGTTACTCCCTCTGTCTCATTATAAGTGTCCCTTTTGCAATATTTTTTTTGTCTCAAATTAGTTGTCCCTTTAGAATATCAATACATTTATTAGTTTTTTCCACTAATATACTCTTATTTATTATACATGCTCTTAAGATAGTGTAAAATCAGAGAGTAAAAAAACCTAACAGAGAGAGAAAGAGTAAACTCAGATCTAGCGCTGCACTCCTACCTCTTCATCCAAATCGTCTTCTTCAAGATGTAGCCACCGCCGGTAGGTGGTGCGATTGTACTTCAAGGTGTCGCGTCACCACCCTTTGTCACCGTTCCTCCGCCGCGGACAGCTTTTTGAGTTTTTCTGTCAACCGTTTCATCGGGGGTGCTGTGTCTTTTCATTTTCTGTTTTGTTTTTTCCGGCTGTTGCGCTTCATGTTAGAGGTTGACGGCGTTCTAGAGGTCTTTTCCCTGGGTTGGTGTTGTGGCCGCGTTTCCATGTTCTTGATTGGCTGTTGGCGGCGGCGGATCTGGTTGTTTTCTGGCGTTAGGTTCCGGCACTGCCACTCTCGTTGGGTATTTGTTGGTCAGTGTTTTTTGCAGTAGGGGTGGTGGTTTTCGGCATTTATTGCTTGCTGCGTTGATTTTGTGGTGGTTGTTGGCTTTTGGTGGTGGGGTTATTTGTTGGCTAGGCAAATCAGGCGGTGGTTTTGGTGGTTGTTGGATTTTGGTGATGGTGTTGTTTGTTGCTCTTTCGTTCCCTTTTCCGGATCTGCTTTGAAGAGTTCGAGGTCGGTGGTTCACGTTGTGGTTGTTGGTTTTGGGTGTTGGAGGTGTTCGTTGCTCATTTTAGTAAGATTATTTTAGTAAATGAAACTCATTTTATCATTGAAATCAACACAACTAATCATTATCTTTAGAAGTGGATAAAACTCAAATTGAGCACCTTAAATGAGATGGAGGGAGTAGTCACTAAGTAGAGAATCATTTTCAAATGCAGAGAACAAGGTAATATTGGTCAAGCCTATTTTTGCATTTCAAAAGCAATAAAAGCAGACCCAGAAGATAGCAGTCTTAGAATTTTTAAAGCAAGGCTTCTTGCTGAACGTCAAGATTATCCAAATGCTGCTGCGGCGTATGAACAAGCCTATCAACTTTGTCGTGAAAATGTTGATGCACTGAAAGCAGCAGCTAAGGTTAGTCGTTTGCTTTTGAGCTGGATTATACATGAAAATACATTCAGTTTTCTCTAGATTATATGCTTTGCCAATTTTTTGTTGATGATTATTTTCATATGCAATATAGGATTGGCCTTTCTGATGCTATATAATGTACGCAACTTTCTTGTTCCTGTCTGATATATTATTATAACCTTATCAGGGGCCGAGCTGGCATCTTTGTATTGGGCAACCATTTGGGAAGTATGATGTTTGAGCGGAAAAAATTCAAAATTTTATTTTTCAAAACTGATTTACGTGCAAAATGATGTTTATACAGTAACATTTTGTTTTTAATTTTTGTATGAAGCATTGGGCTATACAATTATAAAGTTAGAGCTTAAGCCCAACACAATCACAATATGAAAACCAGAGAAAAAGTTGGACTGGGTCAAATGTTTTATAGCCAAAATTAGGGCCCCATGATTCCTCAAATCACTATTTTTCCCGCTTAAATCAGGCAGGCCAACCACTGTTGGAGTGAAGTCTGGCCAGAACTATATTGTATTTGAATTTTGTCTTGCTAGTATTTATCATCAGCTAAACTGGCTTTTCTTCTGCTGGAATCATGTTGTAGAATACTGTTTCATAGGAACGGCTCATATTTTTTTTGTTTGTATAAATAGATATTTGGCAGTTTGACTTTTAATATTGAAATTTGAATGAATTTTTACTGCTTTCTTTTAGTTCTACCAAAAATGTGGTCAAGTTGAACACTCAATTTGCATTCTCGAAGACTATCTGAAGAGTAAACCAGATGAAGTAAATGCAAGTGTAGTTGATCTACTTGGTGCCATATTGATGGAAATTAAGGCGCATGACAAAGCTCTTCAGTACATAGAGCAATCTCAAGTGGTCGGAAAAGAATTACCCTTAAATTTGAAAGTCAAAGCTGGAATCTGCCATGTTCATCTTGGAAATATGGAAATGGCTCAGGTGCGTTGTGTGTGTATTTTCAGTTGCATTAACTTTGATTTGCTTGATCATTGGCATGCTTAATATTATTTGTTTGAACCTCAAAATATACTGTTATGTTAATTGATATTCAAGAGTATCTTTGAATGTGTATTTAGTTGGGACTTTCTCAACCAACTTTGATATTCTCTCCTTCCGAAGTCTGAATTTTTGAAAGACATTTGCTTGTAACTTTGTTCTGATTTTTCCATGTTGCGGATGTTTTCCCCCGTCTTTTTTAATGGGTAATAGAGGTTTGCATGTAACTTGTATGATTTTAAAGGTAAAAAAGCTTGTTAATATTCTCAAAACTATCTCCATCTTGTATATCACTTTTGATGTTTGAAAGAGATTTGCATAATTTGTTTCCGATGCATCTATGTTGTGGAAATATTTTTCCTCTTGTTTCAGTTTTTTTAATTAGACTTCTTGTATTGTGTTATCTCATCCTTTTAGCTTTGTAATTAAAAACCCTTTTTTTCTGATGAGATATTTGAAATTATGCTATGATATATTTGAATATTCTGGTGTAAATAGGATAGATTTAGAACTGATTTGATTATGGTCATGTCCCAAAATCAAGGGAGTTGATTGTACCCAATAATTAGAATAGATAAACACATTGAGGAATAATCTCTCAAGCAATTAAAATCAGTCTTTGCTCCAATTTCAAGTTGGTATCAGAGCTCACATCCTGTGGGCCTGATTAAAAAAAGGGAGCTCCAAACCTGTACCCTAGCCACCATGTCGTCCAACTAAGATCAAAGTTTGGCCGCCAGATATAGGTTCTGAGACCGCCAATCTATCAATAGTTGGAAACTTGCTGCGTCAACCTATCCACGCATTGTCATGCGTGAAAACAGATCTGCTGTTCCGTCGGAGGGTGAGCTACATGTGCCTCTGTTCAACGTGCTGCTTGTCCAGTCTGGTTGCCGGAGGTTCATTTGTCCGTTCATGGGGTCAAAAGTCCGACCCTCTTTCATTCAATTCACGTGGTCTTCAATCTCTCATTTAGTGCATAATATTGCTTATTTCTGTTTTGCACATAGCTGCTGTCAGTCTTCCTTCGAGCACATATTTGTTTGTCCTCTAGTCTCTTCGATGCGTTTTACTCATTGATCTGATTTTGTACCGCTTGGTGGTTCTTTTTTTCGCCTCAATTCAATTTATACAATTTTAATGGTAAAATCTCCTATTACTGGTTTTGTTACAGGTGAGAAATCATTACATCTTTTGTGCAATGACCAGTTGACAAATATCTTCACCAAGTTACTTAGAGGTCCAAGGATATGTTATTTATGTAACGAGCTGGATGCACATGACATTTATGCACCAGCTTGAGGGGAAGTGTCGAGATATTGGAAATTATGATATGATATTATTTGAATATTTTGTTCTCAACAGGATAGATTTAGATCTGATTTTATTATGGTCTTGTCCCAAAATCAAGGGTGTTGATTGTAAATACAAATAGAATTATATGAGTCCTTGTTTTGGTTTCACATTATTTGTATGCATTACTTACATTTTTACATGATTAACAGGTTTTCTTTAATGATTTGAAATCAGAGAGTGCAAGCAAGCATGCTGAGTTGATCACCGAGGTCGCAGACTCATTAATGGGTTTTGGACATTATAGCTCTGCATTGAATCATTTTAAGATGCTTGAAGGAAATAGTAAAAAAGAAAGTGTATGGTAACTCGTTCCTATGTATTGCAATTCTTTGTTTTGTTTTTATTTGGGTAATTTGATTTAGTAGTTGCCTTGCCTTAATGTTTTGCTGTCATACTCTTTAATATTCAGCTGTACGTATAGGGTCTTGGCAAATGTTGTGAACGCTTTAATCCACCATTCCTCTGTAGCATAATTCACTGTGTAAAATTCCTACTGTTCTCTTAAGCTTTAGAGAACTACTTTCACCACAAAAACTATAGAGAATCACATGCCCAATTAATGACACCATCAATAATATGTAGCTGAAGCTTCTAATTACAAAGGGTCAAACTTCTTTCTTGCAGGGTCTTTTGCATTTGAAAATTGCTAGATGCTATCAATCCTTGGGAGAACGGAAACAAGCAATTATCTATTTTTACAAAGGCAAGGTTTATTTTTATTAAGAACAGAATTTAGGGAAATTATACTTCATGAGAACCATTCCCCTCTTGTTTTCAATACACGAAATAATATTTATTTTCCCCCAACATTTTTATTTTGCGCCGAAGCTTCTAATTATCATACTCTATAGTTTCTCATGAAGATTTTGTTTCAGCCCTAGAAACACTACAAGATGATGTTGAAGCGCGCATAAGTTTGGCATCCTTGCTAGTTGAGGAAGGACAAAAAAATGAAGCCATTTCCTTGCTATCTCCTCCAAAGGATTCTGGTACTTGTAACAATTTTTTCTTTGTGATTGAAGTTATTCCATGGAGACACTAATGGTGAGGTACTTGCAGACTCTGTTGAAGCACATTCTGAAAATTCAAATATATGGTGGGTTGATGTGAGAATAAAACTTAAGCTCTGTAACATATTTCAGACTAGTGGGATGCTTAATGATTTTGTGGATGTAAGTTTCCCTTTGGTACATCAATCTCTGCGTGTTGCAACTTCTAGACGACGTGGACAGGTAATGTTTGAGAAACTATATTTATGCATATACTCTCATTTTCATACAAGCACATTCGTGCAGAGAGCTGAACATACATGTATACAAGTGGGTGCTCACCAACACCTGTGTTCATGCACACTCTGTCCAAATTTAACTTGTCGAAAAAACTAAATGATTTCATCTAGATCATCAAAAAATTGTTTTCTCTTTTAGAAAGGTTCATCTGGGAACTTGTCAATTAGTTGCATTTATTGGTTTTGTATTGAAAAAAGACTTTCACCCTCCCTCCATGTGGGAAAAGACTTTTGTTGTCGTTTTCTATGTAGTGAAACCTTAGGATGATGATAATCATGCTTTATGAAGAGTTTTATGCTTCAGTTGTGCAGTTAATTGAGCAAGTTATACCAGTCCTTTGGTTTTTAAAGTTTATTTGAGAATGTATGATATTGATGGTCAGTCAGTTGGATTTTGTTTGATAGAATCATACAAAGGAAGGGTCTTCTATTTAGGCTTCCATCTGAACTCTTGGCCTAGAGGGCACCACTAACACATGAAGCAAAAAATCCCGTATCCTCATTTCTTTTAACCCTATTCATACTTATACCCATAAAACAAGTAAGCAAAAAATCCTGTATCCTCATTTCTTTTAACCCTGTTCATACTTATACCCATAAAACCATTAAACCTCAGCAGTGTCCATTTGGATCCCTTGCTCCTTCGGTATAAGGACGCTATCTTATCACAGTCATGAAGTGACCAGTCTCTTTTCTTCTGATCTATTTCCGGTGCATTTGATTAGATAAGAATGACCATATTAATTATTGTCATGCATGTCTTGTTGCAGTTGCACTTTTTGTATTGGCATTTGTAAAACTTAACAGAAATCTAACTAATTCTCTAACTGTTTTGATCTAAGTATTTGTCATTTGATTAATTCACAAAGCTGGTACATTTACAATATTTATAGATTTGGCTTAACCTTCACTCAAGGTGCAGGTTAGCCAATCAGGTGTAGGATAACAGTAACTAACTCCTAACAACCTACAGCTGTGTAACTAACTCCAGCTGGCACAATCCTATTGGCTTACTTATCTAAGCTACATATTATATCTCTTATAGCATTGAGTTTTTGGCCTCTCTGGTTCTATGATTACGGGTTTATTCAAGTAATTTTTATTGATATATATGGAGGACCAACTTGATCAAGGAACTTTACCTTGTGTGTCAGATTGTGGAGATCGGAGAGTATAACCTATATGTTCTCTTTTTTCCTGCCCTTATTAGTAGTATTTTTATCAAAAAAGAAAGGGAATGCATCCTTATTGTTTTTTGTTGTAGGGAAAACCACAAAGGTGCCTCTCCACAAGAGAACTGAATGAAAGGGTAAGCAAACTGGGTGATCCGATAACAAATAGTGTGTTTCATGGATTAAAGCCCCCAGCTTCTACATCTGATCGGTGAGTATTTTTCTCAGTGTAATCAAATTCCTAATTGTACTTTCCCATGCACGATATGGAGTATACACAGTTACTCTATTATCTGTCTTCTAATGCTGTTGAGTATAACTTTTTAAAATAAAGTTGTGATTTAATGTTGACCCTTAATTAGAGGTTGTAAAATTTAGAATTTCTGTGAATGGTTGTGTGTGTCTCTTGAAAGAGCACATATTGCTTGTATTTATAATAGAAATAGATCCAATTACAATTAGTGCTAATTAAACAATATTGATATGACAACTAGCAAATCTTAACATTTGACTTTTAATTGATTTTAACACTCCCCCTCCAGCTAAAGCTTTTTTACACCATAATATTTGTCACCACCGGATTATTCATCAGTAAGAAAAGAGTCACCACCGGAAAGATCATCGGTGGGAAGAAACATTTTCACCGGATGTTTGTCGGTGGGAAGAGAGGTCACCTCCACCAGATTGTTCTTCGGTGGGAAGAGAAGTTACCAGTGCGCCGAGGCGACACCTGAGAGGATGATGTATGTTGGATGTGGTGACGACGGTCTGACATGTGTCGGCCAAAACGCGCACATTAGATTAGTGTGGAAGGTGATCTCATGTGTAGGCTAGGAGGTCATAGTAATGTTTTGGGGTTAACGAAGACGAAAGCAGAAAGACTGTATGTGGGCGAAAAATTGAAAAACCGAAAGGTGTGCCGCCGGCGGCAAATGCCGCCGCCGGCAATGGCAGTGAAGCACAGAGACAGATCACAGAATCAGAACCCCCTCTGATACCATGTTAAATAGAGAATTTCTATGTGAATGGTTGGGTGTCTTGAAAGAGTACATCTTGCTTGAATTTATAATAGAAATAATTAATGCTAATTAAACATAATTGATATGACCAATAGCTAGCAAATCATAACTTTTGACTTCTTATTGATTTTAACAGAGGTGATTGATGATAATTAATTTGATGATTGGTTCTAGTTAATAGATCTCTGTTGATTAAGAGCCTGCTTGTTTCTAGTCTAAAAAAGTTAGAAGTATTAACAAAAAAGTATTATATACACTATAACTTATAAGAGAGCTATTAATTTTATTATGCCAAAAACTTTGAATTATTATTTTTCTTGTTATTACAAATATTTTTAAATGATTTATTTGAATATGGCCTCTCAGTTAGACAGTTACTATATTCTATATTTTATTAGTTAGAGGACCCCTTGTCAAACTCGTATCATACACAGTCTTTGTGTTTTAGTGTGTTATAGGATGCACCGCTAATCTAAGCTATTTCATCTATTAAAAAATGGTGGTTCTATTGATTTTAAAATTATTAATGTTATTATAATTTGCAACTCAGTCCCTCTCTCTGTAGTATGCCAGAAGGCAGCTCTACTTTGCTTCCACATCTGCCAAAAATGGTGTCTAAAACACATCCTTGCTTAGTCAATCCCCAACTTTACTTCACTCTAAACACATCCCTCAAAAATTTGTAGCGAACCACCCCAGCTGGACAACCTTAGATCACCCTCACATATATATCCTCTTGCCCTTCCTCTCTACACGGAGTTTTCCCCCTCTCTTTGAGCTCCAACTCCTTGTCATACTCGAAAAATTATCTGATTCTTAACAGTTACTAACCACTTGAATTTTAAGTCAGGCCGCACATGGGCCATCTTATGTGAATGCCTTTGGGAATTGTAAGGGTGAATGGTCTATATTAGTGGACAATTTTTGCATATTCTTAGCCCTCACTACATTTGATCATAAAGTGAGAGGAATTCCTCTTATATTGTGTTATTAAATCAGGTTGAAAGCTTCCAGGGCAACGAGGTCGCTCCAGAAAAAGGCAACTGAGAGGGAGAAAAAAAAAGCCGAGGCCGAGGCCAATGGAATGGAGTGGTTAAGTGATGGTTCAGATGATGAGCCTCTGGTAATCTGTTTGGTGTTGTGTACTTTCACTTATAGTACATCATTTTTAATGATTATGTGTTAACTAGATTTTGTGTATATTGCATTCCAGAAACAAAACACAGAATCTCTCTTGTGCAATATTCTCAAAGATGAAGAATATCACCAGCTAATCATTGATGTTAGTACTTCTATCACTTTTTTTGGTATCCCCTTTCCTTTTTAATGTGTGACCCCTTAATATCAATATACAGTTGTGCAATGCATTAGCATCCTTACAAAGGTATGGGGAAGCATTGGAGATTATCAATCTCACTCGTCATACTTCTCTGTCTGCTGAGAAGAATGAGGAGCTTCGATCTCTTGGAACTCGTAAGTCCTGAACTTTAACAAGATTGTATTTTGTTTCTTCTAGATTGGTATTTTATGCTTCCAATTTTTCTTGTTTCAAGACATCAAAATAAAAATTAAATGGATTTGTTGCTCGTTGGTATGTTTTCCCTTTTTTAGCTTTAGATTAGATATTTTGAAGAGATAAATTAATTTGTTGTTCTAGGGTGGGAAAATGCTTATCTTGCTGACAAAGCAATTCTGTGTTCGCAGAAATCGCATACAACACCGCAGATCCTAAACAAGGTTTTGATTGTGTAAAATACAATGTTGAACAAAATCCACAGAGTATTGCTGCTTGGAATTCCTATTATAAGGTCATATCAAGGTAAATTTGTGGATGCAAGGAACGTAACGTTAGTTATACTCTAATTTGCTTTTGTAGTAGGACAGAGTTATGCTTAAAGTAAAAGTAGAACCTAGTTTTTCTATAATTTAGCTTACTTGTTTTATCTTGTTTGATAGATTGGAAAATCGAAATACAAAACACGACAAATTTTTACGTAAGACACAAGTAAAATTCGTAGATTGTGTGCCTCCTATCCTCATTTCTGCGCATCAGTTTACTGTATGTAGCCATCATCAGGACGCGGCAAGAAAATACCTTGAAGCTTATAAACTTTTGCCTGAGAATCCATTGGTTAATCTTTGTGTTGGTATGATCTTTCATTTCACACTGTTTTTATCTTTGTGTTGGTTAATCTTTGTGCTTTTTAAGCCAAGAACAATCAGGAATTGAACTCTTATTCATCGATATTTCTTAGGAACGGCCTTGATCAACTTGGCACTGGGTTTCAGACTTCAAAATAAGCATCAGTGTGTTGTACAAGGTTTAGCATTCCTCTACAATAATTTGAAGATCTGTGGGAACAGCCAGGTTTGTTTCCATGAATTTCTTTGTGCCCATTTAAGAAGAAAATATTCATTACTTGTTAAAGAAAAAAGAAAATGGAAGTATTGGCTTTATTTATATAGTATATTATTTTGGTTCATTTACAACATATTATACCAGTTCTTATGTGGTATTGGTATTTTGGTCATTGAACTGATCCCAAAACTACAAGAATGTTCGCAGCCGATAATACCAGATCTTATGTGGTGCTGGTATTTTGGTCATTGAACTGATCCCAAAACTACAAGAATGTTCGCAGCCGATAATTCTTGCGAGTATTGGTGTTGAAAGTGTTGATTGTAAAACAATGATAGGTCCTATTCCTCACAGCTACTGTATGTTGGATTTTGCTTGCTGGAATATTTATTTTCACCTGTATGAAATTTGGGTGAGGATTAACACTATGGTGGTGATTACCCTTCATAGTAACTTGCCCAATTTGCTGCTTCCACTAGTGAAAGTTCTCGTAACTTAGAGTTCTTGAAAATTTGCAGAGAGAGAGAGAGGTTGATAGGCAGCAGTGGATGCACGTACAAGAAAATGAAAGAAATTTTAAATAATACTACTATTATATATTTTTATTTAAGAATTTTTTTATTATATATGTTTATGCCCCCATAAAAATTAACGAAGTCCATTAACTTACACTTGTACATAACCCACATGGGTTGGTCTGGTGGTATTGGCTTGGAACTTGGGAGTCTGCTCCTCCTTAAGGTCTCAAGTTTATTCTCTCTCTAGTGCCAATTTGGGTGGACTAATTTAGCTTCTTCAAAAAACAAAACTTACACTTGTACATTCACTACATTTTCACTTCAATGAATTCATGGAGTCACTTTCAATGGAATATGAATAAATACACATTAAAATAATTGGGTTAGCTTATGAGATAAAAAACTTAGAGCTGGTTGATTCTCGTCATGAGTTTTTTTGTACTTACATTAATAATGTCAAACTGAACTAATCGATTGCTAAGCCATGCAGGAATCTTTATTCAACATAGCTCGGGCATTCCATCATGTTGGTCTTGTAACACTAGCAGCAACATATTATGAGAAGGTGATTGCTATTAGCGAAAGAGACTATCCAATTCCAAAACTTCCAAATGAGAAAATTGATGTCATTGAAAATCATAACCCTGGTTACTGCAACCTTCGTAGAGAGGCAGCTTATAATTTGCATTTAATCTACAAAAGGAGTGGGGCTCTTGATCTTGCTAGGCAAGTTTTGAAAGATTATTGTTCTGTTTGAGATTGCTCGATCCTTACAAACTGCGCATCATCTTCGGGGTTTTATTTGGAACACTATAATGTACACAAAATTAGATACATGGTTTCTGTATATGGTGGTATTAATTTATTATTCAAAGACAGGCTGAAGTGTTCAATATTTTGACATGTTAGTTTTTTTTATCTGCCACCCTATAAAGTGAAGGAAAGAAATTTACAGATTATTAGGGTTGATTTTGTAATAACAATATTATTGCTATTTTCAGTTTAGCACTAAGTTTTAATTGGTATTTATACTCATAATTTTCTCCTACTTGTGAGTTTTTGTTTGTTTGAGAAATACAAGAATATGGTACAAGATAAAAGAAAGTGAAAAGTGGCTATGACTTTTGATGGCATTATCTTTGGAAGCTTTAATTGAATTTGAAATGAAGAAGAAATATACACTTTGAAAAAGATGACTAGACAAGATTTTGTAGTTTTGTTGCAGAAATCACTTACAAAGTTATAAATCATCCATTTAAGATTTAAGATTTTGACAAATTGTTAAGCAAGTCAATTTATTTCTTCAATACTTTTAATGTTTATGCTCACTTGCTCAGTACTATATTAACCAATTCAATGAGAAGGAACTTGATTAGTAATTAATTGGCCAAATGCATCCATAGGTCCTTTAAGTTTTTGATTTGTACCGTATAGGTTCTTTAAGTTATTTTTCTTTAAGTTATTTTTGTAACACATAAGTCCTTTAAGTTTTCAGTTTGTAACACATAAGTCTTTTAAGTTTTTTTTGTAACACCTAGGTCCTTTAAGTTTTAAGTCTTTTAAGTTTTTTTTGTAACACATAGGTCCTTTCAAATTATACTTATCATGTTATACAAAAAAAAACTTAAAGGACCCAAGTGTTACAATTTTAAAACTTAAAGGACCTATGTGTTACAAAAAAAACTTAAAGGACTTATGTGTTACAAACGGAAAACTTAAAGGACCTATGTGTTACAAAAATAAGTTAAATAACCTATGCGGTATAAACCAAAAACTTAAACGACCTGTAGATGTATTTGACCTAATTTTAATTAAACAATCAATAGTTTAGCAACTCATTACAATGATTTAGTCAATATTGATCACAGTCCATGATGAATATCAAACCAGGGCAGGAATTTAAACTCTTTCATGGGAAAATCTTTCAACACTTACTACCTTACCCACATATCTTTCATAATAAAAAGTTTAATCTACTTGCTTAAGCCATTTCAATTCTATTGTTTTAAGTTAATATAGAGTAATTATGTTCTTTTGTTTTTACTTTGGATTAGAAATTTTTTATTCTCTATTTGTTTCTTCATTTATAATATGTGACTGGCAAAATTATTTAAATTTTATAATTTTTTTATGCTTAAAACCTTCCTCTAAACAAGAATTATTTAAATATTATAATCACACACCAAATCCCAAACCAACACTAAACAAGAAATCTTGGACAATTTATTATGATAATATCTCATACAAACAAATAAAACAAATTGAGTCAAATCAATACAATCATCACATACATACTTTAATCAACAATAAATATTTAAATTAATTAATTAGTTGACCTGCAGGTCTTCCTCACTTCACCATTATTTCCAGTAAGAACATTCAAAGAGCTCATCTTATCCATAACAATAGGAAACTTCTGTTGCCACAAACCTTCTTGATTAGCCATTTGTTGAACAACAGGAATTGTTCTAGGATCATTAATCAAATGAGAATCTGTAAGCATAGTTGTCTTGTTTTTATTCACCATATTCTTGAAAAACAAGGTATCAAGCACCGTCGGTGTCTCATCGAAATTCACCGGTGGGTTTCTAAATTGAGGTGTCCCAGCACCCTTACATATTTCTTGAAATTCATTAACCACTTGAGCTGATAGCGTAGGGTCAGGTTTTCTTGTGTTTTCAAAATTGAAAACTCTTTCCATAAAAATGTCGCAATGAACTGAACCAACTGAATGTGCACCAAGTAAAATAACCATTTCTTCAATTGTGAAACCTTTTCTTTCAAAGAGTTCAACCATTTTTTCCATTGACCAACCAGGCATTGGAAGATTGTTGTCTTCTACGATGGTTGCGAGGGAAGAGAGGGAATCTCTACGACCGCCGAGAGGCACTCTACGAGGTAAACCGTAAATGGTCATTCCTTCGTTTACTGCGAACGATAATGTGTCTGTGCATGATACTATTCCTGGACATTGTTCTTCTAGCTTTGCCTTTATATCATCAATTATATCAGCTCCTTTGAGAAGTTGGCCGTTGAAAAATGAACTTTTTTCTACATTTTCTCCTGTTGGTGAAAAGTCTAGCAAGACTGATGCATCACATCCCTATATATATGTTTTTTGCATCATAGCCAAGTTGATATTAGAACACATGATCATGGTTTGGTTTGACATTTTCTCATATTACTATAAGATTTAGTTTTTCAATATAATTAATTTGAATATTCAAATCAAAATCAAACGACTCACATTTTAATTTAGATAAGTAAAATATAAAACATAATCAAAATTTAAATTGTGTGATCTTGAATTTCTGACTATCTAATCAAAGACCGTGTGATTGCGGACGTTTGCATAAAAATTCATTCAAATCAAATTCATGATTAAGATACTATTAATAATGAAATTGAAATGAGATTGATATACTTTTGCTCGAAGAGTAATTTTCAACTATTTTTAACAATATTTTTTCCTATGACTAATTTAAAGAGATATAATCAATAAAAAAGACAATGTTGGTTGAAATTTGAAAAAACTTACAACGACGAAGCAGTCATGAAATTGAAGACGAAGGAGGCTAGCAACTGCATTTGGGTTCACCTTGACAATCTCAGCAAGAGCATCAGCCACAATTTTCTCCGCATTGGGACAACTACCGCTATAGAATCCTTGCTTAAGATTAGGATTAACATTAGGATTAATATTAATATTATTAATATTATTATTATTATTATTATTATTATCGTAGTTGTTGTTGTTGTTGTTATTATAATCATAGTTGTTGTTGTTGTTGTTGTTATTATAATCGTAGTTGTTGTTGTTGTCGTTGTTATTCTCGTTTTTGTTGTTCTTCTTGTTGTTGTTGTTGTTATCCTCGTACTCGTTGTTGTTGTTGTTGTTCTCGTTCTCATTCTCATTCTCATTGTTGTTGTTGTTGTTGTCGTAATCTTCATTGTTGTTGTTGTTATCAGCCTCATCCTTATTTCCCTTTTCCTTTAGTTTAAAACCAAATGGAAAAGCCATTGCAGGAACAATGATCAAGTTAAAAAATAAAAGGGTCACAAGTATAATCCTTGCCATTTTCATTTTGTAACAAAAAAAATAAAAAATAATCAAATCTTGAAATGTGTGTTCAAGTTTACACCAAAGAAGAACAAAGGTATTACAATCTTTTATAACATGAATGTGTTTCAAATTTTGTGTTTCTTATTATGGATAGATGATTTCTAATAGGTTAATGTTTGTTAGATTGAGGAAAGTCAATATAGACAGCTCTAAAACATGTTAAATTTGGTTTGCAATAATGCACAATATATGCAACGTTATTTCATGTTGTCTATATATAGTGAGTCTTTGTTTTTATTGGTTTTTTCTTATCCGTTGGAATCGGAAATTTTAGTGACTAATGCACCTTTGAGCTTTTTTAACCAATGTTAAATTTTTTACTTCTATCTTAAGCCATCTTTTTTTTGGTAAGCTATCTTAAGCCATCTTAATCAAAATAAATATTTATTTTATTTTTCTTTAAAAAAATTCTTTTATTTTTTAATAGACCAAAATAAATAAAACATGTTTAACAAGATTTGAATTGTCAAAAAGTGGTGACGTATAAGGCAGCGAGTGTTGGAATAATTTTTGGGGGTCTGCTGCAAATACTTGAATAGGAAGATGAAGATGATGATGACTGCACATAAATTCCAAAGCGTGTAGAAACACTAACCTTTAGGTTCGATTCGCCCCCACCAGTTTATGCAAACTAGATGCAAATAGGATAACCAGCGAATCATCTTCAGGATACTATTGGAATCCTTGATATGAATTGCACACTCATATCAAGCGTATCGTCAATGATAGTTTATAGAATAAAGTTCCTTCGATTTCTCTCGTGCACTAGAGAAAAGAAGAAGTGATTTAGAAATTTTAGACAGAATTTATTCATACAAGTATGATTTCTGTTCTCCTCTTTCTGCCTATAAAGTGTCTCTATTTATACTATTTATAGAGAAACTTATGTCAATTGGTAAAGGGATACACCCTTAAAAGGTTTTTCAGCAATGTTGATTAGAATTCAAACTAACCATCGCAACCTTTCAAATATATTTTGGAAATTTTCCCACAACGAGTCTGGTGGTATTGTCACCCCCGGTGCAAAAAAAAAATGATGTGGAAGACGGTCATACTTGTGTGAAAAGTAATAGATGTTAATGGAATGTTGAAAGACAATATGAACAATGACGATCCAAACTAAAAAAATCAAATGACTGCAAAGATCTGCAGTAAAGGACCAAGAATCTGCAATTGTGACGAAAGTTATGATAGAATGTACATATAATTAAGAAATATTTTTTGAATATTATTTCAAGGGTCTTGCTAACGAGTGCACCTGGTGCATTCTTTAAGTTTATTATTTAAAGAAATTATTTATTTAAAAAGTTAAGCAGCACAATTTCCAATTCTTTGACTTTATATAAATTCTATAAAAACGTACTATTTGGAACTTAAAGAGTGCACCGGGTGCACTTGTTAGCATTTGCCTTATTTCAAAAAATAACTTAAGTAAAACTATTAAAGTGTTTAAAAATATCATATGGTATCTAATGTGTCTAATTTACGGGCTAAATAAAATCTATACAAATAATTAGATACATTATAAGCTCACTTCAAGTTTCTTTAGCCAATAACAGGTTTAGATCAATTGCTTAATCTCTCAACTAAAATAAGAAAAGAAATGCATAAAATGACCTTTAGCTATGTGATATTCACCACTAATTAAGCTTTTCCATTTTCAGTTTCAAACACCTTAATAGTTCTTATTATTAAGCTTTTTGATTTGATAGAATCAGTTTAATAGTTTATAGCCTTTGTTTTCAACTGGATTTCATTTGGCCCTTATTGCCGTCGAAGATCCCACAAAAGATTCTCCACCCTTAATGACAAATAATATAGGTACCAAAGAACTTAATATTATAATAATCATGCTAAGTTCCAACATTTGTAGATTATATCACGGTCAAATACAGGTTAAACTACGGTGTAAAAAGTATTAAAACATTAATGTCACGCTCTAAATTGAGGTCACACTTTTTTTTTAAGTAAAAAATCATTTTGTTCCCTCATAATTTTCTAACGGTTTAAATCCGTCTTTGACAAAAATAAACTTTAAATAAAATAAGAGGGTTAGTGGCTAAGAATTTTACTCTTAAAGTGAATAAGAAGGGTGTTTGGAGTGCAAAAATCCCGACCTCTGTATATATAATGTAATGTCATTTTCAACTGAGCTAAGTTCATAAAAAATAATTTGTCTTCAATATAAAAATATCAAAGGCTAAGTTGAATTTTATTTTTATGAGAAATTAAATTATATGGTTAGAAGTTTGCTCAGTTTGTTAGACATTTGCACGTAATATGCAAGAATTATGGTTTGAACTTTGGTAATATACACGTAATGTGTAAAATTCTAATCACTAGAATACCCAAAAAAATTAGATGGTCAGAAAATTGTGAAGGATTAAAAGGTTTACGCACTCTTTTTTTAAAACCTTGACAAGTTTGTAACTATTTGAAAGTCTATAAGAAAAAGGGTCACTAATAGATATTATAAAAAAATAATCAAAGCAACTTTGTGATGTTTATGTTTCTTGAAAAAAGCTACATCCATATATGATGACAAATTATCTTTTTTCTTCACTAAGGTAGAAATTTCATGTATGATCAAATTCAAAACTATGGTTTCTCTAATTCAACTTCTTTCACTTTTACTCCCTCTTTTATCATATTCATTAACAAATGTTTTTTCCATTGAATTTTCAATCAAAAAATCTTACATGGAACCTTTTAAATGTTCCACAAAGATCAAAACATGCAATGCATCACTCTACCACATAAACTACAATCACAACATAGAACAAATAGCAAAATTTTATTCTGTTGATTCTTCCCAAATTAAACCAATAATTCATAGTACAAAACAAGATTACCTTATAAAAGTGCCCTGTTCTTGCAAAAACACCAATGACCTTAGTGGTTATTTCTATGATACAATATATACCGCGAGGCCGAATGAAAGTTTTGTTGATGTTAAGACTCTTGTTTATAGCGGACAAACTTGGCAAGACGACGAAGATTTGGTTGCAAATGAGAATGTAACAATACATATTCCTTGTGGATGTTCTGAATTTGAGTCACAAATTGTTGTTACATATACTGTTCAGCAGGGTGATACACCAACATCAATTTCTCTTTTGTTAAATTCAAGTGTTGATGGCATTGTGACAATGAACCAAGTTTTGGTTCCTAACCCTTCATTCATAGATATTGGTTGGGTTTTATATGTTCCCTTGAATTTAAAAGGGTCCACACATTCCAATGGAAAAGGTAAGTTCTCTGACTCAAACTCTCTTCAATTTCATTACGGACACAGATACAGACACTGACAAGTATAGACACACAAACACTCGACACAGATACAAACATCAGACACGTTTGTGAAGTGTTTATATGTACACGTGCACTCGTGCTTCAATAAAAGAAATTTGTGAAAGTTTAAGTGGAAAATTATGAACATATATTTCACTAAATTGGTGTTAAAATATTTATACTATGATTAAGCACTCTATTTTTTTTTCTTGATTTGGTTTTCTTTTATTTGCAGAAAAGAAGCACAAGTGGGTGATAATTATTGGTATCTTATTGAGTGTGACATTACTTTCAGTTATTACTGTGATTGTTCTAATTCTCAGGAGAAATAAAGGTTATCAAACCGGCAAAAATGATCCAAAAAATTTCTCTAAAAGATCATTAGCCAATAGAACTATTTCCTTAAGGACTCATGAATTTCATAAAGAGTATATGGAAGGTAAACTTAAAGAAATTTTTCCGAAGCAAAAGAAACTTAAGATCTGTTTGGTTTGAGAAAACGTTTTTTTTTTTTTTATTTTCAATTCGTGTTTTTGTTTTCACTATTTTGTGTACAAATATTTGAAAACAGGAAACTATTTTGTGTACAAATATTCGACGTATTCATATTTAAAAGTGGAAACGAAAATGTTTTCTTAAACCGAACAGGCCTTAATATTTAATAAGTATGAAGTTTTGATCATTAGTAGGCTTATTCGTGGTAAATATTGGCGCAGATGCAACGCAATTTGATTCAGAAAGACCAGTGATTTATGATTTTGAGGAGATTGAAATTGCTACAAATAACTTTGATGAAACTAGAAGAATAGGAGTTGGTGGATATGGTACTGTCTATTTTGGAATGCTTGAGGATAAAGTAAGGAAATCATGCATAGATTCTTTAATTGTCATAATAATGCAATTAATCACATTTTTTTCATAATAGCTATTTTAACTTTCAGGAGGTTGCTGTGAAGAAAATGAAATCTACCAAATCCAAAGAGTTCTATGCAGAACTCAAAGCCTTATGCAAGATCCATCATATTAACATTGTATGTAATATTGATCTTTGACACAGTCTAAAAGGATTTGGATCGTCTACGGTCAGCAATATCACACATTTATGTTGTCAGTAAATCGGCAACTGACCGATCGAAATCAAACATTCTAAATTCCAAGCTCGTGTTTTAGATTTTTTAAAATTGATCAAAATTGAAATTGAAATGTGAATTGTCTGATCTTGATTCAACAATCACTTGCTAACTGATTACGTGAATGTGTGATATTGTTGACTACAGACAATCTAAATCCTCGTATGTTTGATTATATTATAGATGTAATTAATGACATGATTTTAGGTGGAGTTATTAGGATATGCAAGTGGAGATGATCACCTTTACTTGGTGTATGAGTATGTTCCTAATGGTTCTCTAAGTGAACACCTTCATGATCCACTATTGAAAGGTATATTCATCATACATGTCCTAAAAAATTCCATAGAATAAGAACAATTGCATAAAGGTAAGTGAACAATTATTTAGTAACATCAAATTGTCACACTATTTGTTAATAGGTCACCAACCTCTATCTTGGTGTGCTAGAGCTCAAATTGCACTTGATTCAGCAAAAGGCATCGAATACATTCATGATTACACGAAAGCGCGATATGTGCACCGTGATATAAAAACAAGTAATATTCTTCTTGACGAAAAGTTGAGAGCAAAGGTATACATTTTCCCTGTTTTATGTCTCTGTGTCCGTGTCAGTGTCAATATTCATAAGCTCAAAACAGATAATTTACTTTCATTTTCTTCAATAAGTAGGTAGGGGATTTTGGACTTGCAAAGCTAGTAGAAAGAACCAATGATGAAGAATTTTTAGCAACAAGACTTGTTGGAACACCGGGCTATCTTCCACCAGAGTAAGGTTCTTGCTGGTTAGTAGCTACATCCTCCTGCCACATTTATAAGCAAAAATCAATAAACGTGAAAAATACATTTTTGCTTATAAATATAACCGGAGGGAATATGATTAAGCTTAAGTTAAGAAAATGACTCTTTAGTTAATTTTTCTTCTGATATTTTTTTCTTCTACTTTTAGATCTGTGAAGGAGCTTCAAGTTACAATAAAAACTGATGTATTTGCATTTGGAGTAGTTATGTCTGAGTTGATAACAGGGAAACGTGCATTATTTCGTGACAATAAAGAAGCAAATAATATGAAATCACTTATTGCAGTTGTAAGTTAATCTCCTTTTGAATTTAAGGTTGATAGAATATAAAAATGACATGCAATTCATACAAGTTATAAAAATAAGTTGATATTAGTTTCAACCAAATTCAGGTTAATAAAATATTTCAAGATGATGATCCGGTGACTGCTTTAGAAGTTGTTGTAGATGGAAATCTTCGACGTAGTTATCCTATTGATGATGTCTACAAGGTTAGATTCAATTCTTGTTTGCAAGATATTTAATTAAATGTTAATAGCATAAGCACTTATGATGATATAAATTTATAAAGTGTTAATGTTCAAACTATTTCTATAACAAAACTCAAATTATATTTTTTTTAAACTGTGGCGAAATATGCATAGGGTTTGTTGTTGACTAAATTCTGATGTAGAATCTTGACTTATGTACCAACTTTAATAGGATCTCCTCTCCTAAACATATTTTTTTCGTCCACAAGATTCAAACATGAAAATCTGTTTAAGGGGTCTAATTCCGGTAGTTCCATTCGGACCAATGTAATATTAGTAAACTCATATAAGATATAATTAAAGTAGATACAGTGCCGTAGATGAGCCTAGGCAATCTAGGCTATATCCTAAGGCCTCTAAAAAATAGGGGCCTCAAAAAATATATTTTAAGGGTTAAAAAGTTAGCAATGATAGCAATAAAATAATTTGTTGGAGAATATATAATATGAAGATTTAATTGAAAAATGAATTTGCTTCAAAAATTGTAAGGAGGGAGACTATTTTTAAGTATTTTGATGATATTGATTAGAATATGACTTTTTTTAATTATAATATTTTTAAATTATTGATGTTATTTATAATTTAAATATATAATGTTCTTTTAAAAAATATAGTATATATTTTTTTTGGTATAATTTTTTTATTAAAAGTCCATCTTAATTATTTGCCTCGGACCTTCAAAATATCGGAACCGGCACTGAGTAGATAGATTAATGTCTTAAAGGTATTTTTGTGGCCATGTAGATCATATTAATTTTTTCATTATGTGTAACATTATACAATATATGTAACAATGTCAATATATTCTTCCAATTCATCTTACAGATGGCAGAACTATCACATTGGTGCATGAGTGAAAATCCAGTAGACAGACCAGAAATGAAAGAAACAGTTGTAGTATTATCAAAGATTGTAATGTCTTCAATAGAATGGGAAGCATCACTTGGTGGGGACAGCCAAGTTTTCAGCGGTGTATTTGATGGAAGATGAAAAATATATGTTAATCATAAAAAAAATATGTATATGCATCCTTGTCTTTGCCGCTTTAATATTAAAAAATCAAAATACTAATATCTAGTATTTGTTGGGGTGTATATAGAGATTATGGTAGAAAATTATAGATATTAATCTTGATAATGACTACCTGTAAGCCAAAATTTGTTAAAGCTAACAACATTATATATATTGAAAAAGATGGAAATATATTACTAATTTTTGTGCCACTAAGTATTTGGGCAGAATAAGAAGGCATTTGGTGCTTGGTGGTGTGATGAGATACAAGCGATTGGCTATAAGCCAAAATAAGTTACATTGTGGTGAAACTGACTTATGGAATGGTTTCTTTGTTTTTGTTACAACTTATATCTAATGGTTTGAAAATTAATTAATTAATTTTTTATAGAAATTTTAATTAAAATATTAGTTAGAAAATAACACAGCGGAAGAAGTAAAAATAAACAACTGCACTATCAATGAGACACATATTTTACTGATGCTAGTATCGATTCTCTTTAGGTGATTTTTTTTTATAAAAAGAGTGGAGTAGAAAATGAGCTGCCACCACCAAACTGTGTATTAATAGATCAGAGAATTTCAAAAAAGGAGGGGGATAATGACCAAAACCCTCTCTTAAACTGAAAACTTATAGCAAGGCAATCCTAACTTGTTTCTATCTACAAAGTAGCAACTATTTAGTAGGTGACTGATTCCAAAAAAAAAAAGCTATTTAGAGAATTTCAAAAAAGGAGAGAGCCAGATCCATAAATTAACAACATAGGGACAATAAAAAAAGTGAAATGATAATTTTTTCTACTTAATTACTACATAAGTTGCAGATGGAAGGTAAATTACAACTTCTCGGCCTAAGATTTTCATCTGTAAAGAGCTTATCATGCACGAGTCTCTAGATTATTAGAGATTTAGAAGGTGGAATGTCCTTACACCATTAAAGCTTGGCCAAATGAAGCTGAACAGAATAATGACATTTGAAAGAATAGGCTTGCTTCATGGAAAAGACTCGAGAGACAATCGAGTTCCAAATTCTACAGTCTTTCTTGTGTTGAAGATAACCAAAGTATATGACTCAAATCAGGAAACAACAAAAGTAAGACATGAGGAATATGTTATTGGAAGTTGAAGATAAAATCACTAACAGAGGAACTAAGACTATGAGATATATCATCAGGAATATGCATGATTTGAGTTAGAGATTGAGAATTACACCATTTGTTATTCTAGAAACTAGTATTTTTACCATTATTAATTAAAAAGCTTGAATTCTCTATAATCACATTGAATTTAGGTTTAATGCTGCTCCAAACCGAGGAAAAGACATGAAGGCTAATGCACTTATTGCCTCTAATCACTCTACCCTTAAGAAGAGCTGCCCGTTGCTCACTAGAGTGCAGAAAATTCCAATAAAATTTTAAATTAGAAGCCTCATTAAGAATCGTCAGAGATGTGAGGCCAAAACACCTTCAATTCAACCAAAGGTAAGCAATTGTGACCAACTTCCTTTGCGTTTGTGATGATAAGTCACCATACCAAATGAAATTCTTAATCCATTTTTGTATCTCTTTTAGCATTGAAATTGACCAAGAGAATAAAAATAGAGAAAAGGAAAATATATTATATTATGTCTTAAATGTATGTTTTACATGAATATATGAGTCTTATTTTTAGAACATAAATAATAAGACAATAAAATCTATTAATTAATAAACTTTAACTAAATATTTTTAAGATCATTGTCAATGGTCATAGAATAAAAGCATGCTTACTCAAGAATACTTGAATGAGATAGTAAGAGATCTCTTCCAGCTTAACCAGAAGTCATATGATCCAAAGCAATCCTGGGAATGCAACAATGTTAAATTCTCTTGAGGGAGGACTTTAACCACTCTTTATAGTCCTATCTGACTTGAGAGATTAGTCTCTGTAGTTAGCACAGATGATATCTGATTCAATCAAAAATAATAATAAAACATGCTTTAGAGTTTAGACTCTAATCTCACTTTTTTATAATGAAAATATCTTTTATTTACTTTATAATTTAAAAACAACACAATTAATGTATTTTAGAGAGGATTAAGCAACAATTCCTATTGTAAGAAAATAAAAGGAAGTATAGAATATAATTTTTTTTGTTGGTACAAATAGATATAATTTTTATTTTAGAGAAAAAAGAAAGAAAGTGAAATTTGAAAATTCATAATAATAAATATTTTCTGTCAGATTCATCATAATAATTTTTTAAAATCTAAAAATGCTTCAATAACTGTTTTCTCACGGTGCCACCGTCGTCGTTAAACTCCCAATTCACCGTCATCTTCTTCTTCTTCTTCCATCACCGTCACACCGATCCAATTCCGATCTGAATCCACCGATCGAAACACCGCAGCATCATCAATGTCAGGGGCAGCTTCTGCTCTATTCCTCCTCGACATCAAAGGCCGCATCCTCGTCTGGCGTGACTACCGCGGCGACGTATCCGCCATTGAAGCCGAACGTTTCTTCACCAAACTCATCGATAAACAGGTTCCACTTCACTTCCATTCTTCATTCTCACTCAGATCCAAATTCGTTATGTATATGAATGATTCGATTTTCGATTTTTGATTTTCTCGTTTTTCTGTTAGGCTGATGAACAGTCACAAGATCCGGTTGTTTACGATAACGGTGTTACTTATTTGTTCATACAACATAGCAATATTTATCTTGTGATTGCCGCGAGACAGAATTGTAATGCTGCTAGTCTTCTCTTCTTTCTGCATCGATTAGTTGATGTAAGCCTTTTTCTGATTCGAATGATCGTGAATTTAAATTGAGAATTGAATTAGTTTTTGGTATTTAACGAATAATTAGTGTGATTCGTGCGTTTTTCGCAGGTGTTTAAGCATTATTTTGAAGAGTTAGAAGAGGAATCGCTTAGAGATAACTTTGTTGTTGTGGTAAATATCTCAAAATGTTATGAACTTGAAGTATTTGGTACTATAACAGACAGAAAGGACACTGACTCTGACATGTCGACACAGACAATTTTTTTTGTTGAGAAAATGATATATTTCAATGTAAACGTAAGTGGCAGTGTCGGACACGATGCGTGTCTGACACTGTGACATGCCTATTCCGAGAAGTGTCTGCGCTTCATAGATTTTGTATGAATGAATTTGTTGAATTGTGTTGTTTTGTTTTGATTTTTGGATTTGGATTTGTTGTGTTGTTTGTAGTATGAGCTACTTGATGAAATTATGGACTTTGGTTATCCTCAATATACTGAGGCGAAGATTCTAAGTGAGTTTATTAAGACGGATGCTTATAGAATGGAAGTAAATCAGAGACCTCCAATGGCTGTGACTAATGCCGTGTCTTGGCGAAGCGAAGGCGTCAGCTACAAGAAAAATGAGGTGTTTATTAGAGAAGTGAAGAATTGTATGATTTTTAATTGTAGTTTGAATGCTTGAGCCGCTGAATTGTACTTTTTCTATTTATGTATTCAGGTTTTCTTGGATGTGGTGGAGAGTGTTAATATACTCGTCAATAGCAATGGACAGTTAATTAGATCCGACGTTATTGGTGCACTCAAGATGAGAACATTTTTAAGGTCTGCTTCTTGTTTTGCCTTTGATACATAGGTGCTGTTTTGAGATCTTCTAGTTTTGGTGTTGATAGTAGCAACATCTAAATTAAGCCACAAGGTTTGGTCTAGTGGTGAGGGATTTGGGTAGTATGCTAGAGGTCTTAGGTTCGATCCTCAGCTTGGATGTAATCCAAGAAAAAAAAGTAGCAACATCTAAATTCTAATATTGTTGGTAGTTTTCTGGTTTCTGTTTTTGACTTTTCCGGCATTTTTATTATTGTGTCTACTCAAATGTGGATGTTCTGGAGGGTATATATTGACTAGGAAGCTCCGACACTCCTTAGATTAGGCGTGTCCGGTGTCGGACACGTATCGTGTCTGACACCGACACGACACCGACACTTACAATTACATTGAATTATATCGTTTTTTCAAAAAAAATTAGCCGTGTCGACGTGTCAGTGTCCGTGTCGTGTCCGTGTCAGAGTCTGTGCTTAAGGATTATATGTGGTTATATGTGAAGGCTGAAATAATAAACATTAAGGATTAGGGAACCAAGCCTATCTGATTCTTTATATTGAGTAGTTTTTTATACTCTTTTTTGGGTATAATATCTAGCTGGAATTTGAGGATTACAAATAAAATTAGCAATTTGGATTTGGAGTATGTTATTTTCTATTTGTGCTGACTCCCCATGCTTATGGATTCATCTGGTACACTAGTGGTTTTCTCTATGAGCTCATACTCAACAATGGACATGTATGTCAAATTTCTACCCATTAGATATTTTGCTGACATTAGAGAGCATTAATTGTGAAGTATCTATTAATCAACGTCCATGCTGGAATGTTTATTTGAAAACTGACATGTTTCGTTCTTGGCTTATTCTAATGCAGTGGTATGCCTGAGTGTAAACTTGGTTTAAATGATAGAGTGTTATTAGAGGCACAGGGTAGAACAACCAAGGGAAAGGCAATAGACTTGGAGGACATCAAATTTCATCAGTATGTATGATTGGTTTTCTTGCTTTACAAATTAATCACATTGAGTGATAAATTTGATATGCATTTTTTAAACATGTTTCCTTTCCTCTTGTTGAAGCTAATTCTTAAATGATGTCTGACATTTTATGAAGGTGTGTCCGGTTGGCTCGATTTGAAAATGATCGAACAATTTCTTTCATACCTCCTGATGGATCATTTGATTTGATGACATACAGGCTCAGTACACAGGTTCATCTTCTGTAGATATGAAATAAGTTTCTGTTTTGAGAGTTGTGTACCTACAAACACAACACCCACAGAGAGAGAGAGAGATAGATTTTTGAAGTCTCTGTTAATTGTACCATATCTTTTCAGGTTAAACCTTTGATTTGGGTGGAAGCAAATGTTGAAAAGCACTCAAAAAGTCGGATTGAAATTATGGTAAAGGCTAGGAGTCAGTTTAAGGAACGTAGGTACTGAAACTTCTTTTCTCATATCTGTTATTTTTCTTCTCTATTTTTTTCTTGACAGAAGATAAGGGAATCATTTCCCTTTTATTTATGCAGTGAGGTTTTTGCCCAGAATTTAGACTTCCCTAAATATCCTTGTTTCACCAACTAATAGGATTTATTTTATAGCACTGCCACGAATGTTGAGATTGAGTTGCCCGTGCCTGTTGATGCAACCAATCCTAATGTTCGGACGTCAATGGGATCTGCATCATATGCCCCTGAAAGAGATGCATTGATTTGGAAAATTAGATCCTTCCCTGGAGGCAAGGTATATTGGAAGTGGCATTTAGTCCTTTAAATTTATAACATCCATCTTGACACCTAAATTTTATTTGATTGTTATTTATTGGATTCGGTTCTCCCCTCTTTCATACTTTCAGGAGTATATGTTAAGAGCAGAGTTTCGGCTTCCCAGTGTAACAGATGAGGAAGCAGCTCCTGAGAGAAAAGCTCCTATACGCGTGAAATTTGAGATACCATATTTTACTGTTTCTGGAATACAGGTATTCTACATAAACATGGTTTTCGTATATTCCAAGTATTATTTGGCAAGAGCTTATTTGAATCTAAAATATGGGAGACCAAACCTATTGCGGTTAAAGTCATCTATAATATCAATTGGAATCATATCCCACCAACAGTAGTCTGAAATGTGAAGAACGATAGAGGCAAGCTTATCTGCACAATGATTACCTTTACGGTAAATATGAGAGCCAATAAAAGACATGTTAGCCAACTCTATACAATTTAACCATGTATTTCTAATATACCTTGCGACAATAGAAGAGGATTTGAAAGCCAAGTTAAACTGAGAGTCAGATTTGAGCCAAAGGTGATTCCAACTTTTTCTAAAAGCAATATAGCACCTATAAACTCAGCGTGAACTGCAGTTGAGTTACCAATGTTAACAGAAAAGTAATTCATGGTAGCTCCGTAGCTGTACTAGGATCTCTAAAAATACCACCGCAAGCTGCTGGACTAGAACAACTTTTAGTTGTACCATCCGTATTACATTCCACCCAAGGAGGGACAGGAAGATGTCAAGTAAAACTCCTTAATTTTTGGAGCTCTGGGAGGACGAACATTTATTGAAAAAGTTTTGAGGATGACAAACTCTTGAATTGGTGATGAAGAGGAAGCATGAGTGTAATTACCAGTTAAAAGACACCCTAGAAAAAATCATATTCACTGCAGATTGCCAAGTAATGGTTTTGTTATCAAACCTGTTAAAATTTGGACAATACCTTATAACATTTACCATATTTATAATGGTTGCCAATATTATATCTCTACATTGAGCAGACTAACCCTTGTTGCAAAGATCCAAGTAGTAGTTATTGTACCGGTGTTAACTTGAAAAGAATTACAAAACTTAGCCAATTCCAGAACTTCCTTGTAAAAGGGCACTGATAAAATAAAATACGTGAGCTAGAGTCAGAAGCCAATCATTGAGAGACAATAGCACAACCTTAGGCAACAAGATTCTCAAGTAGTTTTAGCAAATAATTGAATTAATTGAAAGTGGAATAAATGAACTTGGCATTAGAAAAATATCAGAAATGAATACCCACATGATTTGGTATCAATCGAACATCGGCAACCATATGATATATTGATGCAATTAAACTTATCCGCATATTTTAATTGCCTTGTTCATTTAGTTTAAGCTTGATGGAGATAGTAATGACAGTGTAAATGTTTTGGTCTTTTAGGTAAGATATTTGAAGATTATTGAGAAGAGTGGGTATCAGGCTCTTCCATGGGTGAGATACATAACAATGGCGGGAGAGTATGAACTAAGACTTATTTAAGGTCTTGTATCTGTTTTTGGTGACTGTCATAGTCAATGATCAGCAGCTTCAAACAGGTGGTTGGGGGGGGTGGGATTCTTTAGAAAAGTTAGAATTTATTTGGCCAAATATCTTTCTCTTCATGATAATCATTTTGGCAACAGATTGTAAGTTGCTCACTGTCTATAAAGTTAACACCAAAAGTCAGGAATTCCCAAGCGAGCCTGTAGCCCTGTACCTCGTCGTGTGCAAGTCCTTTCGCTCAAATCTGTTTTTGCTGATAAAATGTTTGTTTTTAACCCCCTTTTTGTTTTTATTCACTGTATGATTTTATCTTTTTCCATTGTCTTATATTGTAATTGGATTTAATTTGATTTACATTTATAAGAGAATCTTTAGCTCTTGCATTACTATGTTTTCTACCTTTAGTCATTTACATTGTACTATTACTATATCAAGTGTCTTGAATTCCAGTTAGAGAATATGATGTTAGCTTCAATTGTCAAGTGTAGTTAATTTCATTATTTCATTAAATATATCTAGACATTCATGCTGCAAATACTATGTTTCAGATAACAAAGTCAAGAACAGAATAATACTCCCTCCGGTCTCAAATATAAGCAAATATTCATTTTCTAGGTTCATTAAGTTGTTAATGTATCTTGTTCATATTACTGACCATATACATTAATAATTCAATGAACTTAAAAAAAGAATAGTATTTGTTTATATTTGAGACCGGAGTAGTATAGTAAAAAAATTGTAAACATTATTTAGGAATAAAATATATGTATGTCATTTCAACCGAACATTAGTTGGTTCAGTGGTGATTGGTGCTGAACTTGGTAGGGATGACCACTATTCAATCCCCTACAACTGCGTTCCGAAGAGGGTTGGAATCAGTTGATACAAGAACTGACCTCCGAACGAGATTAAACTTGCGGTGAAAACCGAAAATAAAAAAATATATGTATGTCATTTCTGCCAAAATTAACCATATGATGTCTTAATCTTAATCATTGTGTATGATTATAAGTATAAATGCATTGTAGTTGTGTGTGTAACTGTATGGAATTTGGTGATAAGGTACAGTCCTACTTAACATTGTTTTAAAATAGCTTTTATGAAACCCTGAAATGTGCTGGGTGCAAATTGTTAAGGACCAATTTGAGTCTATAGTCTATGAATAATTTGGATATTTATAATTTAAAATGGGAAAGAATAAACATATTTATTACAAATAATTCATAACTTCAACTTTATTTAGTTACCAATAAACAGTGCCAAAACACTAAGGCACTTTATAAATTCAACTGTTTTACATCATCTCTGATCTTATTCTTTTTTAGCATTTGATAGCCTCTTTACCATTTCATTGAACTCATCATCCATGCCAAGCATGCTAACCCTAACATACTTTGAATCAGCACCAAATCTCTCCCCTTCCCTTGCACAAATATTCAGTTTTCTCAGACAAGTATGACTATTTTCTATCCCTTCCTCGCATTTCAACCAAGCAAAGCCTGTAAGAATCAAACATGAAAATTTGTATATTAAAACCATAACCTAAGTTACAATAAGGTAATTAAAGAGATGAAATGGTTCAAATAAAAGCTTCAAGAAATGGGAAGAAAATTACTAGGGTATGTTTCAGATATCTCATTGGTGAAGTTACAGTAGGCCCTTGGATACTTGGTTACAGTGAAGACCATGCTTTGCTCAACAGCTCCCCTAAATTTCTCCCACCTTTCCCTCATGAGACGTTTGCTATACTCAAAGAAGAGTTCAGATTCAATTGACTTGAAATTTTGGTAACCATCACAAATCACTCCAATGATCTTAGCAGCTCGTGTTTGTGATTCTTTTGACACACCCATTGAGCTTGATTGCACAAATGTGGCCATCTTCTTAGCAACTTCAATGTCCTTCACAATAGCCCATCTTAAAATAACAAAATAATCAAAAATTAAGCCTAAGCATATAAGAAGTGAAAATCATAAATGCCTTCTACTTAGGAAGTTTTCTACAAAGAAGAGTGTCTCACAAATGAATCTGAGTCGACTACAATCGATTGCATCATAAAGTCAAGAGTATTCAATTGATTGAAAAACTTACCCGATACGAGAACCAGCATGACCTGTGCATTTGGAGAATGTGAAGAGCATAACATCATGGTCAGCTTCATAAGTAATGGGAGTGTATTGTGGCCAATAGTAAGCCAAATCATAAATCAACTTTCCTTCAGTTATAGATTTCACAACTGGTACACGAAGAGTTCCGTCAGGATTGTTTGGAGAGGTCACCACCTCTATGTAAGGTTTGTTTTCATCATACAGAGCAGCATCACCAGCCCATTGAAACATCCTTGAATGCATTATATTAATTGCATTTTTGTACTCCTACAAAGTAAACTTAACCACAATGTTAATCAACCTTCTAGTAGCCATCAATAAATCAACATTATGATCACGTTGAAAATTGTGGTTAATCATATGATTGAATTAACCACAATTTTAGCCGAGAATTGAATTAATCATCTACTCAACTGAATTAATCACATTTTTTCCTCGTATGATGTACGAAAAATGGATGTATATATAAATTAAAAAAGGGTTGAAATGTGAATTAACATTAATATATAAATTAAGAAAGAAATGTCACCGAATAATAAGGAGCAGCAGCAACAACATTGATGGGGTGATTAGGAACATCTGAAGGAGAAAGAGCAAACAAAGCAGCTTGGAAGAGATGAGAAGAACCATTTGCAACAACTATGTATTTATCTTTGGTATTAGCATTCCCAACCAAATGGTGAAGTCTCTCTATTTCATCCCTTAGTTCTGGTAACATGAACCAACACATGTTGCTAGAATCACTGTAGTAACTCATCAACTCCCATCCTTTAATCACCACAGTACATTCATCACTCATCTGCTTCCAGTATGATCCAAATGCCAATGGATCACCCCTGTTAATTGCACAATCATATATACATCATCATATATCAACACTACTATTTTATTATTATGATACAAAAATTGAAAGGTTATATAATACAAAAATTAAAATTTTGCTTAGCAGTATTTCATTTTATATATAAACATAACCTTTTGTTTTATTTTATAACAAAATTTGAAGACCTATGGAGTAGAAGTATCAGTCTTCGACACCGACACTACACATATATCCAACACGGATATGTGTTGGACATAATAAAACACTTTCAATGATGTTACATAGTTTAATGCGTTCAATCTGATTATTATGTGGTACTAAATATGAGAAATAGATTCTTTTCATTGATACGTGAGAAATGTAAAATCTAGACTCTAGAATAAATAAAAAACAGATTAGATGAACTTTTAATATGAAAATTGGAAGCAAATTTTTGAAAGGAGAGATTTAAAAAAAATGATAGATAGATAGAATTCATTTCTCATATGATAATAGGTATAATATATAAATATTTCAACAAACAATGAGCATGACACAATAAAATATGATCAATAACTCAAATCAATGAAAAAAATGAAATTAATCTATGATATTAGTAGCACTAATATATAATGAAGTGAAAAAAAATGATTACTTCTGAGCATCAATGATGGAATTGGGTGGAAGAGTAGAGAGGGATATTGTTGTGCCATTGGAGGAAGGAAAACAATTATTGTTGATAGAATCAGAAGGAGAAGAAGACTTTGCTACCACCATGCTTGCTTGATTATGTTCTAGATTGATTACACTCTTTGTGTATGATCTCTTGAATATGGTCTTGAGTTATATATTATAACCCCTTAATTATGATGATGTTAGCATACGAAGAGAGATAAGGATTAATGCATAAATTGTGGCTTTTATTAATTGTCTTCTCTGTTTTATTTTCCATCTTTTCCAAGAAGGATTCTTCTCATGAAATGAAACCGTTGTTTCTCTTATACTACCTATCTATACAACTTGTAACTCACCTTTTGGTATAGTGTACCCTCTTTTTTTCTTGGGTCTTGCTAACGAGTGCACCAGGTGCACTCTTTAAGCATACTATTTAAAGAAATTATTTATTGAAAAAGTTAAACAGCACAATTTTCAATGCGTTGACTTTATACAAATTCTATAAAAACTTACTATTTAAAGGGCTTAAAGAGTGCACCGGGTGCACTTTTTAGCATTTGCCTTTTTTCTTTTACATCGGAAAATGGTATAGTGTACCCTCTTTTTTTTTTTTTTTACATTGGAAAATGGTATAGTGTACCCTCTACTCTACTATATATCTATTTATTTTGGAATGAAATACTAAATTTTTTTCTGAAATTTTAAAATTTGTCAAATATTTTTTTAAAATTCAGAAATAAGCAAATAACTTCTTGAAATTGTAAAACCAATCAAATTATCCTCTGCTCCGTTTACTCCGTCTATTTTGATGATATAGACGTTAACTGCATACGTGATACTTGCTAACGTGGCGCCACATCACGTGCGGAAAGGGAATTGATCATGATACACATCCATAGATAGTTTAATAAGGGACGTTAATATATAGATGATATATTTTTTAGTCAGGTAGTTTAATGGCTAAAATTCTTATTTATAAAGTTAGATAAGCGAACATACTAAAATTCGAATTTACCCAAATGGTGTTGTTGAGGGGTTGGAGCTCATAACTATGGGTCGAAGGTTCGAACCTCACCTCAAACATGGAACAACTTTAAATTTTTGGACAAGCTATCTCACCTTTTCCAATCTAACGAGGGGTTAGTTACTGCGTCGGCGGTGGATAACCCAGTTTCGATAAAACAAATAGTTAAATTCGAACTTCAACGTCCTTACCAATGTGTGTTAAATTCTTAATATACTGATTGATTGGCCTTACTTGTTTGTCTTCCGGAAATGATATTAATTATTTCTATATTAAGTTTGTCTTTCTTTTGTGATCGGTTTGTGATTTATTCCTTTGCGATCGGTTTGTCATATACAGTATGTATCACTGCCTTATTTGGTTGCATCCTTATAGATGTTTATAAAAAAAAAATTATACATTTATATTAAGCTTTTATTAATGAAAGAAAGCTAAGAGAGAAATAACAATAAGTATTAAACTTAATTATAATCCGGGAAAAAAGTATAAGAGATACTTTATTCAGCCCATTCAAAACAACAAGAGGAAGAACCTAAAACTTAAAACAGCATAGAGTTTATAGACAACTAATACAACTATACAAGCAATCTCTAGCTTGCAAGTATTTCAAACCAAAAACGCTATCCAAATTGGTTTTATTTTAAAAATAGCATGCATGTATTTAATTCTTTTTTTATTGTTTATAAAACAAACAATTTTTTTTTCCAAAAAAAAAACTCTTTTTATATTGTTTACAAAGCAAAAGCAAGACAGAAAAAAAAACGAAAGGCTAAATTCTATGGAATCAAATTTTGGAATAATGTGTGTGGGGGGTAGCTCAACTGATTAAGCTGACCAGTTGAGCTAAGGGTTAAGAAGCTATTGAAGGTTCATGGTTCAAATCCTGACAAAAGAGATTGTAATATATTAGTATTTACTAACAACTAACATTGCCTATCAACAGAAAAAAATTAGGAAGAATGTGTTTATCAAAAAAAAAATCGGAAGAATGTGCAAAGAATATTCATCATTAGAAGAAGCGCCTAATCTAGCAAAAGAAAAAAAAAACACAATTGTTTTCTTTTATGTTTTGAATCAAAGTTGCATACTTGTGGAACTTTGGGGTTGACTCATGAAGAATTTTAACACAAAGAAGAGAATTTGAATAACAAGTCACATCAACAAAATTAGATCTTACTAGACAAAGACCATGAAATAAAACAGTTAATTCAGCAAAAAAATTATCAAAACTCTGTGAAGACTGTAATTTTTCGCCAAGCAATACCTCATTCACTCTCTTAACAACCCTAGTTGCAGCATCAATGCAATGTAAGAATTTTTAGGTCATTATTTAATGTGTTAGGGTCATTATATATAGTTAAATTTAAGTGGTCTATTTAGTATAAAGTTTATGACTAAGAATATAATTTTCATAAAAATTATTGTGTAGATGCTATAAGTATTATTTCTATTTTTATGATGGGCAAAAATCTGAAAAAATAATCATGAGTCATGTCTTTTTATGAAAGGACATGTTATAGAAAGAGAAGATAAAGTTTAAGGAATCTACAATTGAAAGATCACAATTTAATAGATTCAGACGTTTCAAGATATTATGGATTCTTCAACTGTGTTGATCTGAAAGACCAAACAACAATAACACTAATCATAATTATGAATTCAGGTACGCTTCCGCTTATGACCAAACAACAACAACACTAATCGTTAATTATAGATATATTTCTAGTGGTATATTTTTGGGCCAGTTTGATGTCTTCTCTGGTGGTCTGGAGCTGAGGTGTGTCTATCTAAGAATGAGGTTCGAAGTAGATCTATATTAGGTGGTGTATGTTTTGATATTTTTCATTAGGCTGGTGTTCTGATTATATACGGCACATTTATTTTGTAGTTTCCTTTTTATTAGTCTTTGTTCGTCTTGTGCTGAGATCTAATTATTATTAATAATATATTTTCCGTAAAAAAAAGACTATATATATATATATATATATATATATATATATATATATATATATATATTCTCTACTATATAGATTATTGTACTTCATGGCCACACTATCAATCTTGTTAAATATTTTATGGTAAAGTTAGCAGATAAATTAAAATTGTGCCCTTTTAAAAATAAGAGATCAAAATTTTAAAATTAAAAAATAAATGAGTGAAAATCTTAAATCAACGATGACAAAATACTAAATTAGTTGCGTTAACGATGACAAAACACTAATATTTTGTATTATATTCTTAGTATTTGTCTACTTTATTATTTTCCCCCTTCTTTTATTTTGATAATCAAAAATTGTATTATAAAGAGTATAGGATGCTCAACCCTTGCAATACAAGAGAACTCCAATGAAAAATTGAAAAAATTTCATATTAATTAGTCCATGTTTTTAAGTCGATGTGTAATTTTAAATGATTAATTTGCAACCATATTTAGAACATTTTTAACGTTCCTAAAAAAAGTGCACAAAATTTTCAATAATTATTTTTAAAATTTAAATTCAATTCGTCTCATTTTCAAATTAAAAAAAAATATAAATAAACTTTTTATACCATTTTAAAACACGTTTGAAAAAATTCAATAAAAATCTTACAAGTTTAAAAATAATTAAAAATTTAAAAATATAATGGTCTAAAATTACATGCATAAATTTTTTATCGGGACGAAAAATATGTCAATTTTTTCTCCCTTATAATAATAAACTTTGCTTATAAAAAATAAAAGTTTGATTATTGGTCAAGAAAAAACATAACATAAATCATATTAACTACATATTTGTGGATATGATGTACTCTCAAAAAGAAAATCCGTTGTAAACAACATGAAAATTATTATGAACCTGCCCTCTAATCTTGATCCATCGTGTACATCATAATGACATAAATCTTTCTTTTTAATTAATTTTTTTAGTATATACATGAAATGATAAATCATTGAAAATTTACAATATAAAATGGAGTATACGAACTTCTTACTTGTCAATTTTTACATTTTCTGCCTATTGAACATGGATTTGTGGAGTTTTCTAATTAATTTTACTCATTATATTATGGTAACTAAATTTTGGTCATTTAGAAGTATTTTTAACATTTTTTTGGTACTAATAAAATAAATGTTTAAATGGTTATTTTTATGTATTAGTTAATTATAATATCCTTCTCTATTAGTCCCCGTGAACTTAGCTCATTCAGTAGGAACAATGCACATAATGTACAGGGACCAGGATTTATATCGTAGAACACCCACTTGTTCATCTTTAAAGGTGAAATTCTAGCCACTAGACTATCTATCAAAAAATATGTTTAATTTGTAGAGTGTTTCGAGGGGGAATGCAAGGTAAGACTTACCTGCAAATGTTTTCATTCTACCGTTGCCCCATCAATTTTTGGTTCACGGTGTTGTTTCTTGGATTCTGATGGGCCAATCACTTATGATTCGAGAACAGGAGTTAGCGTCTAGTGGCACCTTTTGGGTCGGGTTGATGTCTTCTCTTGTGGTCTAGAAGTTGATGAGTGTCTTTCAAAGAATGAGATTAGAAGTAGACCTATATTAAGTGGTGTATGTTTTGGTATTTTTCATTGGGTTGTTGTTCTGCTTTTATACGGCACATTTGTTTAGTAGTTTTTTTATTATTGGTCTTTGTTCGTCTTGTGTTGAGATCTAATTATCTATACGTAATATATTTTCCGTAAGCAAAAAGACGTATATTCTCTATTATATAGATTATTGTACTTCATGACCACACGATCAATCTTGTAAAATATTTTATGGTAAAGTCAGCAGTTAAATTAAAACTGTGCCATTTTAAAAATAAGAGATCAAAATTTTAAAAATAAATGAGTGAAAATCTTAAATCAACGATGACAAAACACTGAATTAGATGCGTTAATGATTTTTTTAGCAGTAAAAATAGAAATTTCAAGATATTTAATTCATGGATTATAAAATAACTTAAGTACAAAACTTATTCATGCATAAACAATTTGCATGGCTTTTATTACTGCATTTCTATGAAGATTAACTGTATAATTAAGTTATGTTATATGTCTTAATCGAATTTAATCCTACATGACACTTAATCTATTATAATATCACAAAATGATTTGTGTAACTAGCTAGAGCTATATAATATATCACATTGTTAATTTGAAGGTGTCCAACATCATTCTCTTTTAGCATTTGACAACCTTGTACACAATTCTATGAACTCATCATTTGTACCAATCATGCTAACTCTAACATACTTTGCATCGACACCAAATCGCTTACCACCTCTTACACGAATCTTCAGTTTTTCCAAATAACTTTCACCATCGTCTATGTCATCCACGCACTTCAACCAAGCAAAAGCTGTATGGAAAAATATATACATTCAATTAATTCATTTTTTTCTTCACATTATTAGCTATGGAAAAAAAGTAACTACTAGAAGTTTCTAAAACATTGACATTGTTTTTATCAAATTTATTTTCGAGGTCCGAAACAACAGTAACACATGTAATCCGTCCAATTAATTCATTCCTTTTATTTTTAATTACGGTGTGCTGATGCATTATATTTGTATCGTGTCCGATACACGTGCATGTGTGAGTGCTTTAGAAGTGGAAATACATTACCAGGATATTGCTCAGATAGGTCCTTTGTGAAGTGACAATATGATGTTGGATACTTGGACAAGGTAAAAACCTTGCTTTTCTTAATTGCTCCCTTAAATATCTCCCATCTTTCTTTCATTAGTCTTTTGTTATAATCAAAAAAGAGGTGATTGGATTCAACGGACTTTAAATTTTGGGAACCATCACAAATCACTTCAATTATCTTAGCTGCTCGAATTTGAGATTCTCTTGACACGCCAATGGAGTTCAGTTGGATGAATCTTATCATCTTCTTAGCAACTTCAATGTCCTTCACAAATGCCCACCTTAATATCAAAATAAAAGTACAAATTTAGCAAAAGAAATTATGTACATCTGTGATGAGTTTACTAGATGCTATCTATCTTAGAACTTGAGTAAGACAACTAACTTGCTAGTGGTAATTTGATGGCTAATGAGCAAAAGGATTTAATATAAACTATGATCATAGTATATCAAAATTAGGGTTGTACCTAACACAACCATACAAAGCTGGTTTGACAAAAGTATCACAAAATGAATAAATTTAACTATATGAATAGTTGTAAATTATGGTCCGCAATTGTAGCCCAAAATTACAACGAATTTAAGCTTTCCGCAACGACATTGCTAACACAATTGCGACTGCATAGACCATTTTTACCACCATTTTATAACACTATAAAGTTTCAATGAAAAATTACAATTGCGGCAACAAATGTAACAGAATAAGATCAGTCTCAGAAACTCACCCGATACGAGAACCACCATGACCAGTACATTTAGAGAGTGTGAAGAGCATAACATCATAGTCAGCCTCATAAGTAATTGGAGTGTATTGTGGCCAGTAATAGGCTAATAAGTCATAAATAACTTTCCCTTCAACATTAGAGCCCACTAGCGGCACACGAAGAGTTCCATCAGGGTTGTTTGGGGAGGTCACAACCTCTATGTAAGGTTCATTTTTCTTATACAAAGCAGTATCACCAGCCCATTGAAATAACTTTGATTGTAATATGTTAGTTGCGTCTTGGTATTCCTACAAATTAAACATAAACACATTCTTAGGTAATTGTTCAATCAAACACTAATATGTCGCAATTTATTTTGCGAATTAGAACAAGCCATTTGAAAAACTAATTTTTTGTATTTTATCACTCGTCCGTCGGATTAATCAAAAGGAAAAGAAAAATGTTGGAGTGACTAATCAATAGGATTTTAAGAATTAATTTTAAAATCATTAATACGACATTTCAATTACAATTTAAAATTGTGTGTATTATTGTGAAATAGTTAAACAATCCTGAATATTAAGTAACAAATTAAATTAGCGTAAATATTAAATAAGGTTGCAAGCATAATTGAAGTGAAAGAAAGATTACCGAGTAATAAGGAGCAGCAGCAACAACATTAATGGGACGATCAAAGGTTTGTGAAGAAGAAAGTGCATACAAAAGAGCTTGATAGAGTTGAGAAGAACTTGTTCCTAACACTAAATACTTATCTTTTGTATCAACATTACCAACCATATTGTGGAGTCTCAAAATTGCATCACTGATTTCTGGCACCATGTACCAACATAAGTTATTTGCATCACCAATGTAACTCATAAATTTTTCTCCTTTGATCTCCACGGTACATTTATCACTCACCTTCTTCCAATATGGTCTAAATGCTACTGGATCACCCCTGTTAATTTTTCCTCATTAAATCAACTTGAATTTGAAAAACACATACATATATTAAATAAAAATATATACAATTGTATAGTATTAGTAAATAAAGTAAATAATTTTTATGATATAAGAGTTATGATTAATTGACGATATAAAATTTTATAAGTTGATATTGTATATGAATTAAAATTAAAAATTCTATATATAATAACAACAATAATAATAGCAAAGGAAAATAATACTAGAATTTGATAAAGGAGGTGAAAAGAAATATAAAAATTACTTCTCAACATTGATAAAGGAATTGGGTGAGAAAGTGGAGACGGGTATTATGCCATTGGAGTAAGATAGTGGAGAAGAACCATTATTAGTAGCCACCACCATAGTTTAATATGCTCTTTAATTGTTTTGTTGATGATGAAAGATGTCTCCCTATCAATCTTGGTTGTTTTTTGTTTATATTTAGGTTGTGCTGGGTGCGTACATATATATAAGTGTAAATCATGAATGTTGGAACGAATTATAAAACCCAATGTTACAATTTCTTATTTTGATAATAACTCAAAATTAGAATATAAAACTTAGTTACCATTTTAAGTGAATATAAAAATGAATCTATTTTTTCAAAAACTAAATAAATTGAATCTATATATTTTTGTATAGGAGGTGAATGAACCCAATCAACACTAATATTTTGTAGTTTATTCTTAGTATTTGTCTACTTTATTATTTTCCCCCTTCTTTTTTTTGATAATCAAAAAATCTATTATAAAGATTGTAGGATGCTCAACCCTTACAATACTAGAGAACTCCAATGAAACAATCTCATATTAATTAGTCCATGTTTTTAAGTCGATGTGTAATTTTAAATGATTAATTTGCAACCACATTTAGAACATTTTTAACGTTCCTAAAAAAAGAGCACTAAATTTTAAATAATTATTTATAAAATTTAAATTTAATACATCTCATTTTAAAATTAAAAAAAAATTGTAAATAAACTTTTTATACCATTCTAAAACACGTTTGAAATAATTCATTTAAAATCTTACAAGTTTAAAAATAATTAAAAAAATAAAAGATATAATGGTCTAAAATTATATGCATAAATTTTTCATCGGGACGAAAAATATGTCAATTTTTTTTCCCTTATAATAATAAACTTTGCTTATCAAAAATAAAAATTTGATTATTAATTGGTTCAAGAAAAAACATAACATAAATCGTATAAACTACATATTTGTAGATAGGATGTACTCTCAAAAAGAAAAACCATTGTAAACAACATGAAAATTATTATGAAGTTGCCCTCTAATCTTGATCCTTTCGTGTACATCACAATTACATAAATCTTTCTTTCTAATTAATCTTTTTTTCGTATATACATGAAATGATAAATCATTGAAAATTCACAATATAAAATGGAGTAAACGAACTTCTTACTTGTCAATTTTTACATTTTCTGCCTATTGAACATGGATTTGTGGAGTTTTCTAATTAATTTTACATTATATTATGTTAACCATATTTTGGTCATTTAGATGTATTTTTGATTCCGTAAAAAAAAAAAAAAAAGTATTTTTGACATTTTTTTGGTACTAATAAAATAAATATTTAAATCGATAAAATTTCGAGTTGATACACTGTAAGTAAATTAGAGATAACTCTCTGTGTGTAAACGCATTTTGTGTGAAACCTAAACCACTGAAAATAAGACACAATTTGACACGAGTTAGGCTTTGGAATCATGAAATTTCGTTAAGTATAATTAATGAAATTATGTGTTCAAGTTGATGAAATAACTTTGTCCTGATTTTGGACCTGGCAGCGATGTTTCTGCCGTATCTCTCTCCTTGTAACTTTGTTTGGATTGATTTCTAAAGCTATGGAAAGCTAACGTAAAGACGGTTGTTTGATACCAGCCTCGTGAGATTTGATGGAGAAATGAATTCTATGCAAATTTTTGAATAATTCGTGTTTGGACAGAGCTGCACTTAAATGGTAAGTTCTCACTCTCTGTAACTCTGATTTGAATTCTGCTTGTGGGTATGGATAGCTAACACAATCCTGGTCAGTGTGGCACCAGTTTTTTAATTTTTGAATGAAAAACGAGTTCTGGGTACGAGTTTAAAGTTGGAAGTCAATAGCAAATTTATGCAGAAAGATCAGTCACAGTATTTCACATTTGAGCGGCCCAATCAGATGATTGTTAAGCGAGCAGAATGGCTCGGTACTACAATTCATTTCAGGTGAGTTCCTTTATATATTTTGCCTACCAAATGGGTAGTATATGAATCCCATAATATGGTATAGATTTAGTCTTAACTATTAGATTCTTGCAAGGAGCAAGATTCATCATATAAGATTAGACATGAAATTTGAATAGTTTAGCTCTAGGTATTTACGGAAAATTCTTAGTTCGGTTATCATAATGATATAGGTAAAATGATGAGCTATAATAAGCTCCCTAATGTTAAGATATGTTGTTTGAGAATGCATTATAAGGTAGAAGTGATTTGGACTGATTTTATGAAGTTTAAAATGAAAGTAGTATACGAAATTGCAGAGAAAAACATAATTTTATATGTACGAATCGATTGATGGTGATCCTCTAGTCCCATGAATCGATCGATGCATTTCCCCCGGGAACCATGAATGGATTGACACCGTTAAAAATGGTAAAATTATTTATTGTGAAAACCCAAATGACGTCTACTATGTATGCCTATACCCCTTAGTTCTCAAATACGATTTTTAACATTTAAATAACTCTAAAAAGGTTGAGTATTATAAGTTTAGCATGTAACTCAACAAGATAGGACCTGTAAAGATAATAAGTACATGAGATGATAAAGTATGATGATTAGGATTGATCAAAAGGAGTGGGTTTTGGACCCGCAAAGAAGTGGCCTTTGGACCACATTTCTGAAACGATAATTGCCAGAATATAAAATGAAATGATAATTAAATGTGAGATGCTGAGCCATAACTTGATATGATAGGAATTTGGCCAGGAACGATGGGGAATGATTCAAGATACTCTCACCTTGAATTATTCCGTAAAAATGACCAAGATAATTTATTGTGTGTTCAACGACTTTATTATGACTGAAATGAATTGTGAATGAATGTTACTAATGATCAATCCTAGAATGTTATAGAATGAGAAAAATGATAGATTCCCCGATGAATACTGATTGAGTTAGTAGTTTCCCAAAATCTTGATCAGTGAGATTAACAAGTACAAGGTGGTGACTAACCGAAGCACGTAGCTTCACTTAGAGGATGCTAACACCCTAAGATATGTGGACCTCACAAGCCAATTAGTCTCATCCAATTCCCTTTAATATTTTTTCAGATAACAAGTTAAGCAATACAAGATATGAAGTGAGCTATAGTTCGAGCCATGGTGAAGATATTGGAAGTTATTAAATATTCTTGTATTGTTTAACTTAGTTGGGTTATGAGTTTGTATTCGAAATCACTTTCCGCTGTACATTTGATACTACTTGAAATAAGTGTTTGTTGTATACGGTAGTTGAATTATAAATTTATATAGTTTTAATATATCCGGGTTCAATTATTTATGTCTCATTCGATATTCTAGATAAATTGACGTGGGATGTTATAATAATCGATCAACCACTTTATCACAACTTTTTATATAAAAAACCTAAATTTTAAAACACTAAACCATGGATTTTATTATTGATTATCTTAGTGTTGTTTCAAGGTTGTTGAAAGATTTATCGCTATTATACATATTTAGTTTGATGTTTTGGATTTTTTTTATTTTTCTTAAAGTATTTTTTGATCGTTGAGTGAGTGGTACAAAATAAAAAATTCAAGAGGTGCATAATGCAAAACACATAAGGATATTAGTGCAAATTTCATAGGGGGTGCAGTGCACCCCCTCAATTTTCTTAAATATTTTATGGTAAAGTCAGCAGTTAAATCAAAATTGTGCTATTTTAAAATAAGAGATCAATTTTAAAAATAAAAAATAGATGTGCGACAATTGTAAATCAACGATGAATAAAGACTAAATTAATTGCGTTAAAGATTTTTTGAGCGGTAAAAATAGAAATTTCAAAACGTTTGAATCTTAGATTATAATCTATGAAAATTAACCGTATAGTTAAGTTCCATGTCTTAATCTTCATTCATCCTATAGGAGACATAATCTATTACAGATATCCTAAAATTATTCATTTAACTAGCTAGCACTATATAACTTATTGTTTGAAGGTGTCCAACATCATTCTCTTTTAGCATTTGACAACCTTGTACACAACTCTATGAACTCATCATTTGTACCAATCATGCTAACCCTAACATACTTTGCATCGACACCAAATCGCTTCCCACCTCTTACACGAATCTTCATTTTTTCCAAATATTTTTCACCATCCTCTATGTCATCCACGCACTTCAACCAAGCAAAAGCTGTATGAAAAAAATATAAGGACAATTGGAAAAATATAATTATTGGAAGTTTCTGAAATATTGACATTTTTCATCGAATGTATTTTTTATGTTCGAAATAACACTGACACATATATGATACATTCAATTAATTCATTCTTTTCACAATACTAATTATGGTGTTGATGTGTTTTATGTGTGTCGTGTCTGATAAATGTGTATGTGTCAAAGCTTCAAAAATGAAAATACATTACCAGGGTATTGCTCAGACATGTCCTTGGCAAAGTGACAATAGGATGTTGGATACTTGGGCAAAATAAAAACTTTGCTTTTCTCGATAGCTCCCTTAAATATCTCCCACCTTTCTTTCATTAGTCTTTTGCTATAATCAAAAAAGAGGTGATCAGATTCAGCGATCTTTAAATTTTGGTAACCATCACAAATCACTTCAATTATCTTAGAAGCTCGAATTTGAGATTCTCTTGACACGCCGATGGAGTTCAGGTGGATGAATCTTATCATCTTCTTAGCAACTTCAATGTCCTTCACAAATGCCCAACTTCAGAGCAAAATAAAAAAAAATACAAACTTAGCATATAATATGGAAAGCCATTATATACAAATGTGATGAACTTTCTAGATTTTGTTTGTCTCATAAATTTAGTTGGACAAGTGCTTCACTAGCGGTATCTAACAGCAGATGACCAAACATATTTTGAATTAACTTTTACAGTATTATCAAAATTAGGCTTGGGTCTAACACAACTCATACAAAGCTAGTTTGACAAAAAGTAATAAATAGTAAATAAATTTAACTATATGCATAGTTTTAAATTGTAGTCTGCAATTGCAGCTCAATATAACAACGATTTTGAGGTTCTGCAGCAGTATTGCAATTGCAATTGGAGTACTTAAATTATATTTGCCACCAATATTATCACAATATAAAGTATCAAAGAAAAATTGCAACTATGACCGCAAATGTAATATAATATGATCAATCTCACAGACTCACCCGATACGAGAACCGCCATGACCGGTGCATTTAGAGAGTGTGAACAACATTATATCATGGTCAACCATATTAATAGGAGTGTATTGCGGCCAATAATAGGCCATGTCATAAATAACTTTCCCTTCAACATTAGATTTCACTACTGGCCCACGAAGAGTCCCATCAGGATTGTTTGGGGAGGTCACAACCTCTATGTAAGGTTCATCTTTCTCATATAAAGCAGCATCACCAGCCCATTGAAATAACCTTGATTGCAAGATATTAGTTGCTTCTTGGTATTCCTATAAATTAAAACATAAACACATTCTTAGATCAAGCCATTTTAAGAACTAATTATGAATTATAGAAATCGAATTTGAAATGTTTTTATTCATAATTAAAATCTCCTACTATTAAGAATGTTGGTAGGACTAGAATCAATGATTCGGATTGTGTTACTGGGAACATATGCTAATAAAATAATTATAATATGTTGTGTAAAGAGGAAGTTACTCAAAAGAAATGGATATATTTGATGCAGAAATTGGACCAAATAAAAATAAATCTAAGTCAACACATAAGTCAAATGATATCATGTCATAATTTATACATTTGAAGTTAAAACATGAGTCAAATGATGTCATGGTAATTATTACACCTTTACAAAACTATTATAAGCAAAGAGCTATCTTTAAATTTATTGAATAATTGAGTAATATCGAAATACGATTAAATACACCAATTATTTAATAAAGTTAATTTTATTTTAAAAAAATGATTACCGAGTAATAAGGAGCCGCTGCAACAATATTGATGGGTCGATGAGAGGATTGTGAAGGAGAAAGTGCATACAAAAGAGCTTGATAGAGTTGAGAAGAACCTGTTCCTAACACTAAATACTTATCTTTTGTATCAACATTACCAACCACATTGTGGAGTCTCAATATTGCATCACCCATTTGTGGCACCATGTACCAACATAAATTGTTGGCATCAGCAATGTAACTCATAAATTCTTCTCCTTTGATCTCCACTAGACATTTATCACTCACCTTCTCCCAATATGACTTAAATGCTACTGGATCACCCCTGTTAATTTTTGCTCATTAAATCAACTTGCATCTCAAAATCATATACATTTTTGTTGGTACAACATTCATATAAAATGTGTAAAATGATACACTATCTATCTAAAATATTTTTCAATGTCAATAAATTACGATAATTTATATGTGTGATCTTAAAAGTAGTTGGAAATAAACTAAATAATTTGTATGATCTAACAATTATGATTAATAAACGGCGTAAAAAGTTTATAAATTGATAATATGTATGAACTAAATTCTAATAGTAACAACAACAAAAGCATAGGAAAGTAATATGAAATGAAAACATAAGGCGAAAAGAAATATGAAAATTACTTCTCAACATTGACAAAGGAATTGGGAGAGGCAGTGGAGAAGGGCATTGTTGTGCCATTGGAATAAGATAAAGGAGAAGAACCATTATTAATAGAGGCCACCATACTTTAATATGCTTAATTTTCAATTGTTTTGTAGATGATGATGATGGGTGTCTCACTATCACTCTTGCTTGTTTTTTGTTTTTATTTAGGTTGTGTTGTGTGCATAGATATGTATATATAGAGAGGTGGTAGTTTTGTATGTGAAAGAGATGAGTAAATCATGACCGTTGAATTAAAGTCATAAGAGTCAAAATTAGAATTACTTTTTTAGATGATAAGTCAAAATTAGAATATAAAATCGAGTAATTACCATTTTCAGTGAATATAAAAATGAATCTACTTTTTCAAAAAAAAAAAAGTAACAATGAATCTAGATATGTTTGTGTGGGAGGTGAATGAACCCAAATTCAACACTAATTTTTTTTTAATATTTGTCTCATTTATTATTTTCCCATTTAATGAATGTGAAACTATTTTTGTTCTTATCATATTTGTTTTCAAAAAAATATTTGACCACCGGCATGAGAAGGATAAACACGCTGACATCTAAATACATCGGATAATAATCATATAATTTTTTTTTACTTTAAAAAAAAATTCCTCTTTAAAAAATTATTAAAATTCATTTCATATTTCTACACAAAGGGTGATTTATTTTTTTCACTATAAAATATTTATGCACGTAGTTTTAGTGCCCGTTTGGCCCGCCTTATTTTCTACTTTTCTATTTAGCTTAAACGAAATAGAGAAGTATAAAATTGAATTTAGCCATATTTCTTTTTAAAAGTATTAGAGAAATAAACTAAAGAATTAAAAAATAAAAAAAAGTAGAATCAAACATATTTTTTTCCTACTTTACTATTTTTAAGGAGAAGAAAAAAGGTAGAAAATAAGTCCGGCCAAACGGGCACTTAGCCTCTATTGTTAAGTTAACACATACATTTAAATAATTATTTTATAAATATATTTAGAATGGAGTATTTAAAAAAAATTAAGAAATAAAGATTAAAATTTAATTTTTAAATCAAAATTTTTGTTACTCTATCTTTTAAAATTTATATTTAATTCATCTAATTTTAAAAAATTCTAAAGTAAGTAAATAAACTTATTATATTATTCTTATTTTTATAATAACTTTTTATATTCATCTAACTGTTTCACTCTGTTTCCACCGTCGTTTTGGGGGTTTTTTTTCGAAATCGCGGCCTTCCTCCGCCGGAGGTGGTTGCGGTTTGGTTGCTAATACATTGGTTGCTGCTTTGCGTTTCTTGATCTGTACTATCGGTTTAAGACAATGTATGTGGTAGAATATTTTTGAGACATTGTCACATGTTGTAGGCCGTGCATTCAATTAATAGAGGATTGGGAGCATGCTAATTCTGTTCGGCAAAGGCATCATATTAATATTAGGGACTCTGCTTCAGGCAGCAACACTGGTTTAGACAGCAAAACCCGTGATGAGAAGGTATAAGCGTAATATTGATGCGTCATTTTCATCTCGACAAAACAGTGTAGGAATCAAAATGTGCATTCGGGATGATGAAGGATGTTTTGTGTATGCTAAGACCATGTGGTTGTCTCCAATTTTCAATGTGGATATTGGAGAGGCGTTGGGACTTCTTCATGCTCTTATTTGGGTGCGGGAGTTGCAACTTGAAAAGGTAGATTTTACTCTTGATTTGAAAATAGTAGTGGTTGATTACTTCCATAAAGGGGGAACAATGTCATTGAATTTAGGGATGTGTTGTCTAAATGTAAGTGTATTCTCTCTTTTTATTTTGAAAACTCTTATGTTAAGACAATCAGATAACAAATATTCCCTCCAGTCTTATATATAAGAAAAGATTCTCTTTTTAGATACATTAAGAACTTGATGTATCTAGTCAACAATATAGACTAGATACATCAAATTATCAATGTATCTAAAAAGTAAATTGTTTCTTATATATAGAACCGGAGGGAGTATTTTAGCAAAGGTAGTCACATCTATATAGTTAACCTAAAAGATGTGGTAGAGCGGTTGGGGTTCATTCTCTCTTAACCAAGGGTCATCCTCCCTTAACCAAGGGTCTAGGGTTCGATCCTCACCTTAGGTATGGAGCAGGTTTAAATCCTTGGGTCAGCTATCCCACCCATCGAAGTGTCTCTAATGAGAGATTAGTCATTGCGTTTGGCGGTGATACCCCGGTCTCGACAAAAAAAAGACATCTATAGTTAGTTTCCATGTATATTGATGTATCAATGTGTATTACACTTGATTATAAATGAAGTGTTACAAGCATCCTTTGTTAAATAAAAAATAGTATTTGTGTCGCAATTCCGACTTCGTAACTTTTAGGTAAACATTCTCATGACAAATCTAAATATTGGATCAATTGCCAAGTTTTAATTAGGTACCTTATTGATCAATTTTAGAAGTAAACATATCCCAATTGACTATTCAAGCAAGCAGTTTGGGCCATTTACAATTGCTTTCTTTGGACCTAACCTGTTTTGTTTTTTTTTTGGACCTAGCCTGATATACTATGAAAAACTAACAAAATTATTTCTATACTTTAATGAATTTATTATTAATATGGTAATTTTGTGTTCTTAATCAAGCAAAGTATTATGGTTTGAATAATGAAGAAAAGTGTGTACAATGTTATGAATGTGAAACCAGGTGTTCCCAATTTCATTTACACCCACTAGTATAGATAGTGGACATTCCACGTACATGCTACTTATGAATTTTCAAAAGCACAAGAAAAATTAAATAAAAATATAATAATTTTACTAAAATATAACTATAAACTTTAAAATCGTCTCATATTACAATTCATCTCAGATTTCTATATGTGTTGGGCCAACTATGTCATCAATTCCATTTTCTTTGACTTCATCATTTTCAAGTTCAAGGAGACTATTGGAGAGATCTTGAGCAACATTAGTACCAAAAATGTAAAATCCATAAAACAAAATAAGCAAGGAGCTTAAAAACAGCTCCACTAACAGCTGATAAATAATGTTCCATAGTCTAATCATTTTGGCTAAAGATCAACACACCCCAACATGTAAAAACCATGAAGTTTTAAAAACAAATAGCCCTCTTTTATCTTCAACAATCCACAAAATAAGGCTTTTTCTTAGGTGGTGAAAAAAAATGAGGCTGTTTGTAGCTATTTAAAAGGTTCCATACAAATATTGTGTCAACAATGTAACCTAGCATACAAAGACACCCCACCCCACCTAACACCAAAATTTCGTCCTTATTGAAAATTATAATATATGTTATTTCACGGGGCTAATGTTGTAGTGATTACTTAATTTTTTAGTACGCAGGTGAAATAGTAAAGTTATTACAAATTCACACACATAAAGTGGAAGGATTGGAGATCAAATTCCAATCATAGACGTCCAACCTAACAAAGAAAAATTGATATATTTGATTAATAATATGAATTAAATACGAAAAACGTCAATCAATTTTTATTGACTCATTTGTTTTTTATAAAATAATCAAAGGAAGTTCTCATAAACTTAGCTTGGTTGATAAATATATTGCACGTAATGTGCAGTGATCGAGGTTCAAACTATGATACATCCGCTTGTTCATCTCTTAATATAGAATTCTAACCGCTAAACTATCTGACAAAAAAATCAAAAATTGTAAAAAAAACAAATCAAAGGAAGTATTTAACTTTAAAATAAAGTTCATCAAAATTGAATTGCTATAAAAATGAGCCAGGAATAGATAAAAGCCCACAGCCTCATCCTATATTCTATATTTTGTTCCCACATTTGCCTCCTTTCCTACCGAATAATATAGGTAACCAATACCCAATGGTACCTAAGATTCTGCCAACTTTTATTTACCTTTCTCTAAATTTAGTTACTACCACTCATTTAGTAAAAATTGTGATTAACATATCAACTATATACATATTCAAAAAGTTATTTTAGGTGGACTTATTGTTATAAGTCGGTTTTGTAGGATAAAATTTGGCTAAATTCTCAATTTTTAGATTGTATCAGAACCTCCCAAAATTTGTTGGATCATATGCTATCAGACAACATATCATTTGCATCAACGCTCTAAGCCCAATAGTATTCGGCGTGAGGGGTGTATTAAAGAGTGTCACATCAAAAGTGAGATGACATTTTCAGGCTCTTAAAAAACTTTACACATAAGGCTGATGCCTTCTCTAGTTGGTCTAACACAGACAACATATTAAATGAAGGAAAAGTTGTTGGTCTACAACATTCACCATTGGTAGACTGGTAGTTAAGAAGAGTATAAAACATCCAAGGAAAGGTAGCTCGTAAGAATTAGGAAAAATAACTATGTTGTTGAATTTGTCAAAGATAAACTAATATAGTTCTCAATAAACAGGCACAGAGAACAGAAACTTTTATGATATTTCATTTCATATACTGTTACAATTGTATACATACACTATTTTGATTTGTTTGTAAATATCTAAAGCCTCTGATACCTCTCTCACAATCCTACAAGTTACAGAAAAGTATAAAAGTGAAGGAAAATGCAATATTTATATAGAATTCACATTTACAAAGGTGAAGAAGGGACATCTAATTGAAAAGAATGGCCTATATCTTGATATATAAAAGTCTGCTAGTGATTTATTTCATTAGGCAATGTTGGAAGCTTCTTTCTAAATACATGCTTTCTGCATCGTTCAAAAATACTGTCGTAGATTAAGTCGAACTGCACTCCTGCTCTCTCCCGATTAATAATGAATAATACATGATCACCTTCCACATATTTGTAGTACCTGTTCCATCAAATATCATAATTTGGTCAGTGCACAGAACAGTTTCTCAGAACAATAGATATACAAGGCGAAAATTCACAACAAATTTCAAAACCAGTAATGCAAAGAATATAGAGGTAGTTTTACAAACCAGATGCCAGGTTGCATTGGTTGGCACTCTGATTCCTTTTCCACAAAATGGTGGGGGTGTTCAATAGGGAGTCGAGGATGAGTCATTGATATTGTGTTTAGTGCTCCATCATTGTCTTGCCAGTCCTCATCCCTGCACAGACAATTACAAAACACTTAGATTATCAAGATTAGGCCTTATTTGGATAAACAGTCTAATTAGGCGATTATTATGTTATAGTGCTTATGTATAAGTCATTTCTATAACAAAAGATAAAATAAAGTCAAAATGTTACAATACAAGTTGTAATCTGTTATCATAAACTATCTTGAAAAACTTATGGATCTGTTGTAAACTGTTTCCATAAGCTCTCCCAAACAATTTCTTAAGTGCTTATATCAGTAGATAAGTTCAAATAAGTCGATCCACGCACGTCCTTAATCCATTTTATAACTGAGTATTGCTACAAGAAGGTGAAAATAAAATATATTGCTTTAAGGAACCTCACCTGTATCCTTTATAAGGGGGAGAAACATCTGAAGGATGAGTCCACTGGCTCATTTGCAATACTCTTATGAAAAGCAGGGGGTGAACTCCGAGTATGCTTGAAGGAGCTGTGACACCCATGATCTTCCTTGTTTGTTTGGTCGCGTAGCTGAAGTAGTATGTGTTAGGGAAAGTGTGAAGATTATAGTTGATTTTAATAGAGCCTTGAATTGTAAGATCAGGGAGGATCCAATCCTCGGATGCAAATGGACCTGCATTTCCCAACAGACAATCAACAAGACCCCATATACCCATCTTTCTCCATGACATGTTGAAGTGATCAAACCCAAAATTGTAGTAGTTTTTCAACCAAGCAATGTCTAACCAATCATATAGTATCACCCCAATTCGGCATAGCTGTAGCAGGCAAATAGGTTTCAATGTTTTCCCATCTTCTGGCCTGAAACAGAAGAGAGGCTAGCTTAGCACATATGAAACAATAGAGAGACACACCATATACAGAGACACCGAAAACAAGACTGACATGTCAATATTGATGATAAATAGAGAAAATTTTATAACTCAAATTCCATGTAATGTAACCATATGTGTCGGACACCAAACATGTCTTCAATCGGTGCACATGGCTTGGTAACTCACTTAACAACCATTTTCAAGCAAACAATATTATATCCAATAACTCTATATGTGTATTCTATGTTTAACAAAAAACAAAAGTTAATAAAAACTCACTGCATGCCATCGATGTACGTTCTTGTAGTCCCGTTAAATGCTCCGGATAAGGATGTGATGCTTAATACCCAGTTTTCTGAAGTGTTTTCATATCCTTTGAATGCCTGAAGACAATATGATATCAAATTATCAGCAAAAATTAAAAACCAACATAAATAAACACATAATTTTTGGTGAGCATTTCTCAATCATAATTTTGATGAACTTGTTTTTGTAAAGTTGATTTGACTCAAATTGATTTGGACATTTTTTTTCAAAATCCAAGTTTGATGTAAAAGTTCTTTTCTGTCAATCCTAGTCAAACCAAACTTTGAAGGCACAATCAATTTATTCAAAATAAACCAATCATACATATTTATACCAAAATCAAAAACTACCTTACACATTATTCAAATATGCAAGAAAAAACATAGCATTAAAACCAAAACCAACCTTATCAGCAAGCATTTGTTGCAAGACACGAACAACCTGTGCACCAGCTGAGTGCCCAACAAAATGAATAGGATGATCCTCATCCCACTCAGGATAATGCCCTGCAATGTACCAAAATAACAAAACAAAACACATTTTAATAATAAAAAACATGATTAAAATTGCTTCAAACAAGAAACATAACATGAAGATTTCCAAAAATGTTCAAACCTTGTTCATAGATTCTTCCAAACTGTGAATGTCCACATGCCTTGCTATGTTCTTCACCATAATCAACTTGACCACCTTTTAAATAATAGAACAATTCTCTAGCCCTAAGAAAACAAAATTTCACAACCCTCTTAGGAATTTTAACAAACACAAATCAAGCACAATTACACAAACAACATTAACATCAAAAACACCAAACTTTTACCTATCATAGATACTTGTTAAAGACCCTAGATCAGGAACAAGAACCCTTTCATCTTTCTTCTCTGCTCCAGCAAAATATGACAAACCACCCAACCTCTGATAAATCAAAAACACAACAACATTAATAAACAAACAAAAAAAACATCATTAAAAAACTGAACTTTTTATACAAATAATGAGAAATTATGATTACCCCTTTGCCAAAACCAAAAATTCCATGAACCAAAACAATAGGAGGAAGATGATCATCAAGTTTATCAACAAGGGTCAATTTGTCTTTTCCATCAACAACATTCAAATTAGGTTTTTGAAAATATTCATTAACAACCATTGATAGATCTCCAGCAACAGCTGAACTAAATATATAAAACCCATAAAGCAAATGAACCAATGAACTCACAAAAAGTTCCACCATTTGCAAATAACTAAACCATAATCTCAACATTTTTGCAATAATTTCTTCTTCAATCACACCCAAAAAACAAAGAACAAAGAAAAAAAGAAACAATCTTTGAAATTTTTTGAATAATAATAATAATACACAAGAGCCTTCTTATTAAAAAGAAGGCTCTTGAAGGAAGATTAAAGGGTTAAAATCAGAAAAAGTTTCAACCTTTGAAGCAGAATGAAAAACCCTTTTATTATTTTACATAAAAATCAAAAATTTTCTTATTAAGGTTAAGAATGAATGGATGAAAGTTGAATTGTGTTGTTCTTGTGTTGTGGAAATTATATATATGCGGTTTTTTTGGTTTTTTATTATTATTATTATTATTATTATTTTAATTTGGTTTATTTATTTGATAATTTTTTTATTATTTGTGCTTTGAATATGATCTTTTCCCACATTTTCTACGTTTCTTTTCTACCTCATAAATGACATTGGCCAATCACAAAGTGTTTGCCATCTGTCTAATCTTTATTTGTTATTGCATCTGACAAAACCATAGTTGTAGCATTTATTTTATCCACCATTTTAATTTCATTTTTTTTTTTACTAAAATTTTAATTTTTTTTATTGAAAGTCAAATAATAAATAAATAAATAAAATAGTATACAAAATAATATAATAGAGAAAAATTGTGTGTTCTTTTGAGCTTATCTTAGTTACTAGGGACATATTATATGTATGTGCAGAAATTGAAGTTTAAACTCTAATACGTTAATTAATTCATATTTAGTGGTGAAATTAAGGACACTAGATTATTTGACAAAAAAACTTGTATTTTTAATATGTTATTTATCTTAATGACGATTGATATAAAGAGCAATATTATTATTCATTAATAAGAGACTTAATTGAAGTTAGAGTAAATTCATGTATGGAATGATTCTAATACATTATTTGTCACTATTGTAAGAATTTTATTTAAAACTGTATCTAAAAAAAAGAATTTTATTTAAAACTATAGATGAGCATACTTTGAAGTATGAGATGAATTTCGACCAACTCGTAGGTTAAAAAAATGATGGTTTTTATCCATTTTTCTATCGTAACTTGTTGTATATATTTATTTATTGTGTCTAATTATAAGTTTTATTTCAAAAAAATTTGGTAGAAATTTCAATTTAACTTTTTCAGTTCATTATATTTAAACTTAGTTTAGATACATTTTTTATACACATACTTTAACTTTAAATTTGAAAACATAAGTGTTTTTTTTTTTGGTAAGTAAAGTAACATAAGTGTTTTCGTATGAAATGAAAATATGCCTTGGTGTTGTACTCAAAATAAATGAAAAATATGTCTAGGTAAGGAATTGATTTATAAAAAGAAAAAAATGAGTCTTAGTTTTAGATTATTTCTATATATATTTAAATTTTAACTAGAACAAGAAGAAAAAAAAAATCATAAAAAAGGCAACTTGGATTGTGACACTTGTCATTGAGTTGGCTTTGAATCCTAATTATAGTCAATGTGGGACCCACTAAAATGGACCAAAATCTAAATAAAAATAAAAATAAAAAATGTAACAAAATTAATAAAAGATAAAAAATAAAAATAAAAAGTTTCTAGTCGTTTCTATTGAGGACGAAGAAGTGTGCTGTAACAGAGCTGGAAGGTTCCTTCACACAATCACACACCAACCTCAACTGCATTTCAGCTTATCCATTTCAATTTTTGTAACGCTTTTTTTGTGTCCAATTGATGAGTCCAAACGCGCTTTATTCATTGTGAATCACCCACATCACACACCGTTCAAATTGTGTGGGAGAGAAACTATGTGTTCATTCATTTTAAGAGAAGAGGGATCAATTAATGACCCTATAGTTCAATGGACCTAGTGATCATAAGTGTAGATCTTATCTCTTCAAAATAAGTTGACTAATAATACTATCAAAAACAAATAAAAAAATATAAGTTGACTAATTATTATAGTAAATATTTAGTGAGTCAAAGTGTGTGTGTGTTTTTTTTTCTAGATTTATATGTGATTAAAATACTCTATTTTATGAAATTTTTATCTTTTAAGAAAATTAATATATTAAATGTTCTAGTTTGAAATTTAGGGGGTGATCAGGTCAATCATGTGACTGACGCTGATGTAGGTTGTTTGTGTTGTGGTTTGATAGAGAGGGTCAATGGTCATATGTATTCTTAAGTGACCACGAAATCAAAGTTAGATAATTCTATTATAAGGTTGTGATATGATGGTATGAGGATTGAAGATGAAGAAGTTAATCTCCTTACTAAAGTTCATCAATACTAATATATATATATATATATATATAGAATTTCGGGTTAGGAGGACCATGCTTGGGTCTGGATTTTGGTTTCTTAGAACAAGATAAATCAAATTGTTCACAAAAGGTTCTCATATCTTTATGGTTCATGGATTTTTCTTTAGCAAGCTGTTTTTGGATTTTGTCATCATGACAAATCTTAAGAGCTACCTTTTGTATGTAAGCTATTAATTGTCCATAGCTTAACTGATCATAAGGACAGTTAAAAGGTTGGTGGGATAATTATCTCACGGAGAATGAAAAACAATTAATTCTCACTGCCGTTAAATCTGATTCTGATGGAACTCCCATCCTTAGTGATGGAGCGTCTATACCTAATGTTGTCAATACCTTAATTTTTACTATAGCCCAACATTTTATTGGTGACCCGTCTCTTATTAAGGATAGGTCTGGTGAGCTTTTATCCAATCTCAAGTGCAGAACTCTAGGAGATTTTAGGTGGTACAAAGATACTTTTCTTACTAGGGTTGTCATAGGTATGATGGACAATAAGTGCATACCGCCAGCTGTCATAACGTAATCTCACAAAGCAACATTATTTTGTGGGCCATTATTATATTTTAAATGGTGATAAAGTTAGATATGGATAAAATATTAATATATGTTGTAAAGTTGTGGGACTCAATATGAGTTCTTTAGGGTTGCATTGTTGGAGTAAAAAATAAATGAGTTATTTCAAGATGATGTGACTTTAATAGAACCCGCAAAATATCATTGATAGAGTTCATCAATGGAGATTCTCTAAGAGCAACTTTATCAGTGAACTTTTACTTTGGTCCGCCAGCATGTAGTAATATATTGCAAAGGAATTTGTACTATGCACCGATGGACAACAAGTGCATACCACCAATTGAACAAGTGCATACCGGCAACTGTCATAACGTAATCTCACAAAGCAACGTTATTTTGTGGGCCATCATTATATTTTAAATGGTGATAAAGTAAGATATGGATAAAATATTAATATATGTTGTAAAGTTGTGGGACTCAATATGAGTTCTTTAGAGTTGCACTATTGGAGTAAAAAATGAGTGAGTTATTTTAATATAATGCAGCTTTAATAGGACCCACAAAATATCATTGATATGGTTCACCTACGGAGATGCTCTAATAGTTATTTTATAATTATTTTATGAGATATATATTCAGTTCTCTCTCAAATGCAATTGTAGTAGATCAAACTGTAATTTTCCTATTAAATCTAGCGTCAATCACTTTGATTTTTTTTTAACAGCAAAATATTATTAATATTCAAGTTTATGTTCAAGATGTTCAAGATGAACATAATCATAACAGAAATTACAAAGTAAAACATCGTCTTTAAACAGAATAAAGTTATTATTATTGACATTATATTGAAGTACACCGTAAACTTCTTTTTGTAAACACTTTTTCATTTTATGGAAAAAATGTAACCGTCAACAAAAAGAACAATCCAATATTGTTGAAGTTTTTTCCAACATAATTGTTGTAGTTTAATTTTTATCTTTTTTGGTTACATGTTGTAGTTTAATTTTGATGCAAGCAATTAAAGTATGTAGTTTCATTACCAAAAAAATCTACTAGTGACGAAGTTCATATATTTAGAGCGTAGCTCTCACGTTTTCAACATCATAGTTGTTAGGTTGATCATTTGAGATTTGCTTGCTCACATCTCCAAATTCACATGTGATGATTGAGTAGCACATGCATGATGCATATTCCATGTTATTTTTATCTAATCTATAGTTTATGGTACAAATAATAAACATTATTAACTTTTTGGAAATAAAATAAAATAAAATACAAGCAAATTGAATCAGTGGGTCAAGACAAGTGTATCTGTCCCAGCAACTGATTTTAATAATTTGGACGAATATTTTGGTGAACTTTTTTTGTCATGGAGTATTTAACAATCTCACCTAATTTTAATTTATACAAATTAAATAAGAAGAGAATTCTCTTGTTCAGAATTTGGAAGTTTTAGTGGATTTGACTAATTTTGATGGATAAACAAAGGTGTTTAGCATCTTAAGTATCGAAGACATTGTTGGATTAACTATTAGTACGTGTTTGATTTGGTTCTTATTTTAATCGTTAACTTGATATTGCACGCGTTGATTTTTTTTTTTTATAATTCAAAATATATTATAAAGAAAAGTGGGAGATACAAAATCTATATTTCTAGCAAGATGCACTCTTATGCTAGAAGGAGCAGATATTTACCAAGTAAAAGCATTTAATGATAAACCTATATTTGTTAGTTTACAAGCAACATAATTACCTTGCCTAAAGACATGAGAAACAATAACATGCATATCCCTAAATTTAACCATACAGTTCCACCTTCTATTAGCTGCCAAGGAATAATAATGCTTGAAATCTTGAAAGCCAAAATATAGCAAGTTTGGAGTCACTTTCTATCCATAAATGAAACCAATTTCTATCAAAAGCTAGCACACTCAATAGCTAGGATAATAATGCCCATGATTTCTACAAAAAGGGCATTGGCTATATCGTTACTGTTGGCAAAACAACCTAAATTAGCACCATGATTGTTCCTGAAAATACCACCACAAGCAACTTGTCCTAAAAAAATAGCACGCGTTGATTTAAATTCAATGTTTTTTGACCAACGAACATTTAACTCCATCAACGAACACAACATTCATATACTTACCTTAAAGCATTTTCAAATGTGAATTATCAAACGTTAGTTGATTTAGTGGTGATTAGCATTAGATTTGGTAAAGAAGACCGAAGTTCAATCCCTCGCAACTGTGGCTGAGAGTGGACTAAAATTACATGATGCCACCATAGACTAGCTACTAAGGCCTCTTTCTGTAGGAAGAAGGTAAAAAGAAAGTTGATTCTAAAACTCAACACGAATTAGTTTTTATTAGCCGGAAACCTCCATGAGATTTGCTAAATATATACGTTTCAAGTTTTTAATATTTCTTTTTGTCAAAAAAAAGTTTTTAAAATTTCTCAAAATTCGATTGATCTAGAAAAGAAAAAAAGATAGCATATATAATACTTAATGTTGTTCCAGCTTATTGGGGTGTGGACCAAATATAGGGGTGTGAGGTACATTTTATCTCTTGTAATTGGTAATCATCTCTCTTGGATTTGGGCTTTATTAATAGAATATTTTTTTTCCTAGATGTTTGCTCTTTAGGCCTTCTAAGATGCTCCAAAACTCCCAAAATTCCATTTTTACCCCTTAAACCCATCTCGTATCGTGGTTTACGAACTAGTTTGACATGGACACAGTTCGGAACCTACATTCCGAATCAATACCGCCACTCCAACTCCGCTGCATCCTTCAATACCACTGCTTCGAGTAATATCTCTTGCTCGAAACTTAATGTATGCAATAGGGCTTCAACAAATTATAACATAACAACTTCACAATTTTAAATTCGCTAGCAACATTCTTCCATCAAATCTAAATAAAATATAACAACGTAGTATTTATCAACAACTTCCAAATGCTAGAGTTTCTCCCAAATTAATTCTCAAACCAAGCATAAAATTGCAAAACTCCACAACAATGAGATCAATTTGCAATTGAAAACTATATTGAGATCTAGAATGTAATCGAAAGCTCCAAATCAAAAACATGGAAGAACAAATTCAACAAGAAAGTTGTAAAGAAGAACAATAACATAATCCAAAATTGAATCTAACGTTTTGTGATGCAAATTAGAAAATAAATTTGGGAAAAGAAATTTCGATAACGAAATTTGAAGATTGAATTAGAAGAACAAAAGTTATTCCGAGAAATCCGGTATACTTCGGAAGATACAATGTGAATAGTGTCAATGTAAAATTGGTTTTTGTAATGTAAATTGCGAACATAACTAATTAAGTTTGTGAGACAGAATGAATATTCTCCTATTTCAATCAAGTTTTTTCATACATAGATAACGGCTCATGCTTCCATGCACAATTTGTGCATATGGTGCAGCATGCACAAATTGTTGATTTTAACATAACGAATATGAATTTTGTAAAATCGACGACTAGATTGAAAGTTTATATTATATGGATCATCTATGCAAAATATTAAAAAAATTTAAAATTGTTTGATATGTTATTGAGATCTATTAAGATTTTTCAATAAAAATTCATACTAGTAATCTTCAAGCATCTCAATAATATATGAAATGATTTTCAGTTTTTTAAATTTTTATATGGATGATCTATATAATATAATTTTTTAATCCAACGGTAGATTTTACAAAATTTATATTCACTATGATAAAATCACCAACTTGTGCATGGTACACCCAGGGGCGGAGCTCCTTAAGGACAGTGCCGGGCCGCCGCCCGGCCCTTAGCTCAAAATTTCGATTTTTTATTGGTATATATACATATTTTTACTTAAAGCTTTTGTTATATATATATACTAGTTGTATAATAATCACAATTATAGGGCGTGTCTTGGTGGTTAGTAACAGCAGCTCAGAAGCGTTTAGCGCGGGATCGATACCCGTTGCCAACATTTTCTTTTTTAATTTTGATTTTAATAGAAAAGCAAATTCATTGAATTTTCTTCGAAGGAAAAAAGTAGAAAGAGATTATTGAACACATATCCTCTCTCCATAATTAAATTAAACAAGTTCCCAGCCAACATTGTTGTAGCACATACGTTTATTAAAATGTTATTACTATCAACTTTACTTTGCAATTTTCATCATCAAAATAATTAACAATCATGGTCTTGTTTGTCAAATAAAAAAACAACTATGTCCTTGTTAAATAATTTATTAATGTTTTAAAATGTGTAGTTATTTTGTCAAACTACTCAAATATTTCTTTTTTGAGAAAAATAATTATATATTTTTATTTAAAATAGAATTTTATTTTAATGTATATAAATTCCTTTTAATCTATGTTTTGTCAAAAAAAATCATGGGAGAGTTTAACATAATATAATAAATATAAATACATGAACTAGTTAAAAAATATGAAGTTTACACATAAATTGGCTTAAAAATATAACTAAATATCGTGATGAAAAATATGTAGGAAAAATAAAAAGACACACCCTTAATATAATATGTATTTTTTTTAGTAATTTATTTTACATATTTCATTAATATTTTAATGTATTTTAAATCATGTAGTTCAATTCTTTTGACAATCACCTTTGTGAGCTAATAACAATTTTATTTTCTTATATAATATGAATAATATGATTTGCATTTTTTATTTATAAACTAATTATTTTTTCCGGCCCTATCGTTGAGATGTGGCTAGCTCCGCCACTGGGTACACCATATGCACAACTTGTGCGTATTAGAATTTGTCCATAGATGACAATGATTAAACTACCAACCACTTGTTAAGGAGTTCAAATCTCTTACTCCCTCCGGTCCTAAATATAAGAAACTTTTTATTTTTTAGGTTTATGGAATCATTGATATATTTAGTCTATATTATGAATCAAATACATCAATCATTCCATGAATCTAAAAAGTAAAAAATTTCTTATATTTAGGACCGGAGGTAGTATTATCTAAATCAATTTATCGTTAAATTCTAGTTCAACTGACAGAAAATGCCGAAATTACTAGGTTGAACGTCCATGATTGAAGTTCAAACTTTGATCTCTCTATTATGTATGTGTGAATTTTCAATAACTTATCTTTACTTCTACATGCAAAAAATATATATAAAAATACCATAACACAATTTCAGTTTATCCCACTATATATTACCATTGGACTTTGGAGTATGGGCTCAGCTTTTGTTATGGCCCTAAGAATTGAAAATTACTCTACGCACCCCCCTACACTTCTCATGTATCCTCCTGAAATCCCAATTTACCCTTCAGTTTACACGGAAAACACGGTTCGGGTAATATAATCCGAAACATTTTATGAGAAATTGTCTTGTTCGGATAATTTTTCCCGAAGTACTTTAGTATAAGTTCGAAAAAAAATTCAAACTGGTTAGGGAAAAATAATCCGAACTGGTTAGGAAAAAATAATCCTAATTAGTTAGAGAAAAATAATCCGAACCTGGACCTGCCTTACTTAAGTTCGGCTGCAACTCACTTTCTCCAACTTCTTCTACACACAATCATAAAATTATTTCTCAAAACTATCTTATTTGGTTGGCTTGAAAATCTAAACTCAACATTAATTTGCACAAACTTTCATTAATCAACATAAGGTAATCTCTCATTTAATCGCTCCAAAATGTTGACGCTCCAAAGTGTGTGCAAATCCCTCTCTAATTTTGTATGTCTAGCTACCAGCTTGAAGCATTGGAAAAAGCTATCCGTAAAAATACGATTGTGTACTTGGAGACCGAATCTAGGAAGACTGATAGCCATGATGCTTCTTCGAAGCTATGATTGTGTACTTTGGAGCGATTAAATGAGAGATGACCTTATGTACTTTGGAGTGATTAAATGAGAGATTACCTTATGTTGACGTTCCAGAAGAGATTTTTCAATTGTGTGTAGAAGAAGTTGGAGAAAGTGAGCTGCAACTGAACTTAAGTAAGACAGGTTCAGGTTCGGATTATTGTTTCCTAACTAGTTAGGATTATTTTTCCCTAACTAGTTCGGATTATTTTTCCCTAACCCCTAAAATCTGCCAATCGTGTTTTCAGGTTTTTTAGACTACCAGATTCGGATTTTTTTTCCCGGACTTATATGGAAAATTCGGATAATATTATCTGAATCTCTCTGATATGAAAGTAAGGGCAAAACGGATAGTTAGGGGGAAAAGAGAAACAAGGGGGGTGCGTAGAGTAATTTTCCTAAGAATTTGGGGTCAGCCCAAACCTTATCACTAAAAGTGATGTCCCATAAAAAATGACCAAAACATATTTTTGGTGGTGAAATCACCAAAACATATGAGATCAACCGGACAAATTTAACTCATAACCATCCCATTTTTCTTAGTTATCATTCACGATAAATGATTAAATTATCATTCAAATTGAATGGTACAACTCAAAACCATGGTTGTTAGTTGTTACCCATAACCTGCTCTCTTTTATCATTCAAATTGAATATATCATGATAAATTAAAAATGCATTTTTCAACTATATAAAGGAGAGGTGTTATGAAAAAATTTCACCAACAAAGAATTGGGAAACCAAAATAGAAAAAACAACCTACCAAATGATTTTTGTCTAGAGGCCTCCTAAATCACAATCAATTGTGACGCTTTAAAAAGGATACATAGTCAAAATTATATATTTATCAAATTAAACTCTTTGCGTCTTCAGCCACACACCACCAGTAGCAAACAAAATGAGAAATTTCCCTCCCTTCCATTTCCTTACCCTCCTTCCAAATACATTTTCCTCCTAACTTCCATATAGAGCCTAAAAGGCTCAACAAACATCCTCAATACCCCAGTAGAATATACAGTGACAGAATTTCAGCTGAAAGACTTACAATATTCAAAATGGTCCTGACATTCTGCGCCTATAGTTATCCACCAAAACCAAATCATGGGGTTGCCCTTCTTCTGCGTATGTAAGATACAACATTAAAAATATACAGCTAAAAATCTAAGTAGATATCATTTAAACTTGGGTGAACAAGTTCAAGCAATGTATCACTATTAGAAACTTTGCGTTTAGAGAACGAATAAGAGATCAAAAAATTTTGGTCACTATAGAGACTGAATTAGAGATCAAAATTTTAAATTCAAAATAAAAAAATATTTGGTCGCTAAATCGGTCCTTAATATAATATAGCGACCGAATAGAGACTGAATAATCGGTTACATAATAAAAAATGTTTTGGTCGCTAAATTAGTCACTGATATAACATAGTGACCGATTTAAAGACGGACAATCAATGACCGATCTAGAGACTGAATATTAGTGATCAAGAGACTGATTTAGATGACCAAAAAAAGTTATTATTAAATTGTAATTTTTTTTCTTTCTGTGGAAGCTCATGTATTTTATTAATATTGTTTGTTATGTTATAAACAATGCTAATTATTTTTGAAGAGATGTTAGATATCTATCTTCCTAAACTTTTATTGAAGATTTTGTTACTTTTTATTTTAGATTTATTATAAAGAACAGCTTTAAATCAATGATTGGAACTTTGAATAAACAATTTTGTCTAAAATTTCGTTAATTTACAAGAATTATATTTTTTTATCTTCTATAAACGGCAGCTTTATAACATTTGAACGACACAATATAACTCTGATTTGACAAGTCTAAATAGTGAAATTGGATTTGTTTTCAACGCAAAACCTTGATGTTTGAAGGTTTTATTAATGACATGTCATAAAAATAATTTACTTAGAATACGTAACATTAACTATTATAAAAAAATTAAATAAAATTGAAAACATAAAGTTTAGAGGACAAAAGTTCAAAGAAAATTGTTCATTTAACAATACCCATGATTATATAAAACTATTAAACAATAGTTTCAGTGTATCACATCTTAAAACTATTTAACAATAGTACTGCTTTTTGTTAGAAATAATATTTGCCACATCAATGATTTTATATTATTTCTAACACGCCTCCTTACGCAAGAGCCCATTATATTGGGCTTGAAGCGTGGATAATGCATAGGCACCTACCATATGCTTAAAATTCCACTCTTTAATTAGAAAGTGAGAGGAGCAAGAATCGAACTCTAGACCACTTAGGCATAGAGGCTCTGATACCATGTCAGATGACCGATTATCCCAAAAGCTCAAGCTGTTAGAAAAAGGCTACATTAATGGTTTTATATTATTTCTAACAGTTTTAGTGTGTAACATCTTGAAACCATTCAACAATATTAATGGTTTCAGTGTATAACATCTTGAAACTATTCAGAGGATTGTACTCCAAAATCATTTGATGTACTTAATAGTTTTTATGTAAATTGTCACAATATATTTTAGTATGTAATTTTAAATTAAAATGGGGCTATATAATCATCGAAAATAGATTCTTATAGTATTTACTTCAAAGGAACAAAAACAACAAAAAAAATTAAATTTTGTTTTCGAAAATGCGTCAAAAAAATAATTCTAAAGTGATGCAAACATAAAAAAACTGAGTGTAAGTGTAAAGCTTGGTGCAAACAAAACCAACAAAAAATGAATGGACTGAACATTCATGCCCAGTAGGCCAAAAAAAATAGAACACACACATCAACAAAAAGAGGTAGGGATAGCGAGAATTTTGGAGGTGGGGAGTGGGCTAGGGCGCACGCGAGAAACTTTTGAAGGGCGCGCGAGTAATACTGAATTTATGCATGGTGCATAAAGATCCCACTTATGCGTAATAACTTTTGCCCTATAAAACGATAATGTAATTATAATAATTAGATATTATTCAAAATATTACATTTTTAACAAATAAAGCATACAAAACTCAAACTACTTTATTTAAATTGTAAATAACATTTCAATATAATTTCAAGAATTTCTACATTTACATTGTCAAATCCTGATTTTCAACATGAATTTGTGGTTTTTTTATAATCAATTTATCAAGAGCTCCAATTTGAGATTGAATAACTCATTAAGTTTTTTTTTCTTACGCTTCTCATATTAGGAATCAAACTTTTCAATCTTAAGAGTCAATTTACATGGCATGAAGAATGTAAAAAAAAAAAAAAAAAAAGAGTAAATAACTTTTTTGTCAATACAAATTTTCATTTCAGACCTTAAAAATAAAAATGAGATGTTTTCATCCTCTAATTTTTTTATACTAATGAACGAAATTTTAGTTTTATTTTGATATCAAAAAATACGATGTAAAAAAAGGAATAAATTAGTTTTATTAGTCTCAAATGAACATAATTGTTTTTTGACATTTTTAAAACATCATATAAACTTACATAAGTTTAACATACTAATAGATACATAACTTTTAGTCAAAAAATAAAATAGATAGACATATCTTGAACATAAAATCATCATAACTTGTATAATCAAATCAACTATATATATAAAAAATAAAGTGTTTGTAAGTTTTACCCATAGAAAGCCACTAAAACCAACTTTGGAGAACAAAAGATGAAAATTATACCAATAATGTGGTACATAGTATATTTACTATTTATCTTTAAAGATTTACATAAGAGGTCATGCAGTAATGGTATATCAATTGGATGACATGTTAGTCAACATTTTCCAAAAAAAAATCCTGATTAAAAGGAAATTTAATTTAAAATATAAAAATAAATGACCCCAAAGCACCTTGAATGCCCTTCAAAAGGAGAAACAATATCACCCAAAAATGCCTAAAAGAAAGAAATAATAAAAATAAAAAATAAAAACTTTTTTTTATGCTTCATTCCCTTAGGGACATTTCACATTTCTTCCTGGTCCACCATAATAAAAATAATTCCCCCAAACATTATTAATTCCTCCTTGTATGTCATAGCAATTTGGATGATCAGCTAGAACCCTAAGATTTGACAAGGGTATCAAATTATTATCCCAATCCACAACTTGCAAATTCCTAAAATATGATGCTTTTCCAAATCCTTCTCCAGCAAAATGGCCACTACCCATTTGAGTTGAAGTATGTGACCCTTGTCTTGAATTCACAATTTCACCGCCAAATTGTACCATACTTGCATGATCCCTTAAATGCGTAAACAAAAACGATGGCCAATATCCGACCAGAATCCCAGATCCGAACTCGAGCCACCAGTTCCCATGCTTTGGATCCTACACACACACACAAAAACAATATATCAAAATCTTCAATGACACTCCTTTTGTTGCTTTTTATTTGTAACAAAGCAAAAACAATACAATTAAAGATAGACATAATTATGAATAGCAACATGTTAGCTTGGTTGGTAAGTGAAGTGAGTCAAAAAGAGAGTAAGAAAAGTGATGAATGTGTGAAGGGTATGTACAAAATAATGGGAAATTTTGTTAAAATAATAATAAAATGATGAAACAAAAGGGTGGAGAGTTCAGAAATAGAAAATCTTTGTTGGGAAAAAGGAAGAGAATCTTTAAAAGAAAGGAAAGCATAAATAAGAGAAATACAGTTTCATTATTCGAATTCACTAGGCATGCTTGTAATGTCCCAAAGTATATATTAAAGTGAGTAAAAGTGGTGCATGTTAACTAAGACTGGACATTGTACAACACTTTGTCCACTATTTACATTTTTTCTTGTCTTTTTTCAAAATTTTCATTTTATAAAAATAATTTTTATCTTGGAATGGAAAATATGAATAAACTTCTCCTATGCTTCTTCTAATATTCTATGTCACAAAATTCAATGGTTTTTGTTACTTCCAAAACAGTGGAGACCCCACAATTGAGCTTTTCTTAATAAGTTTTATTTATTTATTATTTGTTTTTGAGTTCCTTTGAAGCTTTTGACCATGGAATTTGAAGACTTTTGTGAGTATATAGTAGTAAGTATCCAAATCAAAGGGCAGGGATCATCAATCTTCTAAAATGAAAAATATTTTGTTCTTTAGGTGGGACCTTTAATGTGATCCATCAATATTAATTGTTGGATTTAAAGCAATAAGTCTTTTTTTTGGTGAGGATAATAAGTCTTCTTTAAAACAATATTAAAATCAGATGATTTATATTTAAAACAATTTAATAAAGATAAAACCTTTTTTATGTTTAAGGGTTTGATTTCAATTGAGTGGTTAAATCTTCTATAATTGTAAGACTGCATGTAATCTGAATCCGTCTATATAGTAAAGTATAATAGAATGTAAAAATGATCAAGTATTATGAACCCTTAATCCGTTTTAGAAAATTTGTGACAAAGTTTAACTTTTCCAATCAACAGTAAAAAACTAAAACTATCCACTTAAAATAAATAAAAAAATAATAGAAAAAGTAAGTCTTTAACAAAATTGTACACATGTAAAATATTTTTTCAATAGTTTTGTAAGGTCAATTTTGTTATAGAACACAAAATAAAAATTACCTTCCAAATGAGCAAGCTAATATCAAATTGTCCCCCAGTATATGAAGAAGTTGGAGAAATTGCAGCCCCAATTGCAATTTTATTGTTAGTTTGAACAAAGCCTGAACAAAGTAAATTGTAGCATCCAGTTGCTTGATATGCATCACTCTGCAAATAATAAAAAAATATTATTTTTTTTTTGGTCTAAAAAATATTTTTTTAATGTTATTATTAATATAATATTATCTTTAGTAGTAATATTTATTTTGATAGCCTAAAAAATATTATTTATCTTCATTTTTGAAAGTCTTCTTACTAGCTATCTTAACTTACACTTCAAGCAAAGGTATATAATTTATAATAATAGCATATAATTTCTCTTCTTTTTCTTTATTGAGTTTACTTACCGTCCAATAAGTAAAGAATCTAGGGTAACTGTCCCCATAGAGTTCAGGGCTGACCTGAAAAAAATAATTTAAATAAGTTTCTTTAGCTAAGATACAAAAATTAAATACATGAATACAATTTGTATGGTAGGTAGTTGAGCATGCTAACTGTCTTTGAATGCTAACCAAATATAGTACATTCAAAAACGAATCATTGAAATATAAGAAAAAAGAAAAAGTGTGTTTCAACAAATGAAGAATCAATTAAGTTGAATTAATGGATGAATTAAAACTTGCCTGCCAACCAGCTTCAATAGTGTTAAGATCATCTCCAAATGAACCAGAAATGACCCACATTTGGGACAAGCTGAATTCATATTGATTTGCTACTCGTGGGGCCCACACGTTTATGCTTGCTTTTGCCCCAAAATATTGATTTCCAGTCACATACCCAACTGCATGCTGTGAAGAAATAAAAATTTGTTACTAGGCCATTTCTTTGAAGAAACCGACATCACGACACTAATATGTAAACACCGATAATAATTTAAGAAAATGAAAGTGATTAATTATATATGAAGTATGTATGTAAACATAGACACTAAATACAAAATAGATACATCGACACCAACAATAATTTGAAAAAAAATGAAATAACTCAATGTAATCATATGTTTCAGTGGCATATTGGTCATCAGACGTCGGTAATTGACACTGAAATATGTCTAATTTAAGAAGTGTTTGTGCTTTATATAGCTAAATATAACTATATACTCCGGATAGTGAGCATGCCTTTAATTTCAGTATTCATGCAAACAAATGGAATATAATATGGAAATTAAATTTCAAGTTAGATATTTTTTGTACAAATTTTTTTCCTTATAGCTTATGGTAGTTTAAATTTCAAATTGGATATTTTTGGTTAAGTTTTCCTACACAATATAATGTGATAGTTGCACCACACAAAAGAATAGATAGATCATTTACTTTGGTATAAGTGAAACATTAACTAGCTGAAAAATCATGAATTTCTGTAATCACTATAAATAGGAAAAAAAGTTGAAGTTTCACCATCAATGAAATTCCAACTACTCAAAATTTATTGTTCTTGCTTTCATCATTACTCATTTTCATACCAAACAAGACAAATGTACAAACATATGCACAAAATGAAAATCAAAACACTAAATTAATAAAATAGAAAATTAATAAAAGAAAATTTAGCAAGAGCTTCATTTGCTTAGTGTAATTTTTCAGAAGTTGAATTGCATATACCTCATGTCCATTGCTATTTGTGTCTCTTCTAACACGTTTTTTTAATTTTCTTCCAAATGTACTAATTGAACTAGACCTTAACATGTCTTGTTCCGTTGTTCTTCTAATCGGAATTGTTCCTTCTGGACATGATTCTCCTGATAAACTCCATAACTGATAATTCTCACTCAAGTCATCCATTTTGTTATGATTGTTAGGCCTTTCTGGTGGATCCTGCACACATGCAAGAAAATAATCCATAATGTCAATTTTTTTTAATATAAATAAAATTTCCCTCGTAGTAGAATACTTGATGCCAGAACTCGTTTTGAATCGGATTAGTCTGTCTAATGAGCTGAATACTGACTGTGAAAACAAAAATAAAATTACCAGTGGTCTTTGTCCTTTTAATAGAGGATGATCAAACGCCGGTTGATTATGGGATACAACACATTCTATGATATCGCCATCAGGACTCTACAAAAAAAAGCACAAAAAAAAATCAACAAATTATGGTAAAAAACAGAGCAAAAACAGAACAAAAACAGAGTAAAAACAGAGCAAAAACAGGGGAATTTTAAAAAGAAAAGAATGAAACTTTAACATACCTGAATTGTCTTTACAGAAGGTTTATTGATTTGTTGAAGACGAGTTCTTATGATATTCAATTTATGCAACTCTTCCATTGGTTTAAAAGTGTTATTAACAACTGGGTTGTTATCAATATTTGAGGAAGAAAAAACAGGACAAAGAAAAGAAAAAACAAGAAGAAAATGTACAAGATTGTAGTAGTAAATGATTGGAGAGTTGAAATCCATGGTTGAGAATTTTCTCTTCTTTGTTTCTATTGAAGAATCCGTTTGAATTTGTTTACATTGATCTTGTCTTCTTCTTCTTCTTCCATCAACAAAAACAAAATTGTTTGTTTCTAGATTTTGATTGTGCCAAAGGAAACACATCTTCTACCAAAGCTATACTCTATACTATACAATATACATAAAATGAGTATTCTATGAAATTTTAATTACTTCTTCACTATTTTCTATGCCTTGGAAGCATAGTATAGAAGTGTGTAACGTGCTTCTATTCTCTCTCTCTCTCTCTCTGAAATTTGTGAAAATTTTTGGTTTATGTTATTCTGACAACTTGAGGTTTCAGGCGTTGGGTGAGTGATGAATTGAAGTTTTGGCCATGTGGGTTGGAGCCCTTATAAATGCCTTGATTAGTGATGAAATCGTGCCAAATTTAAAAAATGTCTAGGAGTGTGTAAGGGGGGACATGAATCATAGCTTATAAATAATTGCTGAATTTCAATGGTATCTTTATGCTAAATTGTTTAATGGCCATTATGTCACAAAGAGTTGTTTAAAGGTTATTGATGTAAATCTATAATAAAGGCAAGGGCATCAGGTAAATTGACCACATCTTTTATATATTTAGCATTGTGTTCGTTTATCAAACGTCTGATTGGCGCTGTATTTAGTAAAGAGAACTATAGTTCGATTCCTGCAATTGTGTTTGGGAGAGAAATGAATAGGCTGAATACCAGTGGTGAAAAAAAATCCATTGGTTTATAAATCACTCTGGCTTGTGGAAAAGATTGTTGAATTCAAACGTGAATAGTTGGTTTCACATAGTTTATTAAATCAGCAAAATATTGGATATATAAAATAAGTGTTCTATTTACATATTGCATTAAAATTTTGAAGAAAGATGTGATGTATTTCTCCCTGATGGTTTTAGAATATTGATTTGTTGTTGTTTCCGACGCTCTCCTAGTATTTTCAACACCGTCGAGAGTTGAATCTAAGATAAACGACTAATCACCCATATGATATGTAAAGATTGGAATCCTATCCGTGAGAGATGTCACATTTAGTGTCTAAAAATGTCTCTAACTCTCTATAGTGGGAGAAACCTATAGAAAACAAAAACAAAAATATAGAAAATTAAGATTTCTAATTTGTCTACAAAACAATCTTGTTGAAAGGGTTATTATGAGAAAGCAACCATTTGTTTTTTGTAGCATAATTTAATGATATCCTTTTTGTATTATTTTTTTTTACACTCCTTTTTGTTATTGTTAATCATGATATTCTTCTTTTAATACATAATTTTATTTGTTTAACATTAAATAAAAAATGAATGTGTAACTATCAATTATGAAAAGGATTATATATTTTGGACATACATAATACACTTTAAAGTTTAAACCATAATAAGTTAGAGGTATGAGGAAAGAGAAGGAAGAAACAAAAGAGATTGAGAGAGAAAACAAGACATGTTTCAAGTCTAGAATACAAAGACTGTAACTTTAGCTTTTGTGTCTTTAGTTTATTGAGGCAAAATGGGACTGATGATTTCTTGTAGTATTCTTTACTTTGTGTCTGAGGACAGATAGGAATGAATGAATTACCATTGATTCTGGGTTTCCTAAGTTCTATCTTTGCTTTGAGTCTCTCTTCCTTTCTCATTTCCCAATATGTTCTATCATGAGTCAGCAACACTCCACTACTAGTATAATTTTGGGCAACAAATAAAATTTGGAAAATGATAACTAGTGCCCTTGGGGCAATGGTTAAGAAACACAAATATAGTATAAGTATATTGGAATTTGTGCGGTCAAAGTAATAAAAATATATAAATTGTTGTTTTCAATGTGAACTTACCACTTTTGTATCCTTAACTAGTGCCCTAAGGGCACTGGTTAACAAGACCCATAAAATTTCCTATACTAGTAGTATTATTCTTTCCTATATAAGTTAATTACAACTAGAAAGTACTAATGTAGTATAATCTTGCTTATGCTAAAACAATAGCAATTATATGCAAGATTAATTTGTACATTAATAAGTTAAGAAAGCTAAAAATAGTAAGTTTATATTGAATCCGAGTCCGCAGAAAAGATAAGTACACATATACAAAAATGTAACAACTCATAACAAATTTTGTTAATTGTGTCTTTCTTTGAAGATAGAGTGTTTATTTTTGAACTATACCGCATAGGATTTGCCCCGCACCCGAGCCTCCTAGTCACCCTATATAGATGAGTAAATTTCAAAAGGCAGATAACATAGCTGCATTTTAAACTGCTGTATTTTTAAGACTGAATTTAAATTTAAAATCTCTAATTAAAGTAAATCAGATGTCTTACCATTTCATCCAAATCCTCTTTGATATCTATCCATTTATTATGAATATGAGTAATACTCAAAAATATTTAAGTTGGAAAAATTGTAACACCATGGTGTCATAGACTCATAATATCAATATTGGCCTTGCATATTCTATAGTTAACAAATGCAAGTGAAGCCAAATAGTACTATATTGTACCCATGCTCCATGCACCCTCCATGCGTATCATAGGTTTGTCTATTGTTTTATTTTTGGGGCTCAATCTTTTCTTTGTCTTATTTGAAATTAAGTGAACCCCATACATAGGATATAACACAAATATGTTTACCAACTTAATTACCTTAAGGCCCTGTTTGGTTCAACTGAGGGGGAGGTGAGGGGAGGGATTTTTAAGGAGGTGAAGTGAGAGAAAAAATAATTTATTATATTGACAAATTTATCCTCACTTTTTCATTAAAATCCTAAATTATCCTTGTTGGAATATTAAAAATTTAGGTTTTATTTTTTTGACAATAAAAAAATTTAAGTTTTCTACTCATTAGATTTTTTTTGGTTATGTATATCCTTTAGATTTTTTTTGACGTAATATATTTATTATAATTTAATCCTTATTTTGAGTTTATAATGTTAAGGATAAAAAAGTAAATTAATCATTAACTCCCCTCCCCTCCCCTCGTTAAAAAATTGAACCAAACACAAAAATTTAAAATATTCCCTCCCCTCTCCTCCCCTTCCCTCCCCTCCAAAAACCCCGAACCAAACAGGGCCTAAGTCCACTTATTTTATTCTGTACATCAACCAATTTTTTTATAAGCAAAATATTTTAAAAAATCGGAGTACAGTCAATACTCTCACTTGTTGCATCAAGCTACATGATCAATACACAAAATTCAATTATTTAAAATGATGTTAATTACATAACAAATAATTGATGTTCATTTTCATCCAAAATTTTATTATATGACTATGCTAAGTAAGAATGGAACAATATTAGGCCAATTAGTGATTAAACACATGTATAGTGACAAATGTGTTAAAAAAAATTTTTTTGTCTTGCAGGAGATGTTGTTGGCTTGATATTTGGGGAGTTAAAATTCTTGGGGATTTAATTAGTAATTATCTCTACAATTCTTGCTAAGAACTCATTCATTCTAGCTAATTAAAGTACTAAAACACAATTAGTTTGTGTATTTTAAAGTTAACGTGTTGGAAAACGTAGGTTTTTAATAGGTGTGCCGAACTAGACTTTATTTGCAATGCTCAAACTTGATTTGCTCGAAAAAATCATGGTCTGATCTATAATCTGTCATGAGTATTTTAAGTTTGAGTCAGATCTTTTCAAAAATCTGATTGGTCAGTTTGTTTATTTAAAAGTCGATTTCATTTGAACATATTTAATCAAACTTATGTATAAATAGACTAACTAAATACAAATATTTTCTCATCAATTGAGCTCTTTTAATACATAGTCTTTGATTGCAAAATATATTTGAATCAAAGTCATCCATCATTATTTTGATCATGTTTTGATTTTCTATTTTATGACAGGATTAAGTTCTTAATAATTTAATTAATTTCCACTTATCTTAATCTTAATGTGAATAATGATACTACCAACCTTAGAGTATCTTGATTATGATGTTACAAAACACCATAAGAAGAAGGCATGCATTGCACTTGAATGCAATTAGACATCAAATAGTATTTGATTTGAGTAAAACTTAACTAACTTAGGCATCACTATTTTTACATGTATAATACCTATATTTACAATCAAAATGATTAGTACCAGAAAATCAGCAATACATTGTGAATATGAATAAAGATGCATATAGTACATAAACTCTGTGAGAAGGCTTAATTATGAGAGCAACAAAGCTAAAGTTGCCTTTATTTCACTGTGTTTCTCTTTTTTGGGTTCATGTAATGATGCCTACCATTTTGCCAGCAGACCCTTTATTTCTAGCTCACAATTTTTTAATGTATCTACTTATTTTTCTCACTTCTCATACGATTAAAAATAGAAACATAAGCGATAACATGTGACACAAGTAACATTAATTATTTATGTCTATAAACTACTATTAAGTTCAGAATTCGATTTATGACTCGTTCGTATAAAAAATATTTGTTGAGTGTCCCGTAAATATGAATCTCAATTATTTTGAAGAATTAATATCTACATTTGCACGCAAATAATACATTAGTTTGCTAAAAAAATAGAAAACATGAAGAGAATCTGGTCCCCTGTGGGTCACTCTCATTACAGCTAATTGGCCAGCATAAACAAATTAATAAATTACATAATCTTAGTGAAACCAGAAATTCATGTCTCTTACAATATTCAGAAATATTCAGCAATGTACTTTATGTACAAATTAGTTGATGTCAAGGATCATATTCATGGTATGCTTTGGATAGCATGCAACTGCAAACAAACACAAAAGGCCAAAAAAATATGTTTTCTTGTTTAATCACCATATGTTGTTTGAATGAAGGTAAATTTTCAAACAAAGGGTTAATTTTAATTTTATATATAGCTTGCATTTGTTTTTCAACAATGACATTTTGCACAACTAATTTATTATGATAGTTCCCTAATTGGTAATGCCTTAAAAGTTGTCACTTGTCACTCACTATAACTATGGTTTTCATGTATTAATAAGATGGTGAATTATCAATTAATCCTTTATCTTGATAGATGGAATGTGGAAAAGAGATGGAGAGAGGTGCAAAACTTAATCATTACATTAATTTAAGAAAGCTATAGTATAACAACCATATGATGTAGGACATAATTCAATGACTACAGTCTACAGTCGATCACATCTCGACGGTCTGATTAAGATTAGATGGTCCAAATATCAAGTTCATCATTTAAAACCAATCAAAATGTAAATCGACGTGTAAGTAGTCGTATGAAACACAATCCAAAATCCAAATCCATGGTGTAACCAATGGGTTTTTTTCTTGCTGATCATTGTTGGCTGTGACTTGTGTGTGTATGAAAGAGAGATTTATGATTACAAAGCCATGAGAAAGTGTTAATATCAAAAAGGGTGGTCACTAAAGTCTGCCATAGGTGATCAGCACATTGTAAGGAAACAAAAGCAAAAACATGCTGAAAATTAACAGAATGATGTAATAATAGTTTCCAATTAGATAAATAGAACAATTTTTATTAGTAAAAAAAAATGGAACAATTTTTATTAGTCAAAACAAAAAATGGAAGTGAATTCTAAATTAGCAACGTTGAAGTCCATAAATCTTAGATCAACTGACAATGTTGATATTATTATGCCGGACGATTTCAACTAGATTCAAACTTAAAATCTCGTAGTGTAGTGTGTTTGCCACTTCACATACCAAAAAAAAAGAAGAAATGGATATGCATGTTACATAGGAGCTGAATTATTTTTTATATGAATTGTTATTGACTACACATTTTGTCAGAGAAGAACGTGTGTGAGTTTGTTTATTACAAATGATGAAATTTCATTACATTAGTATTCACATCTTGATCTGAGATTACTGAAAAAAAGAAGCCTGAATACTATTGAGAATTAATCTTAGACTACAAAAAAATATTACTTGCAATATTAATTAATTTCTTAGTTTTTTTTATTGGTTATAATATGTTAACTAGTGTATCATGCAAACATTGACTTTGACATATTCCATAAGCTAACTATAAAAAAAAAAAAATTTATATGTTACATCAAAATTCTTCTTCATTCAATTCATTCCATATAAGGTGCTACATAAGTGGACTTTTCAATCCATTATATTCTTATGAAATTCTTTTATGCAATATTCAAATTGAAAATTGGGGGGCCTAAGTATATGATGATGATGTTTCCTACTAATAGTTGAAGACGTGAGATTAAAATTGAGGTATATGGAAAAGAGAAATTTGGGAGCCACTTTGTGTTGCATTTTAGAGTGGGAGTCAAAGTTTCTCTTTTTTGAAATTATTATTTGCAGCTTGGTGGATTGCATTGACTCTAGATTACATACATGTTGTTGAATGGATTTCACATCACTGTTTATTCGTACCATTAAAATTAAGGGCACCCAATTGGAGCCCTTTTAGTTGCTAAAGCAATATTAATCCTCTCCATTCCAATATGCATATCAACAAGTTTGAAAATATCAGATTTTAAATTTATATTTCATAAGTTTATTATATGATAAAAGATTCATTTGATATTTTTTTTTTTTGCAAATGGAGCAAAAATGTTTCTGTTTTTTTTTCATATGAGTTGTACCTACAATTTTATTTTTATGGTTAATTTTTATTTTGTGTTAACCCTCCTAGTCACATACATGGTCTAGTAATCTAGAGTTCAATTGAAATATAAATAAAGTCTGATTAAAAATTGTTTCACTAAAAATTAAATTTGATTTGTCTAATATGATTTGATTTTTGATGGAAATTATTAACCATTCGAATTTAATCACTTAGTTACTTACATGTATAATCGAAGACATGAGTAAAATATACTGAATTGTTTTGTTCGTAAAATTTTTAATTGAACATATTCACTAAAAACATGTGACTTTAGATGATTTTTGTCCCTTATGCAAACCAATATACACCAAAAACCGTATTAAATTTAGGTGATAAACGGTAACTAACAGTTACTACTAAAGATCCAAAATGGTCATAGAACTGAAAAAGTAAAGCACAAAAGAGAATTGATGAGAGAGTTAATTTGTCGCCAATGACCCAAACCCGTGAGACAAATTGTCTAAAACAGAAGACAACATTGGCTTGACAAGTAGCTATTATGGGTCATTCCAAAAAGTTCAGCCACAATTTCAGGTCAGCTAAGACACATATAACCCCTAAAGCCATTTGACCATATTTTCCAAACAATAATAATGAATGAATTTAGATGTAACATTGACTATGACTCTTTCCCTTTGTTCTTATGATCAGCTAGCCAATAACTTTAATCTAACTCCACAACTCAAGAATAAACTTTTCATGACTTAATTCCTAGATGTCTTACAAAGGGAGTGGCACATTTATTTATATAAATGTGAATATGTTTGCCATAGAGACTTAGTATTTTGGACTTTGGAGACTACCCTTTCATTAATTTTATAAAGAGATATGGTATGTTTACAAATAAATTGACATCAATTTGATGGTGAATTAAGTTTAGTGGATGACTTTTTTTTTTGATAAGCAAGTTTAGTGGATGATTAATAAGTATAATAGATTGACACAATTCATTAACAATCAACTTAGACGACAATTTTCGTCAAAAAAAAAACTTAGATGACAATTATCCACGATTTTCTTAATAAATATAACCACATGTTTAGATTTGAATCTTTTAACCGAATGGTTAGAAACTCAATATATGAGCTTATATAAAAAAAAAAGCTCAATATATGACTCTTGTGTATGTATAAAAAATTTCAATTGAGAGTAAAAAATTCACTTTTTGTATGCCCAATAATTTTTTTGACTGTGATTAATCATTGTCAAAGGGAGGTGAGAATTTTATTACTATAATATAATTATAACAAAACCAGTCCTTAATAAGTTGCTAGCTCTTGCTAATAAGCTTGTGGGGCTTATTAAAAGTCTCAAAGAAACAGATTCTTCAAATAATTATGATTTCACTAAAAATATAAATGCATTAGAGAGTGTAATATTTTAGAACAAGTTGCATAGATTTCAAAGAAAGATTTTCTTTATCCTTTACTTCGCCGTCAAGTTTATTCGCTTCTTAGCCTTTAAATTGAAGAGCTAGCTATATTATAATGATAGCCAAGAAATTTCAGCATTTAATTTCTTCCATACAATAAGCTATCAAGCAAATCACAAGTTGTGTATATGAACCAAAACAAAGAGAATCTATCTTAGTTTGGAGCCTTAGACCTTATATCTTATACATAAAATTTACATTTTATTACATGTTCTCTCATTCCTTTCAATATAGCAATTATATTCCATGCATGCTAGAGAATAGCATCAAATTAAGGCCTCTAACTTTAGGAATTTAAAAAGTGGGATATTGGCAAAGTGGTTATAAAAAGAAGAGAATAGAATCATGAGAAGATAGGTCATAGAATTTAAATGATGGATTTCTCTCTAAAATAATGCTACTTAATCTATTCTCTACAAGTTTGTGTATAGTATAATATTAAAACGCCAAAAGGTTAAAGAAAATAGGCCCAAATAGAAATATATTAAGAATTTGGAAGCATGGAATGGTGATGCTAGGCAATGATTATGTCTAATGAGAGCTCAAGTGTCATGACCAACATTCCATGTTCAAAATGAAAACACAAGTAGTAATTCCTAAAAGGGTATGAATGTTTCAAAGAAAAAGTATGAAACATGACAATTGAAAATGTTGTGATTTGTGAACCATTTGCTAAACAATGTTTGCATAAACATGATTTGGGAGAGTGGAATTTTAAGGAAATAATGTTTCTTTGTGCTTTATTTTAAAACTTGTGGTACATGTATTGCATGCTAGCATCATCTCTTGGGCCATGTCTTTCTATTACTGTATACATCATCATTTACATCATGATGATGTTTCTCAAACTATTTACATAAATTTATATGGTAAGGTCTTTAAATTGTTAGTTATGAACAAATGATTATGATTAATGATGTTCTTTTATAATCCATACACATGCACAAAAATGTGAAACTAATCCTTTTAGCAAAAAGTTGTTTCAAAATGTTGAAAAAAAATTTAGATAGCAATTTAAACATAGTTATATAAACTATATAAAAGTTAATTACAAAAGATAAACAATCAACAAATAATATCGTTACTTCTTTTTAAATTGCAAAACTAATTCTTTTAAAAATAACGTTTATAGACTTTAAAATATACAAAAATAAAATAAATCAAATTCTATTAGTTTTATTTTTTTGTATTTTGTTTGTTTGAGTATCACGGGAGGATCAAGAACAATATAATAACCTACACTTAGTATATTGTACGAAGTATAATTGAACTATTAGTTCAATATAATAAACTATAAATAGTTATTTGTGGTGATTGGTCTTCTCCTCCTACATAGGTTAAAATCCAATACCGAGATATCTTCCGATAAGGTTTTTTTTACCAATATATATCTTCTATAGAATTTGAACTATTTTTTTTGAGGCAATAGAATTTGAACTATTGAAAGATATGTTTCTAAGAACTGAAAAAATTCAGAGAAATGCAAGGTGGAAAGACCAATTACCAATAGTAATTGAATGGTAACACCATTAAGCTTAGATGTGTACGAGATATTTGTGAATATAACAATAATCTATATATAATATAAAAAAAGAAGATGGTGTTAAATACTAAAATGTCCTCTTGTACTTAAATCTTGTTATGTGTCCAAAAAAATTGGTTGAAAATGTAACAAAAATATGGTTGAAAACTATAATGATAGAATATAACCACCTTTTTTTTTCTCATGATTTATTTGAATGAAAAAAAGAAAGAAAATTACCAATGATAGAAAAAACTACTTTATTTTTTATAATTTATTTGGATAATAAAAAAGTACCAATGATGTATAATATACGGGACAAATTGTTATTGATAACAATTTTAAAATAATTATTATACATGAGATAAGTTGTCATCGATAAAAAAAACTCGGAACAAAAGAGGGCTAAAGCCCGATATTAAGGTAGTATTTGATTACAAAAAAATATTACTTATAGAATAAATTGTCCTTGATAAAAAATTTAAATAACTAATAAACGAAATAAATTGTCCTTGATAAAATACATTATCTACGTAGAGTACCCGTGCAAATGCACGGGTATTTTGCTAGTTAACATTAAAACTCGTACAAGCTAAGCCAATTTAAAAGTAATTAAAACACGAGTAGTAATTAAAACACATAAAATAATAAATAAATTAAAAAAAATAAGCATTTGAAACTTTTATCATCACAAAATAGTTAATGTTTGTTTAATTGGCATGAGATTTCTTTTTAAATTATAAAAAATACTACTATATAATGATTGATATTGTTGAATGAAAAATTTAGGAATTACAACAACAACAACCAAATTTAGAAAATAATCAACTAAATTAAAAACATTAAAATATTATTTAGTTTAAAAATTAATTAAAGAATAAAATTATTATTTGATTTGATTGATAAATAATAATTGTTAATCATAAAATGAGAACATAAAGATAAATATGATAATTACTTTGTCCAGGCCCTCAGGCCCATATTGGTAAACTTATATACAAAACTACAGACATTGGATTGGGCCTTAACAGAATATTTACATCTAAATCCAAATTTATAGGTGAAATCCTCTTGTTTGGTGTAATTCACAAAATTCTTCTGAAAACTACATATTTTACATATCTGAATTTTAGAATCCAAATACTGTTAGCAGAAAAATTAAAAATACTAACATGCATATTTATACCAAATAGCAAGACCAACAACATAATTCTTGCAGATATAATATGAAATTTAAAGACTAACATTAAAGAACTAAGCTAAAATGAAAATTAAACACCAACAAAATTCTTATTAAAGACCAACATTTTGGAACCAAAAAAAAAAGACTAACATTTAAGACATAAATTAAAATGAAAATTAAATTAAACACCAACAAAATCATGAATGATCCAAGCTAGTAATACTCTATAAGATGTCATGCTTTCATCGATGTGTTCAACCATGCACACTACAATTTTGTCATAGTACTAATCAAATTTGCCTCAATATATTGAAGGCCTTAGCTTACTCCGAAGGGTTGGATGCACCTCCTTGTGGTCGGCCTTGATAGGATGGGATAATCTTCACTTTACAAGTTGTATTGTAGAGTTGACGTATATTGAACAAAAATTTTAAGATTATGCGTTAGATATTCCACTAAGATTTAGTTGATCATCTATCAGGTTTCTACAATCGATCACCATCATAATATCCATGCCACGCAGCAAACCCGATGGTGTTGGGTGTGAGAGTGTGTGTGTTAAGAATCTCACATTAAATAAGAAATCAATTGAAGATATATTTATAACTTACAAGTAGGGATAATTCTCGTCTTACAAACAAGTTTTATATATCTAAATTAAGTCCAACCCAAATTTTAAGACGAAAGGAAAGAAAAAAAAATTAAAATTTACACCACCATCACCTCCACAAAGTTAAAAAGCATTTGGAGAAGGTAAACTGCATTAACAAAACACAAAACTAATTAAACATTATAACACACACTATCATGTGACTTTGCAATCCTCTTACTTAACCCACCACCACTTCTCAAACAATAATCAATACTTGAAGGTACCAATTGACCTTGTGATTTTCCATAAGAATTCCAACACATAGCTTGTTGATAACCTCTATATTTAAGGGAAGGCCTTAATTGAATGTCAGTTAAATCAACATCTGTACATGGTATGGTATTGCTGCAAGCTAGGTGGACTGGCTGCACTGAATAACTCCCACTTATTTGATCAAATTTAACACCAGAAATTACCACTGTTCCTGTTTGGTTCTTGCATATTTGTTTGTCACAATAGTATTGATCTATCATTATTGGATACATAACATCATACACTTTGATTCTTGAAAATGTTACATTTTTAACCATACCATTGCCTCCCTAAATAAACATCAAAATAACTCAAATTAATGTCAATGAAATCATAAATTAAAATTAGCGACTAAAATTAGAGACGGAAAAATGAAAAATGTCTCTATTTCAACGTTCCTAAATTTAGTCACAGAAATTAAAAATGCGGCTTTTTGTGAGTCGGTGCCTAATCAGTAAAATACTAAAATGTAATGTCAGATAGAAAAGAGTTAAAGTTGTTAAGTTTTATAACTTCAAAAATTTAGCATATTAAAGTAAAACCTTAAAATAAATTAATTTTATTAATCAGGTTTGTTAATTGTTGTGCAAGTAATTAGATTCTTACCTGCCATGTTTTGATCCTTGCTCCATATAGAGTATTTTTCATAGAAATATCCTCAACAACAATGTCAGAGACGCATGCCACACTTTTGTCTTTTCCTAATCCTCCTAAGCTATATATTAGCAAATTAATTTTGTATAATGATCAGTGATTTGCTATAAAAAATACAACTAACGTGTAATGCCAATTGTACTAGCTAAAATGTAGCATTAATTTTTTTTATTACCTTATGCCATGACCAGGGCCACATTTAATGTGGTGGACATGAATATTAGAACAACCAGTTTGGATGGACACACAGTCATCTCCTGATAAGAAAATAAAATATTAAAAAGTGTAAATATTATAAGCTTCTGATAAGAAGATAAATTTAATATATGTACTATGATGCGCATAATGTTAAAAAAGTTGAAGTTAGTTTAACTTTTTATAAGCTGCACGTTTCAAAAGTTAGTTGCTTTGACAGTTAACCGTTTAAACTTGTAAAAGGGTATTTCAATTTTCAACCAATCATTCTTTGTTAATTTTAAGGTTAACAATTCTAAGTGGACAATGCACCATATTGTTTTTGTTTTTTTGAAAGTTCGGTATCCGGCCTAAGAACCGACTAATTTGAGGGGATCAATCCCACCGCCTACTTGTGGGGACCCCATTTAAAGCCAGAGTTTTTACTCTGTATGGACTAGCCCACCGAAATTTGCATCAGTGGGAATCGAACCTGAGACCTTGTAAGGAGCATATTCCAAGGACCCAAGCCAACACCACTAGACCAACCCAAATGAGTTCAATGCACCATATTGTTGGCTATATGATTTAACAATTTACTAGATTCTACTTTTTTCAGGTAGAAATGGAATGTACACTAATATACTATTATGACAGTCTTGGGAATCGAGCTAGGCATGTTCCAGTATCGGATACACATTGGTGGCTAACACCAAACCAACACCGATAAATATAATTACATTGAATTAAGTCATTTTATCAATTTATTGTTGATGATGACGTGTCAGTGTCAATGTTGTGTCTGGTGTTCGTGTCTGTGTTAGTACTTTATAACTAATCTATGAATTAATGATACCGGACACGATATGACATTGACACTTGCTGCCGATAATAATTTTAAAAAATCGATGCAATTGGACGTAATCACGCGTGTCAAAGTTTTGTCGATGTCGGACATCAGACACGTCTTTAATAGACAATACAGTAGTATAAAATAAATTAGTTAATTTAATGCATGTCTTACCAGTTGCAATATTAGAATGTTGAATTTCTACATCATGTGTGTTTTGCAAGTGAATTCCATCAGTGTTTGGGCTATTTTCAGGGGAAGATATTGTAATATTATCAACTTTGATTCCCTTTGAGTTGTCAAATTTAAGATGGCATAGAGGACTATTTATGATTTTGATATCTCTAATCTTTATAAGGTTGCAAGAGTAGAATCTTATAGCCTGTGGATATAGAAAGTGTCAAAACAAGAGTAATGAGACATTTTTAGACTACACCGTATTTGGATAAACAATTTAGTTAAATGCTTATAGCATAAGTACTTATCACATAAGTGCTTGTATATAACCTATTTCTGTTGCAAAAAAATTAAAATGTTTTAATAAGCTATTTTGAAGATCATATGGAAATAAGTTTCATAGACATGTCATAAGCTCTCCCAAATGTCTCACAAGTCACAAGTGCTCATGTTAGTAGATAAACTTAAATAAGCCGATCCAAACGAGCGTCAAAACAAAACTACACAAGAATTATGTAAGTCTGAAAGGGAAATCTTACAGTTGGCTTCATGCTTGGAATTTGTTTAGAGTGAGTTTTTTTCTGCAAGAAATTGTGATTATAAAATGAGACTTTGTATTGAAAATTCTAAGAACTTTATCTCAGATATAAATGAATATGTTTCCAGTGGTTTTACTTTTACTTTTACCTGTATATCATAAAGTTGTGAGGAGCTCCACCAATTAGAGCCTTTACCATCAATAGTTCCATAGCCTTTGATAGTAAAGTTCTGCACCCATTTGAAATTTATCCATTGAAACAAACTTGATTTTGGCCATGAAGATACTTCAGAAGGAGCCAATATTGTTCCATCTATCTGTCATAATTCAATTTGTACAAACAATAATGTCATGTATTTCTGTTTAGTCATGTTGCTAAAAATTTAGATTCATGATAGAGATTAATTAAAAAGTCATTCTGAAAAGGTCAATGATGATTTTCTATTCATTGACTAAAAGCATAAACTCAGCAGAGGCTAAAAACATGTTTAATCATATTAATATATTTTATTTTACAAAAATAATATATAACTTTTTACTCTGCAACTTCTGTAAACTAGTGTTTCAAAAACCGAACTGGACTGTTCAACCAGTTGAACCTTAAACCGACTACATCGTGCTTTTGTCTAAATTTAAGTGATTTAAGGCATTTGAACTAATCCTGATGTCTTGCTGGTTTCGTGTCCAATTCGGTTTCTAAAACACTGTTGTATACTACTATTCTGAGACTGATGTAAACACAATACAAAAAAGAGTAAATGAAAGTAAACCTGAAGAGTAAGATCAAGCATACAAGGGCCTTGTAAAGTAATAGGCTTAATAAGGAATTTGAGTTTTGCTGGAACTTTGATTATTCCACCAGAAACTTTGCATGCACATTTCCATGCAGCTAGAAATGCCTGCTTAATCAACATTATCAATTATATGCTTTTGAAGCTCATTTTATATGATGAACATTAATACATTATAGTCTATGAAGCACGAACACTCCTCAAATTATATGCTTTATTTTGAAGCTCATTTTTATACCGACACGACACTTATGATTACATTGACTTATATCATTTTCTTAAATTTTTATTAATGTCAATGTGTCAGTTTCCGTGTCGTGTCCTGCTGTGTTCGTGCTTCATAGGTTATACTTATAACAGTTGAAAATCATATTAATCTTTAAATTCTGAATGCTTTTGATTACCTCTGAATCATCAGAAACTCCATTTCCCTTTGCACCAAAAGACATAATATCAAAAGTGTTTACTTGGATTGGATGAGGATCATAATGAGGAAGAGGATGTGACTCTTTGTTATGCTTGTGAACTTTTTTCTTCATGTTAATCTTCTTTGCATCCACAGAAACCATATAGAATGTGACAAAGATAAACATTAACAAAGACATGAAAATGTGTAGTGAAAATTTTATGTTTCTCTTCATTCTTTAAGCAGTATTTTTCTTAACACTTTTTAATAAAGTGTTAGCAAAGAAAATTGTAGTAATTTCAGATGGTTTTGAAGTTGTGTGGAAGTTAATTATAGATAGCTTATATATAGTTGAATATGGTGGAACTAAATTTTTAAGGGTTTACTTTTAATTAAAAAATTGTTAATCACTAATGCATAAAATTAGGTACATTTAGAGGAAGTGGATTCCCTTGTTACATGGTATGGAGATTCCTATAAGTTTGTGATGGGTTGTGAACTGTGCAAAAGTTATATTTAATATTGTTATGCTTGCTTTTGGCTGATTTTTTAAATTGGTTGATGAAGTAGAACTTGTTTATTAAGTATTTTTGTACTTATGTGGTGAATATTCTGGTTGATTATGTGAAAAATAACTTTAAGGAATAAGTATTGCAATTTCCATAATTCCTAATTTAACCGATAGAAAATATTAAAATTGTTAGGTCGGACGTTATGACCGAGATCGAACCCCGATCTTTCTACTTTGCGTGTGAATTTTTAATAAGATATTATTTTGTCTACATACTTAAAAAAAAATATTGGAATAAATTACATTGGTCAATAATTGTCATAATTATATGCATTATTTAATCTCGACTATTAATTTAAGATATGTTAATTTACATTCAACTTTTGCTAAACCATCTTTAAATACTTTGTCATTGCTAGGTATGTTTGACATTCAAATCATAACTTTGTTCTGCATAGATTACCAACACATAATAAAGTGGTGGTTCAACATTATTATTTTATTTTGACAAAGTGGTTGAACATATTTGAATTGTGGTTTTCACTGCCCCTTGTGTTTAATCTTATAAACATGTAATGGTATATTAGCATTGGACGTGTCTTTGTGTTAACAATGATTAATGGAACAAACATATGGTTAGATTCTTGTCTTGTATACACAAATGTGATTGTTAGTACACCATTTATTGTGTAACTAATTATCTACATTGCAGACAAATAAGAGTGTGCCACCAAAGCACTCACTATTAGAAATATTAATCAACAATAGCAACATAAATTAAGTATTGTCATTACCACACAATTATCCTAACATAAATTAGAGGGATAGTTTATGATTATGTGGTTGTGTAGATAGCAAGGCCCTCCTACTAAATTCCAAGCTAAAAACCGGTTTAATCTAAAGATTAATAAGTCAGAAAGTGGTTTACACTTTACACGTACAAGACTTTAGTTATAGCTGAAATTTGAGAATGAGAATGAACATAAATTGGAAAATGGAGACTAGTACTCCCTCTGTACCAAAATATAAGTCGTTTTGACTATATCACACAAATTAAAGAATGTAATTATTATTGTATGCAAAAGAGAAATTAAGAGTTAGTTTTATAAAATTGTTTTTCATTAATGGTATGGAAAAGATAAATTATAGAAGTAAAATAAGAAAGAGTAATAAATAGTTAAGGGTATAATAAGAAAATTAGTATTAAATATTGCATTAATATTGTAAAATGATTTATATTTTAATACAATTTTTTTCCCAAAACGACTTATATTATGGTATGGAGAGAGTATTTACTTAGGATTGTCCTATTGTAGCACGCGGGTGGGGTTGGGCAGGCACAATTGGACTGGTCGGTGCAACTCTGGCTTAGTGTACTCTTTATGTTATCCATCCAATTTGAGGGCAAGTGCCACTTCCATAGCTTAAATAGTTGTTATACTTTTATTTATTTACTTTTATTTTTATTGATATTGTTATTTACTCTCTGCTTTTTAGAATAAATCATAATAGTTTAGAATTCAAATGAAAAATAAATAAAATTTGTTAAAAATTAGACTGAAATTTAGGATTTAATAAAATTCAAATTCCACAATGTGTTTTCAAGTTAACCGCTCATATGCTTACTGAAAAAAAAAAAAGTTAATCGCTCATATATTTATTGAAGACAATTCCTCTCTTTCATAATAATTGTCATTTAGAATAAAAATTTGTCAAAAAAAATTAACATTTTATCATTGAAACATTAAGTAGTTATTTTCTCCATCGATTTCTTGGCCCGGAAGCATTTCACAGTCATCCTCTATATATGTTTATTTTTTTGTTACCATGATATTGATAATTTCCATCACTCTTAATAATTATACCAATTTATGTCGGAGAATTGGTTGGACACATAAGGTGGTTTCTCAACTCCCAACAAAATTTTCTGCATACTCGTGAGTTATGCACTTAAAATCTTATCAATTTTTAAGTTTCATTTTAGTTTGTTAATTTTTTTTTTTATTTCATTTTAGTCACTTAAAAAAATATTACACTCTCAGTAATATTACGTCAAAAAAAAAAAATTCAAATAATATTTACTACTTTCTTCAACGGGAAAATAAAGACAAATGAGTTTAATGGGCCTTCCAATAAGCCAACTCGGCCCATATGAATGAGTTAACTCTTAAATTTGTTTTCTTTCTATGTTACAAACAAACACAAAGCTTAGAGTTTACGTTGTTGTCTGGTTTTCAAGAACAAGAACAAGATTCATAAGCCTCTTCCGTTTGCAACGGTAATATTTTTCTCATTCTTGATTTTATTCAATTTTCTGCTTTAGAAACAACAAAAGAACATGTTTTGTTCCTTAGACCCTGTTTGGTTGGTACCAATATATTGAAAGATTATCTTTTTCTTGCTTGCTATAGTGATTTTGAAATACCCTTTTTTTCAATTTTAATTATTCAACAATATTCAATTTTCTGCTTCAAAAAAGATAGAATCTTACCCTTTTTTTTTTCCTCATTCTTGATTAATCATTCAAGACCATTCAATCTTCTGCTTGAGGGATAAAAAAGTGTTTTGTTCCAAGACCCATTTTTTCATGTTTTGATTATGCAACGTTAGATTTTTCTGCTCGAAAAAGGTAGAATCTTACCCTTTTTTCCCTCATTCTTGATTATTCATTCAAGAACATTCAATCTTCTGCTTGAGAAAAAAGGTAGAATCTTACCCATTTTTTCCCCTCATTCTTGATTAATCGTTCAAGAACATTCAATCTTTTGCTTGAGGGATAAAAAAGTGTTTTGTTCCAAGACCCATTTTTTCATGTTTTGATTATGCAACATTAGATTTTTCTGCTCGAAAAAGGTAAAATCTTACCCTTTTTTCCCTCATTCTTGATTATTCATTCAAGAACATTCAATCTTCTGCTTGAGGAAAAAAGGTAGAATCTTACCCATTTTTTTTCCTCGTTAATCAAGAACATTCAATCTTTTGCTTGAGGAAAAAAAACCTTAATTGAACAAATGTGTGTTCTGTCCCGAGACCCTATTTTGCACCGATGTCATGAAAGACAATTGATTTAGTAATTGAATACATGTAATCTGTTAGAAGTGGGGTACAAAAATTGCAATTGATAAATTGAATCACTTGATCATGTAGTAGGTAGTTATGCATCATACAAACTTGTTGCAATGACCGATCATGTAGGTAGTAACATGTGTTTCTTGTATAATTACTGTGACTTTCGTGGCCAGGATTGACACTGATTAATGTAATTCTATCACAACATACTAATATTTGGCAAAAGAAGAACAAGAAAAAAGAGCTTGTTTGGAAGTGTTATATGCAATGCAATTCAGTTTCTTATTAGCTTTGGCTTATGGTAAACATATCAGGTGTTTTTTTGGAATCTTTTTTTATTAGCTCGAGGTTACTTTGCTTGAAAAAAAGATTGAATCTTATCCATTTTTTTCTCATTCAATCTTCTGCTTGATACACGCTCTATGCCAAGACCCTCTGTTTCAATAATGGAGTTTTGCTAATTTTCTCATTTTGATAATTCAATCTTCTGCTTGAAAAAAGTGATTTTTGGTTTGCTACAGTGATTTTGGAACTTTCATTCCAATATATTTGCATTGATACATTACGTATGAGAATCGCTGTGAGATGGAATCTGTTTTGATTATCCGAAAAAGGGGTGGAGTATATGGCCCTAGTAATCCTAAATTTTATTGTTGGAATCGATGCATATACTATGTTTCTCTAAATTTTTGAACGGATGGATGCCTCAATGACCTTTGAGTAAAATTCATTATAAACTCTTTACTCACAATATGAAAGTTGGATGTTGCCATTCAATGCAATTTTCATATGAAATTGTATTCAGCTGGGGCCTATGAAATTGTATCCAAAATCCTCACTTACCAAGCAGCTGCTGATGACCCAGTTTACAGTGGCTATAGATCAACTGTTGAATCTACAAGTAAGAAGATGCATTGGTATTGTCTACATTACTTCAATTTCTTTCTCTTACATGAATATTTATTTATCAACTTAATGACTCATTGCCACATGACTCTGAGTTTCTGTATGGTTAATAATCAATACATATTTGGAATAATGATGGGTTGTCGGCTGTCGATTTGCTCATTATTGATTATTCAAAATATTTCAATTTTTCTGCTAGAAAAAAAGTGAACCTTCAATTTTGTAATAGGGTATACAAACCCTATGAGGCTGTGAATCACTGTGGGATGGAATCTTTTTTCATTATCTACAAAAAGGGTGGCGTATATGCCCCTAGTAACCCAAATCAGACTGTTGGAAGCGATGAATATACTTTGTTCTTAAATTTCTTAAACAGATGGATGCCTTAATGATCTTAGAGTAAAATTCATTATAAACTCTTTACTAAAAATGTGAAAGTCGAATGTTGGCCTTCAATACATTTATCTTATGAAATTGTATTCATGATTTAAGGGATGATATCTATTGTCTTTTTACAATTTTACATTTTTGATGATTCAACAACATTCAATTATCTGCTTGAAAAGAGTTAGCATCTTACTCACCTTTTTTTCCTCATTCTTGATTATTCATTCAAGAACATTCAATCTTTTGCTTGAGGAAAAAAAAAACCTTTATTGAACAAATGTGTGCTTTTTGTCCTGAGACACTATTTGGCACCAATGTTGTGCAAGACCATTTTTTTAGTTTGCTGCCGGTAATTTTGGCCCAAAAATGTTGGATGATGCCTTAATGCGAAAGCTATTTGTTGCCTAAAATGAAACTTTAATATGAGGCAAGGATGATATCTATTTCACTTCGATAACCCTTGTCCCTAAATGGAATTTTGAAACTACAATATGTAGTGATTTTGCAAATGCAAAATGGGGTGCGACTCATGTTGGATGATGCCTTAATGCGAAAGCTAGTTGTTGCCTAAAATACAATTTTAATATGAGCCATGGATGATATCTATTGCACTTCGATGACCCTAGTCCCTAAAGTGAATTTTAAAACTACAATATGTAGTGATTTTGCAAATGTAAAATGGGGTGTGACTCGTGTTAGATTATGCCTTAATGCGAAAGCTAGTTGTTGCCAAAAATCCAATTTTAATATGAGGCATGGATGATATCTATTCTACTTCGATGACCCTTGTCCCTAAATGGAATTTTAAAACTACAATATGTAGTGATTTTGCAAATCCAAAATGGGGTGTGACTCGTGTTGGATTATGCCTTAATGCAAAAGCTAGTTGTTACCAAAAATCCAATTTTAATATGGGGCATGGATGATATCTATTGCCCTTCGATGACCCTTGTCCTTAAATGGTATTTTAAAACTACAATATGTAGTGATTTTGCAAATGCAAAATGGAGTGTGACTCGTGTTGGACTATGCTTTAATGTGAAAGCTAGTTGTTGCCAAAAATCCAATTTTAATATGAGGCATGGATGATATCTATTGCACTTCGATGACCCTTATCTCTAAATTTAATTTTAAAACTACAACATGTAGTGATTTTGCAAATGCAAAATGGGGTGCGACTCATGTTGGATGATGCCTTAATGCGAAAGCTAGTTGTTGCCTAAAATGCAATTATTTTAATATGAGGCATGGATGATATCTATTGCACTTCGATGACCCTAGCCCCTAAATGAAATTGTAGAACTACAATATGTAGTGATTTTGCAAAGCAAAATGGGGTGCAACTTGTGGTTGATTAGCCTACTGATAAGGATTTCAAAGGAATTTTCTACGAAAGAAATGAATCAACTGAACCCATTTTTTCATTTTTGATTATTCAACAACAATTTTCTGCTTGAAAAAAGGTATAATCTTACCCATTTTTTTTTCTCATTCTAGATTATTCATTCAAAAACATTCAATCTTTTGCATGAGAAAAAAATAAACTTAATTGAGCAAATGTATGCTCTGTCCCGAGACCCTGTTTGGCACTTATGTTATGAAAGACAATTTATTTTAGTTTGCTAACTTTGGGATTTTCATTTTAACATATTAGTTTATGGTTGATACATGTTCTAATACTGATTTTTGCATTCTTCATAATTTAATAACATTCAATCTTCTGCTTGATACATGCTTTGTGCCAAGACCCTCTGTTGCAATACTGGAGTTTTGTTAATTTTCTCATTTTAGATAATTCAATCTTCTGCTTGATAAAAGTCATTTTTTGTTTACTAAATGATTTTGGAACTTTCATTGCAATATGTTTTCATTGATACATTACTTAAGAGAACTGCTGTGTGATGGAATATATTTTGATTTTCTGAAATAGGGGTGGAGAATATGGCCCTAGTAATCCCAAATTTGTTTCTCTAAATTTTGAACGGATGGATGCCTCAATGACCATAGAGTAAAATTCATATAAACTCTTTACTCATACTGTGAAAGTTGGATGTTGGCATTCTAGTTCCTAAATGCAATTTTACAACTACAATATAAAGTGATTTTGCAAATGAAAAATGGAGTGTGGCTTGCGTTGCGTTGCATTCTTAGCCTATTGATAAGGTTTCAAAGGAATTTTCTAAGGAAGAAACGAATCAACTAAAGCAAAGTACAAAAAAACCAACTCTTTGGAATTTGAACTATTTCTCATAGTGTCTATCTAGTATATATTACATTATGCATACCACCTATCTTATATAAGGATGCTTGCATTGTGATCAATGGAGAAAACCATAACGAAGTTGTATAATCGGTTTATATTTTGATTGCATTTGGTATAAGAATCAGTTAGAAGTCATAAACACTTGTGTTGATAATTATAAATGCAAGTTTTTGATTTAGTAATTGAGTACATGTGATCTTTTATAACTGTGGTACAAAAATTGATATTGATGAATTGAATCACTTGATCATGTAGGCGATACACCCTCACTGTTATGTTATACATCATACAAACTTGTTGAAATGACCGCTAATACTTCTTTTGGACAATATTATCATTGTGGCCAGACTTGACACTCCTTGTTCGACGTGTGACATTTAATATTATTCAAATTGAAATATTTGGCCTTTTCAAAAGAAGAACAAGAAATAAGAGCTTATTTTTAAGCCCTTGTAGTTTTTTGTCATGGTTGAACTATTTAGCTCAGTTCTGTAAAACCAGTGGATTTATTTTCTCTAACTTGACTTTAATTATTTGTTGAGGGGGAAATCATGACATTAAGGATTGGCGTACAAGTGTTAACACCGGCATACATAGGATTGGCTTTCATACTAGGTTGGCATCCTTTCAGTTGCCTTTTCTATAACTGTAAGTTCAATTTTTGGCAGCAAGTAGTATAATTAACCATTCTATATGTTTCTTTTTGGTCTTTAGTTCTCTATTTTATTGAATTTCTTTATAGTTGAAAAGATGCTCTATCTGAAGACCCTATTTAGCATCGATGTTTTGAAAGATACTATTTGTTTTTGGTTTACTTATGGTAATTTTTTTATTTTCATTCCAAAAATTTGCTTTGATTCTTGCTGGCATATTCATTTTCTCATTCCTAATTATTCAAAAGCAAACATTCAATCTTCTGCTTAAGAAAAACAACCTTAATTGAGCAAATGTGCTATATCATACGACCTTGTTTGGCGCTAATATTTTGAAAGACTATTTTTTTCCTTTTCTATGATGATGGAGTTCCGTGTGATTTATATCCAAATTACTTTTATTTTTATCTATAAAAAACAGCCTTGAGTGTCTTGATGACCCAAATACTTTGGATGACATTGTGAAAGCTAGTTATTGCCTTAAAGAGAAAAAAAGCATTAAAGCTAGTTGGATGACCCAAATATTTTAGACTTGTTGCAAGTGGAACTTAATGGCATGCAAGGTTGATTTAAAATTTTAGAAGAGGGTTATACGGATTAGCACTTCATACTTTTGCTGCTTTATGCTCTGATACTAAATATAAATCATTTCAAGAATGATAAGTGATTTATAATTATATCATCATAGAAGTATATTGATATTTAGTTAACAAAAAAAACATTGGTCTAGATGACATAGAATTTCAAGACCTAAACCTTCACATTTTTTTAGACAAATTTTAGTATGACGATTCTCGCAATGTTATTGTGACTTTGTGGCCAAGCTATACACTCCTTATTGCATAATTATTAGGAAAATTCACATTCTTTTATTAGCTTGGGTTTCATCTCTCAAATTTAAGATAGCGGTGTATGCTAATTTTTCATTAAAATCACAATATTGTCTGCATATCTACTATGATGTGAAAATGTGATTAGTGCAGTTCAATTTTCTCTTTGATTATTGATGTAAACAAGAAACAAATTGATCTTTGAGCAATAACTTTTTCTGCCACTGGACAAAACTGAGTCTTGGTGTACTGTGATGTGTAATTTGTTGCCTGTAGTTTATTTCAGCTTAATGAGATGAAATTATCTGGTGATCTGCAATTCAAGCTTTTTCATTATTTAGACTTACATATTAGCATATTCTTGTATATAAGAAGCTTTGTTCAACAATAGCAGGCTAGTGTACTGCTGTAATATAGAGGAGCTATATATTTTTAATCTTTCTTGAATAATGTTTGAAAAGATTATTCTTGTTGAGCCTACAAGTGGGAACACCAGAGAGGGGTGACATTGATAGCCAACATTAAAGGGCTATATAGTTATAGAGACCATGCCATCTTATGAGAGAAAAATGATGCTACCATCATCTATAGCAACATTGTGGGACTATATAGTTATTGTGCTCATTCTAAAGTCCCTATATATTAAGGTATGTCTCATTCTAAAGTCTAAACTTCTTAATTGTATATTGACTTGAGCACATAGGTACATCCCAAAATGGGGAAATCATCTCTGATGTGGATTCCAACCAAACACAACCATTCACATAGCATTTCTTCCATAATTATGCAGGAATCATACTTAAATACTCCCTTCAGTCCTTTTTATAAAAAACATTTGATTTTTTAGATTTATTGAATAATTGATGTATCTTATTTATACTATAGACTAGATGCATTAATTATTTAATGAATTTGAAAAATGAGTTTTTTCTTATAAAAAGGACCGGAGGGAGTATCAAACTTGTGTGAATAAGTGTTTTTTTTTGGGTAACTATGTGAATAGGTGGTTGTTAGTGGCGGATCCAGAAATTTTTGTTTTTAGGGTCTAAAAAATAGTGTATATATTTTGACTAAAAAAATATATTACAAATTTTTATAAAATGATTTTGATTTATATACTCAGACAATGTAATTTTTTTTTACGAATGCATCCAATCAAATCATGCCATATAGATATTTTTGGATATATTTTAGAAACTTATGAAACTGACATTATGGTATGATTTGATTGGATTTACGTATAAAAAAATTACACCGTCAATGAATAACAACTAAACTCTTATAAAATAGACAATTATAGTGACAAAGAAAAAACCCAATTATATAAAAAAATTTATAAATTATAATTATTTTCTACAAGGTTTCATATTTTGAAAAAGTTTGATGATATTTTCCCTATCAACATTGTAAAATTTGTCACTCTCCCCATATATGTAACTAAACTATCATTCAAAAGAAGTAAAAACAAGAGAGAGAGAGAGAGAGAGAGAGAGAGAGAGAGAGAGAAAGAGAGAGAGAGAGAGATAAAAATAATTGGGAGAGAAGAAATGAATAATTCCATCAATTAAGACCATAGAAGAGTATATTTAAGATAGAAGTGTCTGGAAATTGGAAATTAAAAGGTTGAAGTAGTGGAAAGTTAAAAAATAAAAAGAGAAATTTGTGGTGAGTGAATAATAAACCTAACCATGAGGCTTAAAAAAATTAATAGTAGCAGTATTAAATAAAACTTATTTGTTTTGGTGGGTGCTCAATCCCCTAATCCCTTATGCATGCAGCATGCATCCGCCACTAGTGGTTGTCTTTAAATTATGGGATAATACTCTACGTAAAAATAGCCCAGTGCCATCAAATATCAAACTTGTAAATCTAAGTGAGAATAAGTTAGTTTAGCAAATCGCATGGACAACAAGGAGGTTAGGTCTAGTGGAACGTGTTAGATTTTCACAACGAACCAAATTTCAAATCTTGACTAAGAGAGGTATTTATATTTAATTGTTCTAGCTTAGGCCAAATTTCAAGAGCACCTATTCAGCCCAAAGAGTGTGATGTGTAGTTCATTGACACCATGTCTAGAAATGGGCCGAATTCCACTTCTGAATCCGACACGTTGAATACGTGCCCAAAACAAATGTGCGTCATATTGAAAATGTGCTCGGTCGCATGTTCGCCACATTGATACGCTTGTCGCATCAGCACTGAAGGATATGCACGTTCTAACAGATTAGTAGCACATGAACTGGTCATTCTAAGATAGGGGGCGAACCATGATCAGTGGTGCTGTTTGTGGAAGCTTCATAGTTTTCCCGTTTTGACTCAAAAACCTAAACTCAACCACAAAAAAGCTTTAACCATTTTCGTCGATAATAAGAATCACATTGTCCTTGAACAAAACTTTGTCATCATACCACATGCTAGCAACAACAACAACAACAACTAACCTCACTAACAGAGCACTATCATCTGTTTGGTCACTCTCCCCGCTTGAAGGACTACATCCTCTTCATTGCTCCCGTGGGTTATGATCCCTGCGATTGAAACAAATCTTGGAGTGGACATCAGCGTGCAACACCTAATTAATGTCGTCAACGCTCAGACTCGGTTGATCCAAATTAAGAATGAAAGAATCCAGGTTGTGGAGTGAATGAGGACCTTCGATATCATCTCTCTCAATTCTACGTGTAGCCACTGGAGAAAGCTACTATCGCCTTTATGTCATAAGGATTATATCATGGAGTGCCCCTTCTCTTATATGGTCGGCGCCGCGAGATCGCATTTCACGATCTTCTCTACTCTCCTCCCCATAGAGTTTTTGGCTTCTGTGGAAATCGAACCACATACACTAGGGTTCAAGTACATGTTCAATTTATTCCTATCCCCGGGGGGGCTGGAAAAACCATCGGTGGAGTTGTACAACTCTCAAGAAGGGAGCCATGAAGTGGTACAAAAGACTCCCCCGCATGCTCCATCGACTCATCATGAACTGACTTGTGCCGTGAATTCACGAAACACTAGAGGTGGAGGTGGCGGGCCAGTTGGTCGGTTCACCGAAAACACGCCCTTCACCCATTCCAGGGAGCTGAGTTCAAACATGGCGTGAGTTTCCCAAGAAGTTGCCAGCTAAGGTCTGATAAAAACAAGTACCGCTTGTTTTTCCTAATTCATGAGCACATGATTGAAGATTGTGACCACCTCAAGAACACAATTGAGATTTTAATCAAGCAATGGTACCTGAATCATATTGAATAAACAATCATTAAGCTTATGAATGAACGATGATTATTATTGTATTAGGGTATATGACGGCACAAGTGTTGTGTTGTCTGACCTCTGAATGATGGCACAAGGATTTGTGTTGTATTACACTAGGGTTTGCTCAAAGAATCAAGTGTTCATGCGAAAATTTAGAGGGTGATTCAAAGTGAATCATTCACAGAGATTTGGCTTACGGGGCGCTACACTAGAAACCACCGTCCGCTGACTGGGCAGCGGAACCCCCAGTTAATTTGTGTAGTGTAATCAGTCATGCATTTATTATTAAGCATTTATTATTAATTAATTTAATTAAAATGAATAATAATAATAATTATTATTATTATAAAGTGTGTTTATTGTTAATAATTGTATGGTGAATGGTTATGGCCTTAGATCCTTATATTTTAGTTTATTTTAACTTTGCGTCGTGTCTTTCTCTCTTAATTTTAAATGTACATTCTCTTCTCATCCACTCACTCGTATATAAAACGAGTATTCTTTATGTAATGTAATTAGAAGACAAAGAGTCACAAAAGATATAAGGTGTAACAACAATCTTGGAAGTCAAAATTAATGAAGTAAGATCGATTTTAGGACTAGGTTAGATTCTCTCATTAGCTTGAGGGAATCATTGCGTTTGAGGCCATAATCATGTCACGTTTATTTGTGAGTATGTTGATGCATATGTATATGTATGTATATTAATATATTCATAGGAATGTATGGAGAGACGATTGTATATTTTAAGCCATGGTGAGATCATAAATAAATTAATCCTCCAAAGTAATATATTGAGTTAAAATAACACCATTTTAGGCTAATAATGAAATGTGTAGGCTTGTCTCCACAAAGTACACTCTCTATAATAGTAAGTTTTAGGGAGGTAATTTCAAATTAACCTCATTGTTATTGTTTTTGTCTAACTTAACTAAATTAATTTTAATGAGATCAAAATAAGATTAGAAGCATTGTTTGGATTCTATTTTTTTTTCTTTCTTAGTTTAGTAGCTAAAATTTTACCTTATATGGTAAATATGTGAGTGTATCAAAATTTGAACTTCAATTCATGCATATTATATGCAATGATCATACAAATTAAACTAAGAGAGACATAATTCAATTTTATTATGAGGGGTAAAGTGATAGGTAATAACAAAAGAAATATTTTGATGGAGAGATAAATTGATCGAATTTCATTAATTTAAAAAATTTATTTGTTATTTCATATACTATAGAGACTAAATTGTTTGGCCTTTACTATTTTTAACACAAAATGTTGTTTTACTCAATAATATATAAATATATCAATATTACATGAATATATCTAAACAGATGTCTTTAAATTCATCTCAGTTTGTCTTTAGTAAACCAAAATATATGCTGCTCATGCAGAGTTAATTCATCAAAGAAACTGAGATTCATAGCACCACTTAGTGACAAAAGTGATAAAGTCATTAACTTGGTAGTGCTTACAACTTTGCTTCACTAATAGCCTCAATGACAACAAATTAAGGGAACATATGTTATGGTTTTACATTATTTAAAGTCTTATGGGCTTTTGTTAAATCAGCAAAACTTCCCCATGAATTGATGAAATATATCAACTTGAGTTGATTGATTTCATGCATGCATTTATCTCAATCTTGATGTTTTCTGCTATTGCATTATTTGATCATAATGTGGTAAAGTGATTATTTCCTTCACCTTCTCATGATATGAGTCAAATTCTTACTGCATTGCCTGTTGGAATTGGTGTTTTGTGCAGTATGCTGTTTGCTGCATTTCCTACTCATAGACATGGAATTGGTTTCCCACGTTTAACAAATTAAGACTTATATAGAAGCATTTACAGAATTATCAAAGTTGGTGTTGCTGTTGTTACTCAAATTCTGCATTTTAAGATATATTAAATACTTCAAATCCAAAACAATTGAAACATTTCATAGAAAATCATAAGCTCTTTTGAAAGTTTCTTCAAATAAAAGCATCAAATTCTATTTATAAATAAAATAGATTGGTTCACATAAAACTAGTCACTATTGTAAATTTGTAATCAATCTTAACATTGTAATAGATGCAAAGTAATTATAGAAGAATACATGAAAATACAAAGCCACAAGCAAAAACAAACAACTAACAATTATTTCCCACTGTTTGAAAAATTAGCTTAAAATATGTGCCCGGTTAAAGGAGAAGTCGTTTTTTAAATAGGCTCACGACAAAACCTGATAGTAATGTCCGCGCAAAATCACTTCCGGTATTCTCATCACATCATTGCATCAATTAACTTAAAATTTTGACTAACAAATTAAATTATTAAACAACACAACTAGAACATAAAACTACTTTCATCACATCATTGGCGTCAGTGTGTGTAACAATCAGATCATTGATAGAAATCTCACTGAAATCCGCTAAGATAATTCAATTATCATCATAAGCCAAAAATAAAATTCAAAAAACCTAATTTTCATATAATTGAGGAAATTAAGTGTGCTCAGACAGCCAAGGGTTTGTAATCAACTTCTGAGTGAAGATACTCAGATCAGAAACTCTAGTCCACAAAATGTATCATCACAGCACAAAAAACATCAAATAAATTAAAATAAAACACCCATCATCTAAACATAAGTTGATCAATGCAAAGTAGCCATCCAATCTGTCCTTGTCAATATTATCAATATTATATGGTATGTTAGGAATCAAGCAAGGTTCCAGAATAAACAAATTCATTGGAGGTCAGCTGTTAACTTAATCATTTCTAATGTATCCCTAGCTGCTAGTAAAACTAAAAAATCCTCTAGAAACTCTATTTTAGAATTTAGCATCTTGAAGAATTTCAATATCCAAATTCATCCTCCCAAGGCTCCTAATATCATTGAAGTTATTTGGCAACCTCCACTCACAAATTGGACCAAATGTAACATTGATGGGGCAGCTGCTGGTACTCCTGCTTTAGCAGCTTGTGGAGGAATCTTCAGGAACAAGGATGCAGTTTGTGTTGGTTGTTTTGCTCAAAATTTAGGTACTGGTACTTCTCTGTTTGCTGAATTATCAGGTGCAATGCAAGCTATTGAATTAGCAGTTTCTAAAAATTGGAGGAATTTGTGGCTAGAAACCGATTCTATGTTAGTCTTTCTTGCTTTTCAATCCACTGCCATTGTCCCTTGGTTTATCAAAAATAGATGGAACAACTGTATAGAACTTACTAAAAACATGAATTTTTTGGTTTCACACATTTTCAGAGAAGGAAATAGTTGTGCTGATTCGCTTGCTAATATTGGTTTATTTATTCCTTTTATAGTTTGGTTTGATGATTTTCCTAGTGATTTTAACTCAGATTACATTAGAAATATGCTTGGAAGACCAAGTTACAGTTTTGTTAATGTTTGAAAGGTTTTGGCCTAGTCCCCCTTTCTTTTTTGTATTTGCTCTTTTTTTTTTTTTTTTTGAATACATCTAGGTGATGCTTTTTACATCATCAATTAAAAATAAAAAAAAGATAGTGAAATCTGATACAAAGTACATCACCAACATTTACACCTTTAGCAATCAAGATGCAACATCACTATTCATATAGAAAAATACAAATGAAAATGAATTAATTGTGCCTTGATTTTCTTATTTTTTGTTTTGTCAAGTTTCAACTATTGTGCGGGCTAAAAAAATTATTTTGGCTATTATTCAAATCATTGAAGTGGTTTTGTATATTCTTGTACATTGAATTTGAATAATACTACAATTTCATAGTTACCAAACCAATATAAGGCAAACATAAAACTTTGGTTTCAATAGTTTTTATGACGGTTAAATTTTAGTAGGCTACGAAACAGTAAATTTTCTTCTCCATCGATACAATGCCGCCAATGTTAGGCGCAATTTCAATGTTATCAAAATACAAGTCAAAACCACCATATTTGTTTCTTCATACTTTGTTCGTGCATTCATCACAACACCTAAATGAAGCCAGCTTTAGAATGCTAGAGTGAAATAATTGCAATGCAAAATAACTCTTTGGAGAATTTGTTAACTTTTGCTAATTTGTTTGCACAACAACATTTCGATGATGATTTGAGATAGCTTGCAGAGAACCAAGAGCTTCCAGATGACAGCAGCTTTTGCTCCAATGACTATCTCAACAATCATTGAGACGCTATGATGAAAACAAAATACCAAGAGTGAACAAATTCATCAATGAGTTACTCACGAAGTCAATTCCATCATTCCAGCATTTTAATCTGGTTTTTTTAGGTATACGAGTAAGGACAAGATTGAAAAAACAAAGAAAATGATTGGATTTGCGAGTACTCCGACAACATTAGAACTAGACCTAGCTTCAACGATATCGGATCTAAATATTAGGAAAAGCTAGTAAAATAGGTGCAAAAACCCTCTCAAAAATAGCCATGAAGTACCAACATTTAAATAAGATTAGCAGTGGCAACAAAACCAAAAGAGACAGGTTTTTAAAGAAGTGTCAAATGTTCAAAGGATAATCGTTAAAGTATGGTATTCGTGAATAGACAACAACCTTGACCATAGATTTATCCTAATTTGAATGAGTAAAAAACCACCATTTAACATGTTATTAATGAATTAGTAGGTTCAGAATACTTCATATATCACTGAAATTTAGTACTTTACGGAAATTAAAATTCTGGGTTTATAGATATATCAATCACTTTGAATCCAAAACAAGTGAATCACTTCTTAGAAAATCCAAACCTCTTTTGAAAGTTTCATCAAATTCTATCTATATATAACTAGAACATAATGTTTCACAAAAACCGGTCACTATTGTGAACCCCTTCAACATTGCAATAGATGCAAAGTAATCATAAAAGAAACCATGAAACTCAAAGCCATAAGCAAATAACAAACAACAAACAATTACTTCACACTGATAGAAAAATTAGCTTAAAATATTTGCTCAGTGGAAGGAGAAGTCGTTTTTAAAATAGGCTCACGGCAAAACATGATAGTAATGTCCACTGCCCAAAAACACTTCCAGTGTTTTCATCACATCATTGCTCCAATTAACTTAAACATTGACTAACTAACTAACTAACTAACTAACTAACTAACTAAATTATTAATCAACAAGACTAGAACATGAAATGAAAAAATGAAAAATAAAAAATTGGCCTCAGTGTGTGTAACAATAAGATCATTGATAGAAATCTCACTGAAATCCGCTAAGATAATTCAATTATCATCATAAGCCAAAAATATTTCAAAACAATTAGAAAACAAACATAATAAAAATCTAGAAATTAAAAAGCTATGCATTTTCCTACCAAAAACCCTAATTTTCATATAAATGAGGAAATTAATTGTGCTCAGACAGCCAAGGGTTTGTAATCAACTTCTGAGTGAAGATTCTCAGATCAGAAACTCTAGTCCACAAATTGTATCATCACAGCACAAAAAAAAACAAATCAAATATATTCAAAGAAAACATTCATATAACAAAATATCAAATCAATGCACAGAAAACCTTTGATTGAACACTTTCAAACAATGAGTAAAGTGAAGGGAGATCTCGGATGAAGCAAGAATGAGTCAGGTGATGAAAAAATCTCGTGAAAGTGAAACTTGGTTGTTCATCAGAGATCTCTTAATCACTTGACTCATTGTTGCACACGGAGATGAAATAGAAGGGATTGTTGTGGAAGAGAGGAAATAAATTTGGATTTATAGGCAACAACACCAAATTAGGGTTTATGAGGGTAAAGTGAACATGGGCTATTGGGTCATGGGCCAACTACTTTAGATAAAATTGCTCTCTAAAAAATTTAATTGTTTTTTTATTTTTATATTAGAATCGAAGGATACGTTTCGGGTTGAATTGTTTAAAGAGTTATATTAACATATTTTTTTTGATACATGAGAAATTTAAATTGCTCCTACCCAACCCATATATCCCCCAGCTCTTACCACTTGAACTATCCTAGCTATATTAACATGTGATCTAAGAATGTAAAAAAGGAAAATATTCCTTTAGTCAAAAAAAAAAGTTGTTTTATTTAAACCATTAACATGTAAATATAAAAATAAAAAAAAAAAACCATTAACATGTGCCTTTGAAAAACATGTTAAAATTTCTTTTGTTTAAAAGATATTTTTTGTTCGGTAATTTTTAGAAGTTACGATCTAATGACTTTTCAGAACTTTCTCATTGAGATAATAGTTTCTAAAAATATTTTAGGTATTTTTGAGTTATAGGTGATGATTCTATTAGCTTTCTTGTAATATTGAAAATGATAATGATTTTCTGTTTTGAAGGAGATAAATTTTTCTATGGCTTGAGGATTTAGTGGGTTGAATTTCAAAGATCAATGATAGGCTAAATGTGGGTTGAATTTGAATTCACCATTCTATGTAAAAAAAATTTATGTTTAGTTCACTTTAAAAAGAATATTGACATTTGTACCAAAAAATAAAAAAAGAATATTGACAGTTTTTTATAAGATCTATCGAAAAAATGATGTGCTTACATTTGATGTGGCTTATAAAATTACGAATATATCAGTAAAATATCAATAAATAAGTCATTTTAAAATTTTGTAACAAGTGTCCATGGCACACTTATTATTAGCATGCCAAAAATTCAACAGTAGGGTATGGTGTCTTAAATAAGTTTATTAAAGTTTAAGATAAATAGGTGGTCCAACTACACAACCAAAATCTGCTTTCAAACTAAGATGAAAAAAGTTATTTTCAAAGTTCAAGCATTGCAACAAAAAAATATACTAGTTCATACTAGTAGTTAGTGTACTTGGATCATAAATATGTGAGTAGTAGAATCATAAATAAGAGATTAACATAGAAATTTTGGGATCATCCACATAGAAAATCTAAATTCTCCTTCATTGTGAGTAAGGCTAGAGAAACTGATTCAGATAATTGGATCATCCAAGAAATGAAGAAAACAGTCCCTCTTATCTTTTCTCAATGCATCAAGCTTCTTCTAATCAAGTTTGTATTACTATCAGAAACTATAATGGCAGAACCAAGAACCAAGACAGTTCTGATAACATGTGGTCATCAACTAGAACATAACACAAGCATCTTTGTTCAAAATTTTGTTGCAACTATGGAGAAGATTAGCGAGCAGATGCGCAGTACCGGCTTCGGCACAGCAGTTACAGGGACAGGACTAGATGATAACTATGGCCTAGCACAATGCTATGGAGATCTTTCGTTACTCGACTGTGTGCTGTGTTATGCCGAGGCGCGCACGGTTCTTCCTCAGTGCTTCCCTTATAATTCCGGTCGGATTTACCTTGACGGTTGTTTCATGAGGGCTGGAAATTATAGTTTCTTTAATGAGTATGAAGGACCAGAAGATAGAGCTTTGTGTGTAAACACAACTAAGAAGAATTCAAATTTTCAAGCAGCAGCAAAGCAAGCAGTGTTGACAGCGGTTCGAGATGCGTTGAACAATAAAGGCTATGCTAGGGGGAAAGTTTCTGTATCAGGAACAGTAAATGAATCTGCTTATGTTCTGGCTGATTGTTGGAGGAATTTGGACTCTAGGTCTTGCAAAGCATGTCTCGAGCATGCATCTTCTTCTGTATTGGGATGCTTGCCCTTTTCAGAAGGACGAGCGCTCAACACTGGATGCTTCATGAGGTACTCTGACACTGATTTTCTTAACAAGGAAGTGGAAAATGAGGGTTCAAGAGGTAAATAAATTGCAGTTCTTAACCATTTTGAGCGGACCATAATAATTATAGTAGGATGCATCTTCCTGCATTGACAAATTATTAACAAACTTAGTAGAGATAAATCTTGTGTGTGAATCCAATTTGTGCAGGTAATGTAGTAGTGATAGTTGTTGCAGTTGTCAGTTCGGTGATCGTTGCAGTGGTTGGATTGACTATTGGGGCATATATCTGGAAACAGAGATACATTCAAAAGAAAAGAAGAGGTATTTGATTTTATAGCTTATCTCTACACCTTTTCTTGCTAACAAAATATGGAGTCATTAACGGTCATAACACAAGTACATTAAGAATGTTTACCGATCCGAATGGTTATTCTGGTTGTCAGGATCAAATGATGCAGAAAAGTTAGCAAAGACTCTTGAGCAAAAAAGCTTGAACTTCAAGTATTCTACATTGGAAAAAGCTACCGAATCTTTTAATGACAATAACAAGTTAGGGCATGGAGGATTTGGAACGGTTTATAGAGTATCTCTCTTACCTGAAAAGACCTTTAACTATAACATTTTACATATCAAACAATTCTTAACAATTTTGTTGTTGCAGGGAGTTCTACCTGATGGAAGAGAGATCGCTATCAAGAGGTTATATTTCAACAACAGACAAAGAGCAGCAGATTTCTACAATGAAGTCAACATAATTAGTGGCGTCGAACACAAGAATCTAGTTAGACTATTAGGTTGCTGTTGTTCAGGACCTGAAAGCCTGCTTGTTTATGAATATATGCACAACAGAAGTCTCGATCGCTTCATTTTTGGTAATTTTCTGAACACGAGTAATTTAGATTTTAGACAATTAATTCATGCTTGTTTAAGCTAGTACATATATTGCCTCACTTTGACTGTTAAGTGGTTATCAATTCAACATAATCTGAACTAAATATAATGTTTCTTATGCATGACAGATAAAAACAAGGGCAGAGAACTAAAATGGGAAAACAGATATGAAATAATTATTGGGACAGCAGAAGGATTAGTTTACCTGCATGAGAACTCCAAAATCAGGATAATTCATAGAGATATAAAAGCCAGCAACATCCTATTGGACACAAAGCTTCGAGCTAAAATTGCAGATTTTGGTTTGGCCAGATCCTTTCAAGAAGACAAGAGCCACATAAGTACAGCTATTGCAGGAACTTTGTAAGTACCGTGATTTTTGGTAAATGCGAACAGCTTTAAACAAATCAAATTTCCTTTAAACAAATCAAATTTCTTTCGCTAAAAATAACAATGCATTATATCTGAAGTAGTAATGTACTCTTTTGTTCCTGAACCTGCAGGGGGTATATGGCTCCAGAATATCTAGCTCATGGTCAGTTAACCGAAAAAGCAGACGTATATAGTTTTGGAGTATTACTGCTAGAGATAGTTACTGGAAGACAAAACAACAGGAGCAAAGCATCAGAATATTCAGACAGCTTAGTTATAGTGGTCAGTTGCAGATTCCTTGGTTGTTTTGTTTTGATTGTTGTTCAACTAAGGAACTATTTTTTCTAATTTTTATCTGACATACATTCTTTCAACATCAGGCATGGAAGCATTTTCAGTCGGGAACTTCTGAACAATTATTTGATCCAAATATAGCATTGGACGACAACCTCAATAGTGATGTTAATAATGAGATTTTAAGAGTGGTTCATATAGCACTTCTATGCACCCAAGAGGTCGCTTCATTACGACCAACTATGTCAAAGGCGTTACAGATGCTAACCAAAAATGAGGAGTGTCTTGTTGCCCCATGTAATCCACCTTTCTTAGATGAGAGTACCATGGAACTTCATCATGACACAAGTGGTGAACCATTTTACCTCCTCAAAACAGATGATTCAGTTGCTACTATGTCTCACAGCTCTTTCTATCCCAGGTGACCATTAAAATGCAGAGAAAAGAAATTGACTGCACGCAGCAAGTCTGCCACACCGCAAGTATATTTGCTAACATCTGATCAATCTATTTTTCAATTCAATTATGGGAAGCAAACAATGTAAACTGTATAGTTCCATAATTAACACTTACTACAGAACTTAGAATTGATCTTATATTATATGTAGCAGCTCATAATTACAAGTTTGAAATTTTGAACAATCATAACAGCACTGTTATTTAAGAAAGATACTATGAAGAATATGAAAACATGACTGGACCATTTCCTTAAAACTTTGCAAATAAAATTAATTAAGAGCATAACATTAGGCAATAAACGAGCTGTGGTTAGCTTGTTAATGATGCATTTGAACAGCATAGTTTATATTTATACAGCTTGAACACAGTCAACAACAGAAAAAAAGAGGGGAGATGGGAATTTATTGGTACACAAAGATGACCCCTAACTTATCTAATGTTTAGCTACCAAGCACCCCATGAGGCCTCCACCGATCTCATAATGTCGGGCCGTAGAAAATCCTACTTCTAAAGCAAGTTTCTCCAATTCCTTCCCTGCATCAAAGGAGAATTTTTAAATCAGGAGACCAACATGACAAAGTTCTAATATTAACAAACATGATATAGCTTATTTTCCCGATGTTTTTGTTAAGCAGTTTTAGCGAAGTGTGTAGTGAAACTCCTCTCACTCTTATAACAGGGATATGAAATTACTAACAATGTTGGGGGTTTAAATGATGCGTGGGTACATGCATTTGCGCTGAGCTTTGGTACTATTAAGTTTTTATATTGGGCTGAAAGCATCCTAGTAAAATCAGTATATAAGGTGAATGGCGCCTCCTACTTATAAACACATTTTTATATCATATTTCATTCAACATGGTACACTCAATACACACCCCTCCAACGCAAATGCAAGACTGTCCATCTAGAGTGTGACCCGAGGGACCCAACAGTGGGTGGGTGGTCCAACGGATCTTGGATAATCTGATTTCATCTTAGATTTTTATATTGGGCCTAACTCATCTTTACAAAAGCAGCTTTTAAGACGAATGATGCCTCCTACTTATGCAAATATTTTTAGAAGCCTAATCTCTTTTCAATCTAAGACTTGGATTTTTTACAGTCAGAGCTTTTTATTCGTTGAGTACTACTCTCCTCTCAATTTCTCTGTATCAAACAAGCGTACCGACAGCTCGTAAGAACTTTTCGGCAGTCAATATCACTAGCTATAACTCCATTAACAAAGTAGGTTTCACATTATCTCTGTGGTGCAGAGAAGACAGAGGTAAAAAAAGGTAACACAAACACAATATAAGAACCCTACCAAAAAGAACTTATTAAGAATATAATCAAGCATGTTCAAATGATCAGATAAATGCCTTTCAATTGAAAACAAACAAACCTGTTAAAAATTCTCTTATTGACTTCTTTAGATATCTGTAGTCTTCTGAAAGGCCATAAACAGAGGCAACAGGGACAACAATATTGTCAATCATCCACTCCTAGCAGGAGAAAAAAAACACAGGGTTAGCCTTCTCCTCACGCCAGAAGATAAAACATGAGTTAAAAGCGGGTTAATCAAAATTGTTATTCTAGTTTAATATTCATATACGCAATGGCCAGTAAATTTTTCTCTAAACTTGAGAAGTGCTGAACATAATTATTTATATGGTATACCGTAACTGAAGAAGTTAGTAGCTCATTGCTTTTATTAAAGTCAAGAATCGACACTTTGGAACCTGGAAAGCAAAAAGAAGGCATAGTATGTGTCAAATTTCATATAAACACCAATCATTATATTATAGATTTGAGATAAAACAGCTACCAGGTTTAAGCACGCGTAAAATTTCCTGCATGGCTTTACGCGTATCAACAACATTTCGTAGACCATAGCCCATAGTGATTGCATCAAAGCAATTATCAGCAAATGGTAAGTCAAGAGCATCGCCTTCAACCCACCTACGATTCAACAAATGGTTAAGATTTTCGTACTATATTAATATCACCAATTACTAAGATACAATTTGATCACCGAAGTGCTGTTCACTATAAATATTGTTTTAGCTTTATATAGATAACAAGAACATGGAAAATAATGAACGAGGACAGAGCATTTTTCTCTTTTAAAAATACTTTCAAGCTGTTATCAAATATAATGCCAGTATACTGCAAAAGTTACCCGTGCTCACTCAATATTCTTGAAGCAATTCTTTGAAAACGACCGTGATGAGGCAACCATTAGTTGTTCCTTTGAGAAATCAAGACCAATCACCTGCAGCCCAAAATATTCACGAAACCACACTCAAAGTTATATCATTGACACGATGGAATCTATCTTCACATACTTGGCACCAAGCTCAAAAATTACCAATTCGTTAAACCAAGTTCTCTAACCCAATGGTAAACAAATAAAAGGCCTAGAGCCTTCCCTTCCATTCCATTGGCAATGAATTCTAGCTTTGACAAATTGACCGTGCTCATCAGAAATACAAAGACTTATTTCCATTAAATCTCAATGTCCACGAAATGAAGCATCAATATTGCACTTAGCAGTTTAGCACATTTGAAAAATCCTAAACCAGACGCTTATGATTCTGTTTAGGTACCACAAAAAGACAGTTTATAGCTTATAAGTTGATATGACTAAAAACAACTCGTTTGGTAACCTCCATTTTCTCATGAGCTTATAAGCTATAAGCTCGTTTGGTAAATTCAAGTAGCTTATATCGTTTCTCAATTTTATCCCTATTATCTTTATTGAAAAAATTTAAATATTAATTTAACATAACTTTCTTACGTCATTTCGTATTTAAAAGTTAGTTCAACCACTAATTTAATCAAACAGTATACACTCAATCAATCAACTAGCTTATCAGCTAACCGCTATATTTTACGAAACAAGAGCCATAGAGAGAAAGAGAGAGGACCTTGCCATTGGAGGCAACTTTATTGGACAAGAGAAAAGCTAAATCACCACTTCCACAGCATACATCCAACACACGATCACCCTTTTTTGCTCTGTTCCCAAATTTACACACACAAACACAATCAAATTATTTTCATTTTTTAATTAATAAAAGCTAAAAATTAGCAATGTTTTGAATGAAATGAAGCGAAGAAAAGCGAAAGAGGTAGTACTCAGTCCAAGAAACTGCCATTCGTTTCCAAATTCGGTGTTGACCTAAGCTCAGCAAATCATTCAACTGCACAAAATGTACAAAGAAATGTGAGAATGAGAAAACGAGAGAGAGAAGAGAGAAGTGGCGCACGTTATCATAGACAGGAGCGATGCGGTTAAAAAGCGCCTGGCGGTCGTTGGAGCAGCGAATGGAAGTTGGTCGGAAAGTGGAAGAAGGAAGCGGCGTCGACATGGGTGAGAGTGAGAAATGTGACGTGTCAAGAATGTGTATCCAATCCAAAACCTGTCAGGAGAAACTATTTTTTCTTTTTAAAGGCCTGTTTTTAATGGAAGATAAATATGGAAGAGAAAAAATTTAAGGTTTAAATATGTAAAAGGTTTCATACTTTGAAGTTATTTGAGTTTTAATTTTTGTATTTTAAAAAACTTTTAAATTGATTTTGTATTTTCATTTTACTTTTAAAAAGATCCTTATACCTATATTTTGATGACATTTCACTTGAGTTTTAATTTTTGTACTTTAAAAAAAAATTAAATTGACCTTGTACTTTCATTTCACTTTCAAAAAGTTCTCTGAACTTTCATTCTACTATCAAAATGGTCTCTAGACTCATCAGTGTCAAGTCATTAAAAAAATGACATGTCATCATAAAATGGGTCCAGAGACCTTTTTGAAGATAAAATGAAAATACATAGTCAATTTAAAAGTTTTTTAAAATACAGGGAATAAAACTCAAGTGAATCCAAAGTACAAAGACCTTTAACATATTTAAGCCAAAATTTAAACACGGAATCATTTATTCGGACTAAGAGTTATGTTAACATCCACTTTATAATTCATAAGTAGTAATTCTTTATTGGAAAAAATAACATGTTGACCAGTAAACGGTTGAATACACAACTTTTAAAATAAAATTTTTATATTAAGTTATTTAATATGTTCTTTAAGTATATATGTTAACATTCTCCTTTTTTTAAAGGGGGTATTGACAATAACTGGATATACCAAAAGTGAGTGGAGGATAATTTTTTAGTGACTAAAAATTTAATAAAAATTAAATGAGGATTAAAATTAGAAGGTCGTCATTTTATAAATATCAAAATTATACTTAACTCTTTTAAAAATAGTCCCTATTTTGAAAACCTTTTGATACAAATGTATATTTTTAGTTCTCAAAATAGTCCCTATTAACTTAACTGCAAATAGAGACTTAGTGTTGGTTTAGATTGATGGTATAGAATGGAGCGGAACGGAATGGAATGGAGCATAATAGAATTGAACGAAATGGAACAGAACGGAATGGAACATCGATTCCATTCCATTGTTTGGATATTTTATGGTGGAGCGGAACAAATTTCTCACTCCATTGTTTGGAAAGTGAACGGAATGGAATGAATTATAACTTTTTTAATCAAATTATACCCTTTATTTATAAAGTCTTAATATCATACATTTTCTACTCAATTCAACCAATAAATTTCACATATTTCATTGTCGAAATCATAATAACACTCTTAATTGAACATAAACTACAAAATTAATAGAGAAAAAAGGATTGACAAGTAGCCAAAACCACTATCTTATTCTAAAAAAAAAAAACTATCTTATTGGTAAAAAAAATGTATTATCATATATTAAAATAATATTATTGTAGTATATATTAATAAAAAACAAAGAGAAGAAGAGTAGACGAAGAATATATATGATGTGAATTTTTTTTGATACACTAATATAATAACAAAAATAATAAAATTGATTACAAAAGAAGAGAAGATGAGGGAGAGGGAAGAAAGAAAGTTTAATAACAAATTTTTTTATTTTATTTTATTTGCCTTTCATAAAAAAAGTAAAACTAATAGGGATAAAATTGTATTTATGTTATTAATTTATTTTATTCCATTGCATACACCCCAAATTGGGCGGAATGGAAAATTGGATGAATGAGTGGTATTGGATGGAATGAGTTCCATCACACACCATCTCATCTCATTCATTATTTACAAAACCAAACAATGGAACATAAACATATTTCATTTCATCTCATCTCATCCCACCACATTCCATCAATCCAAACAGACCCTAAAAGTGTTAGGGACAAAAAACTTGAAAGTTTATACTTTTGTAGGGACTAAAAACAAATTTTACCATAATAATAATAATAATAATAATAATAATAATAATAATAATAATAATAAGGGTTAGTTATGTGTTTTGTCTCAACGAAATGGTGACCTTCTAAGTATAGTCCTTACTTAATTTTTATTAAATTTTTAGTCTCTAGAAAATTATCATGCACTAAGTTTTTGTCCTTACTGTTAATTCAACATGTATTTTTGAATGATTTTTTCGCAAGTATGATTAGAACATCATAAAAAGGTCATCCAGAAAAAACAAGCTCAAAATTAAATTTTTAAGTCATGATTCTAATTACTTTTTTCGTGAACTTTCGCTCTTTTTAAAAAATCATATTTAATTCATGTCTTGTCAAAAATTCTAAATTTCAGTAAATAAATTTTATATGATATTTCAAACATGCCTATAAAAAATCATTCAAAATTGAAGAATTTAATTATCATTATGCAAGTTTAGTTTTGGTAGGAACTAAAACTATGTGCAAAAATATTTATAAGAAGTAAAAATATTAAAATAAAATTAAGTAAGGACTATACTTAGAAGATCTGTAATTAATAATGACCAAAAACATATTTAATCATAATAATAATAATAATAATAATAATAATAATAATAATAATAATAATAACAACTTAACTGTTATGATTGTTTTATTTTCCGACACAATCGTTACACTAATAATGTACACAATTCAACTAAGTAATTGAACTCAAATAGTTATTAAACTCTTTGTAGAACAAATTATTAAGAACTCAGGAGAACCCAAATTCAATTTATAGAATGAATAATTTTTTTTGTGAAACAAAACTTTGGATTTATCATCATCGATCCAGAATGAATAATTTATGGGTGCTGCTAACCAGTGCACTTATGGCACTGTTTAAGAAAAAATAAGTTTTAATGGGACCCACTAGTATACCTATTAATTAAAAACTCTTTATATTGGAAATTGATTTTTTTTCTCTTCTCTCCTCTATCACCGAGGATAATGTTTTCTCTGCAACTTTCTTTTTACTTTCTGCCAACTTCCATACTAACACCTCCGACCACCTTCCATCACCTTCATTGATTTAAAATCACCTTCTTCTCCAATCACCGCCACATTTGTCTTCTCTTTCCGTCATATGAATTTTTCTCCCACCGGTCCTCATAGACCTCAGATCTGGCCATCTGGGTAAAGTGAATGGCGGTGGCAGTCGGCGGTCGGTGGCCGAGACCTCAGATCCGACCATCTGGGTAAAAAAGAACACCTTGGAGGTTAATATAAGTCTCAGATCTGGTCGGTGTCTTCTCTTTTACGTTTTCACCGGCGATGGCAGGGGCGGTAGCAGTCGGTGGCCGACGAGAATCAAGATCACCTTGGAGGTGTATTTGTTAATTAAAATGATATATTTGCAGTGGTTTGTTTTGGTTAGGGTGGAAGATCTCCAATGAAAGAGAAAAAGTTAGTAAACGTGAAAGAGAGAGAAAATAGGAGAGAAGAAAGAGAAATTAAAATAGAAGAGAGAGAAGAAAAAGTAATTATTGAATTTATTTTTCACATATATCTAAATAAAATAAGTGGGTCCATTAGAATTTATTTTCCTTAAACAGTGCCATAGGTGCACTGGATAGCATTTGCCATAATTTATTATAATAACTTAATGATTAAGAATTCACCCAAAAAATGAATAAATAGAGAATTTTTTATTTAAATATCGACCAGGCATTTTTTGTTAAATAAATTGTTTTAGTACAATTATTTGACTGAAAAAATTATTTAATAAATATTTGACTGAAAAAATGAAAATAACATTTTTGACTCGGGAAATGAAATTAAAATTTATTTGACTAAAAAATAAAATAAAAATAACATGAACAACATCGATATTTAACCCTAATAATAATAAAAAAAGGAATCACATGTTATTCATTGTCTCAATATATTTTTGTAAAAAATTTTATTCTAAAATATAAAACTTTGTAACAACCTCGTCATTTCCACTATTTAAAATCACCAAAATGAAGATTATCAAAATAAATTGTTAAAGAAATTAAAATAATTTTTTTTGAAATATTTGTATTCTTGTTTGAGTTTTTTTATTTGGAAGCTTAACAGTCATAGAAACAATGAACCTCAACCGTTTGATGTATTTTTCTCTGTCTTACAAGATCTAAAAGTAGAGCTTATAAGAACTAAGACCTGATTCTCTTCTACACACATACTCTCATACAAGAAAATATTCTTTCTCTATAAGCAATGGAATCAGATCCAAGATTTGCTAAACAATTTCCTTATCTATCTAGAGATTTTCCTAAAAAACTTTGTGTAAACTCTGAGATCCCAGAAATGGTTCTCTTGCAACCAAGTTTAACTACTTCTCCACCACCATCACATTACACCACCTTTTTATACAAAAATAATTGCAACCAATTTATGGAACACCCTCTTAATAATGGAGCTAACAAGCAACACTCTAGTTTTGCTATGATGGCTCCTTCTCCCATCAATCCATTCTCCATGATTCCAACCCCATCATACAAGGCTGTAGACAACAATGGATCGCAAAGAGAGATTTTCAATGGTACTAATCCAATGACTTTTGCACCAAACAATATGGAAGTCATGCATGGTCGTCTTAACACTAGCAAAGGAATTTGGGACGTGTACAAAAACAATCTCTATCAATATTATGGTGAAACTTCACAATCTATGCCTAAACTTCAAGGAGATCTTTCAAACATGGGTGGAATTGATAACAACCACCTAAATAGTGATCAAGAATTTGCTCTTAGTGATCAAAAGCGACAAAGGAGGATTCAACATAACAGCGAAATTCAACTCAAGGATCTCAATAATATCAGAGGCCAATGGACTCCAAACGAGGATAGGTTATTCATAGTTTTAGTATGACTTCTTTTTTTGGTGAAAGTTTTAGTATGACTTTATTATATACTACTATTTTTTTTGGTATTATGTTATATACCACTTTATTGCTTGAATATATGTTGATTTTAGTATTTTGATTGTAATTAGGGTTGTTGGATTATCCAAGAAACTAATCCACAATCAATCTACAATCAATTGTTATAATTGGATATTGAAATTAATTGTCATAATCGGTTTGGTTTTGTCATAATCGGTTATGTTAATAACCATTTTTATAACTGGTTTGGATTTTTAAAACCAGTTTTTAGATTTCAAAACTGGTTTTTAGTTTATTAACCAGTTTAGTTTTCAAAAATTTATTTTTGTTCGAGAAATAAATTTCGAATTTTAAAAAAAAAACTATCTTTTTTTTGGAAAAAATAGTTAGATGTTTTTCTGAAAATAAATGTTTCGTTAAAAACATTTTCTTTAGACTTTTTCAAGAAAAAATGTTCCTGATTTATTTTTTGGAAAAATTTCTGATGTTTTCATGAAAAAAAATCCAAATTTTTCAAGAAATATTTTTTCCTAGAAAAACATTTTCAATGTTGTTTCCAGAAGAAAAAAATCTGATGTTTTACCAGATAAATATTCCAAAAATTTTCGGAAGAAAAAGTTGACAGTTTTTACTTTTTCACGAGAAAAAATATTCTTGATCTCTCATATATGTGGTTATCCAATATGTTGGGTAAGGTTACCCAACAAATCCATAATATGGATTTGGTTAAAAATATTTATCTAATTTTTTATAATTGGATTTAGATATGAACACTGATAACTTGTTTAACCGATTAAAATGAACTACCCTAATTGTAATCTTTTAATCTGTTATCAATTGTTTGCATATGATGACCAATAAATAATGCTTTATATTTTTTTTTAGGATGCTTGTCAAACTAGTGGATCTTTTTGGACTTAAAAGATGGTCTGAAATTGCAAAGCATCTGAGAGGCAAGCGAGGAAAACAATGCAGGGAGAGATGGAATAACCATCTTCGACCGAACATTAAGGTGTCTTAATTTTTAATTATTTTGTAGTTTTATCTCTTACCATCCATATAACAAATAATATAAATTAATATTAATTCTTGCTTATTTTTTACTTTAATATGTTAGTTTTTGACAACAACATACCAATATATCAAATAAATCAAAACATATCATTGTGGCTAGCTTTTTACACTGTAGGTTTTATTATCTCTCTCTAAACAGTATGTAACATCTGGTCGTGATTTATGTTAAAAACTTGTGCCTTTGTTTATATATGAAACAATAATTAATTCTTTACATGTAAATTAAGTCATATGATCTATTTCTTGTTAAAGCAACTTAATTAGATCAAGTGTAACACTTGTAAAAGTTACCTTACTAGTTTTTATGAATTTTGTCATTTTATCGTAATGTTTATGCAAATCAAGTTTTAGTTAAATTAGATTTCTATATATCTTAAAATTGATTTTATACCTTGAATTGAAGAAAATTTATGAAAAAGTAAACAATTTTAAAGTTTGTAGTTTGATATAGTCAAACAATGTTATTAATTTGATGGTTGGATTGAAAATATATATATATATATATATATATATATATATATATATATATATAATTTATAATGATACGTAAGGGGTAGAGAGTTTAAACAGAGTTACTTGTACGGTAAGTTGATCACTTCTCTTTGTGTTTGTGTGCGATTATATCTGTCTGTGTGAGAGAGATTGCCCTAGGAATTGGATTTTTTCCAGAGCATATCTTGATCGTTAGATATTGATTGGATGGTCCGGATTTTAAGATTAGATTTTAACTACTTTTAAATACAATATTCGAACTAAAAATCTGTACTGTATGATGTTAATCAAACAATCCAAATTTAACTGACTGCAGTGTAATCATCTCTCTCCGACTGCATTAATCTGGATCCTTTTTCCCACGGTGCAACTACAGAAACACACAGATTTTATACCTTGTTAAATCTTCCTCAATTTTTTTATTTACAATGGAGTTGAAAATCTCGAACCAAAGACCTCTAGCATACTATTCATACTCCTCACCACTAGACCAACCTAGACGCTTAACTCTTCCTCAATTTAATTATAAATAGTATTGACACACATTAATTGTTTTTTATGATGGCAGAAAGAGTCATGGAGCGAAGAGGAGGACAGAGTATTGATTGAAGCTCACAGGATAGTCGGTAACAAGTGGGCTGAAATCGCAAGGCGCTTGCCTGGGCGCACCGAAAATGCTATAAAGAATCATTGGAACGCTACAAAGCGTAGTCTGAATGCCAAGAAGAGGCAGAGCATGAGGATGAAAACACTACTTCAAAAATACATCAATGAAGTCACTGCAGCTAAAGAAGATGAGAATTCCATTACGACGACGAATGTTGAAAATCAAGCTAATTTTGAAAGTTCAGAGAGTGATGACAATTATGAAGGTTTGGCTACTCTAGAGGATGAAGTTGAAGGCTATGTTCCAATAATGTTCAATGGTATTGATGATGGAATGAGAAGTGGTTTTGGCACAACAATGAATTATGAGTTTGGATCATATGGAATGGAGTTTAACAATGAGGTTCTTATGAAGCAGGAAAGCGATATCATGGAGATGATGAATAGAAACAACCCTTAAGGTGCTGTCTTTTTTTTTTTATTGCTAATAAAGTTGTCTTGGATCTATTATCTAGTGTTTTTTTTTTTTTATTGTTTATCTTGTGTTTGTGATGGAACCTGGATTTAGTGCAGTCCACATGTATGATGCATCTACATCTTATCGACTGCAGGTAATCCACAGCAGTTTGTGATGTTTTGTTTTAATTTTGACACATGATGCTCCTGTGTGTGGGATCACAACTGAGATATTATGTGGTTTGTTTTTAGTTGGTTTATTTTGCTTAGTTTCCTTATGGATGAACTAAATCTTGCTTATTTTTATGATTGGTTAACTTTTATGGAGACTTGAAACATTAGCTTTATTATGTGGCCTACAAAAAATAAGCATATCTTTATATTATTTTTATATAAATGTTCAACTTATATGATTTTGTTGATATATGACACAATGTATATTTGGTATTAATATTTGATGGATAAAAGAATAATGTTCAACTTATATGATTTTTTCTTCAGTATGACCAAGTACATATTTGGTATTACGATGAGTTGGACAAAATGATAGGAATACTATAAATTTGTTGAAATTTGACTTTTACAAAATTAATATAGCTTACTTTTAAAAACCCGTGAGACCAGACAATCACTTATGAGAAAAAAGATCATTTTTTTTTTATATAATTTGAATTCTTCATTTCAATTATCTGGTTTCTTGTGAAGATAAAAAACTTCACACCCTTTTAGGTACTTATGCTTCTTGTTCATATAATTCGATTTGTATGAGTTAGGATCTTAGATTAGTGGAATCAAAATTTATTATAATATGATATGCATAATTCCATCGAAATATTTACTTCCATTATGGGACTAACAACAAATTTTTCAATCAAATTTACAATTGTAGTGATCTTATTTTTGTACATAGAGAATAAGCAAACTAAAAAGAATGTATATATTTTGAAGAGATTATTTGCATTTGTTGTAGGAACTATTTATAACTCTTTCTCTGTGTGTAAAGTTAAATCTATGGTTTGGTTCTGAAATGGGATGAGAGTTGATTCCAAATGAATTGATTTTTTAAAATTGTCTTTTGTTAAACAAGAGTTCAAAGTGAAATTATTTATGTTAGGATACTTGCATGTCAAAAGTGATTTTTGTATAGGAATATTGTTTGATTAATATTTCTTATATCAATAGGCATTTTGGTGATTGTTTTATTATAGCCTCTAAAAAAATTAATGTGTTATATGAGAAAATGATTGTAGGGAATGTTGTTGATAGACTGTAAATGTATAGTTCTATCATCATAATATTAAGATATAGATCTTACCAGAAAATGTGATTATGAGAAATTTATATTTTTCTATATTTATGTGTTTAGTTAGAAAAAGTAGAGATTTGATTGAGAGTTGATTGGTTTGCTCGCAGCAAAGATTTGATAAATAAAATATCCTTTGACTTGAATGATATTATAACTAATCGATGGTTGGATAAGTGGGAATAAGAAGAGATATCTTGGTGAAAAATGAGATGTTCAGCCTTGGACAATGAGTTATATATATTATAACTAAATTCTAGAATTTATCCATGAAACAAATTTGAAAATTATACAATTCTACATTGAGAATAAAGCATTATGAAAGTTAATTATACTTAAAACTTAAAAGTAAAACACCATGTTTAAGTAATATCAAACTATTATTTTTATATAAAGTCATATGCATTCATGCATATAAAGTAATGGAAACATGAAGTTTACGATTATCTTCTTTACTTATAGCCATCATCAATCATAGGATGATATGAAATCTTTGGCTCAGTAATTTTCTGCCTCACAGATTTGAAAAGTGTAACAAAAAAAAACATAAATCTTAGGGAAATAAAAAAGTTATTGATATTATTGGTTTCAAATCAAAATTATAAAATTATTTTTTATATAAAGTAGTTTAAAATAAGAAAGTATTGGGTTATTAGTAAAAAGTAAGTGAGTGTAGGCTTGTTAACTTACTCCCGCATGTATATAGTATGAGAATAGTTAGAGACTTAGAGTATTGTAAGCTTGAATTATATCTTATAAAGGTTGTTAAACACCAGAAAAGCGTGAATATTTTGAATGGTTTAGATGGCTTAGAAGAATTAGTCAGATTTGAGTAGAGATCCTAAGATGAGTGGCCTTTAAGTCAAGAGTTTAGATTGATTCAATTGGACGAAAGATTGACTCAATTGGACGAAAGACCAAATATAATAATTTTATAATAAATTTAAAAAATATATTTTTTCTTATATATAGGACCGAAGGTAATATCAGTTTAGGTATGCAAGTGTTAAATAATTATGTATTGGACAAGAATCTTTGGAGGTCTACTAGAAATATTGTGCTATGATTAGAAAATGTTTTATTAGTAATTAAGAACACTAAGATGATGAGAGTTGAAATTTGGAAAGATCTTAATTTGTATATAAGAATGTATTGGATGAATTAAGACATTATAACATGTATTTGGAGGATTAGATTCTGATCATTCTATAGTTATGTTCAAAGGAAGATATATCAGTTAATGATATATGATTTTTCATAGTTGTTCATGTGAAGTGGAGCATTAAGTTCTAAGATAAGCGTCTGGTTCCTGGATGGGTGAGTAAGATGTTATGAACGGTCTTTATTGTCTGAAAGTGATGATGGCTGGCACGGTGGCGTACGGTGGAGATGATGATTTTTTTTGGTACGGAAGCTAAAAAAAGGAAAAGAAAAACTAAAAAGAGAAACTATTCACGAAGGAAAAATGTCCCCATTGCATCATTTCTAAGAAGATCACAAAGGCTTTCTGGAGGACAGGTATGAGTCAAGAAATCGGCATCTGAAGAAGCTCCAAGTTTTGCGAAGAAATCTGCACATTAATTCCCCTCTCTAAGAGTGTGATAGAGAAAAACATTAGTTTGAGAGAGTAGTTCTTTTATATCCTGGATCAACACAACATGGATATGATACTTAGCATGTGAGCCTTTGATAAGGTTGACACAGTGTAACGAGTCAGAGTAGCCAACAAATTCATCAATACTCGTGTCTTTGGCCAGCAAGAGACCGCTGTAGATAGCAGACAATTCTGCGAGTAAAATGTTTATAAAATTAATCTTTTTGAATTAATAGAACAAGAATTTGTATGTCTTTTGACTCTGAATGAAGAAAAATGGGTCTGACACAAGAAGTTGGGTCATGCTAACTGGAGGTTAATCTCTAAGCTTAGCAAGCAAAATCTTGTGAGAGTTCTACCTGATTTAAAATATCATTCAGATACAATTTGTGGTTCATGTCAAAAACGAAAGCTTTTCAAAAGTTCTTTTAAAGATAAGAACATTGTCTCCACTTCAAAACCTTTGGAACTACTTCATATTGATTTATTTGGACCAATTAGTACTGCTTCAATAAATGGTAAGTATGAACTTGTCATTGTTGATGACTACAGTAGATGGACTTGGGTAAAATTCCTTAGATCCAAATATGATACATATTATGTGTTTAATACTTTCCGCACACAAATACAAGTTGAAAATGATTTGAAAATTGTGAAAGTTAGAAGTGATCATGGTGGTGAATTTGAAAATGAACCTTTTGAAAAATTGAATAAGCTAAAAAAATTGAACTTTGTGGGGGGGGGGAGGGGTGTTAGGAGAAGTTTGAAATTTAAAATCCGAACCTACTAAATCTTCATAAAATTCGGATTATATAATTCGAACATGCTAAACCCCCACAAATTTTCTTATTCAACATCGCATTGACATAAAAAACATTGTCATGGCTAAGGCCCAATCACATCCAAACACGGGCAGGCTCACATGAGAATAACCCACCTAACACCATTGTTTTGGGAATGGTCCATTGTGATTGAAAATTAGGATTTATCAAAGTTCCTTCTAATTGGTTGAAGAGTGTGTTGCATAGAGTAGTCTCGAGTTCAATTGGCATTCATTCAAGTGCATCAAATCCCTAGACTTTGTTGTGTAAAGAAATATATAATCTTGAGGAAACATTTTCACACCAAATGTTAACATTTTTTACACAGAAGAATGAAATACTATTAAGCCCTACCTTCCTCCCTAACAATAAAAAGTAAAAACCATTTGAATAAATCACAATTTAAAAAATATTATTATAGTTAAACTTGTTGTCAATTTACATCATTTTTTCCAATATACCCTCATAAGAGAGAATTCATTACTATTATTCTTTTAGAATGTGTAAATAAAACTGTAATTGCTTCGGTGTATGAAGTGAGAATATGAGAGATAGAAAGTAAAATGATAAGGTCAAAAGTTGAATCTTCATGTATAAAAAAAAGGTTCAATCTTAACTCATAGCATAATAAAATTAATTAAGGAGTTCAATCTCCAATCTTAGCATAGTAACAATACTAACAAATTAAACCCTTTTTTTTTACCACAACAAAACTAAGTGATAGCAAAGATATTTATGAATGTCTCAATAAAAAACCATGCAAAGTTGTTATTCCCCGGTTACACCATGATTGTTTATTTCACATAAACAAATAGTAATATTACAGATTTTTTTTTTTTTTAGCAAAGTAATATTACAGAATTAGTCTTAGCAACTAGTATTGATGTATTCTTACCATAAATACAAAGTGAAGGCATGTAATATTTTCATTTAGAAAAAGATTGTACAAGAAAAATAAGAATTAATATTGAATTAAAAGTTGGAAGTGACACTAATTTTAGGACCATGAAGCAAAGTATATGCATTCATTCATAATGTAGAGTAGTAGTTATTCATGAAGATTACAAGTGATGCAAATTACTATGATCATTTCCCTTTTTACTTTGTGGGAAAATAAGCATTTTACTGTCAGTAATTTGCTTTTTAATTTAGAATTTACAAAAGAAAATAGCATCAATAATTAATTACCTAGTAGGATATACATTTGAGATTAAGAATGTCATTGAAATGCAACTCATTCTTCAGAAAGAAACCTTCCGGTAAAATTTTCCATCATAGAAAATTGCATATTCTCAGATGGTTTCCAATGACGTTTTCTTTGATTTATGAACCAATTGTTAATTTGCTTCTGGTCTAACCCTGTTGTCTTAGCCAGTTCAATCTTATCTGCTTCCTGGAGAATCATGAAATGGCATAAATTGTTGTCATTATAGTCTCTGAATGTATTCATTTGGATAAAAAAAAACATCCTTAAATATGTTGTGTTCTAATAATTTTATGGACCAAACTTGATGAATACAGGTTAGGTTGAAAATCAGACCAATAAAAGATATACTATATCATTATTTGATGACTAAACTAGTCAGTGAAAAATATATTACAAAATGTTTTCAGAATTTTTATAAGGGTCAAGCTAATAAGTGTCCCAACATTTTTCTTTGTATAAATCAAAAGCCGCAGCGACAACACATTACAAATTAAAACCACCAAGTTTGGTCTAGTGGTGAAAGGTTTAGGTAGTATATTAGAGGTCCTAGGGTCGATCCTCAGTTTCATTGTATGTAAAAAAAAAAAAAAATGACAAATTAAGATACCAAAATGAACGTTTTTTTACGCACAAAATAAATGTTTATATCATAGTTTTCTATCACTAATTAAACTTTTTCTAATTCATGATTTCATTTATTTCCATTAAACAAAGAGAAGGAATGAAATGTCCGTTGAACTCGACTCAATTGGTAAGGACATCAAATATATTTTTTTTGAAGAAGTTAAGGGGGGTTATTCAATTGGGATTTCGATAGATTTTAAAAGACTTTAAAGACTTGTGTTATTCAATCAAGACTTTTTCAAAAAGTAAGTAAATCTTGTGTTATTCAATCACGACTTTTATAAAAAATAAGCAAAAGTTTTTTAAACAAGTCTCTCATAATTTCACAGAATTAATATAATCCCACAAAGTCTTTTAAAATCTTCAAGACTTTTTTATCATAAAAAAGTCTTTTAAAATCCATTGAAATCCCAATTGAATAACCCCCCTAAACTAACCCACCTAAATTGTCAGCGGAGAGAATCGAACCTAAGACCTCGAAGAGGAGCATACTCCCAGGTCCTAAGCCAATACCACCAGGCCAACCCAAATGGATCCGAAATTCAAACTTCAGACGCTAAATTTATTCACTTTTAAAGATAAATACTACAAGAATCGTAGTTAAAACCTCAGACACTGCACTTACTCACATTTAAAGATGAAATCCTACCCGATCAAAAACAAAAAGAGAAGGAATGAAATAAATATTTACCGTTGGGTAAGGCCATTTGTAGTGAACATTCCACCACTGAAGTAGTGTTTGTCTAGCTTCTTTTGGAAGCTTACCCTTCTTTTTCTTCTTTGAAAACTCCAATTTCAAAGTACCAATATGACTCCCAAATTTGCGTAGAAGCCTATCTTTGAGCTCACGATCTTCTCCTCTTGATTGTCCATCTTGAACTTCACCATCTCCTGTACTAAGATCTTCGTCTGAAGATGCACCACCATCATCTATCCAAATCCAAATAAACACAATAACAAAATCATTTACATACAAAAATAAACACTACATGATAAAACACAAATTTAAATGAAGATGCTAACAATTCCTTAACACTGGCTAAAAAATGGAGGAATAAAAAGGTATAGACAATATCAACATCAATGAAGTAATATAAGACATAGATTATTAATGATATACAATGACACACCATTTGTTGGTGAAACACAAAATGAAATTTTCATTAAAAACAAATACAAAACGAAATGATAATACTAACAATTCTCTTTAAAAGTTCAAACACTAATTTTAAAAATATTTCACAAAAAAATGATAATGCTAACAATTTCATATAATAGTTAAAATCATTTATCATCTAATAAATATAAATTTAATTAATATGTACCAATATGTAGTAAAATAATTTGAGTAATAATAATATTTAGGCACACAAATCCAACACAACATATATGATGTACCCAAATTCAATGTTAGTCCGATTCCAAAGAGAAAGATAAAAACAATATAATACTAACATGAAAACAGAAACCCTATTTAAAATAGGTAGTTTTTTTTATCAAGTAGCCTGGTTAATATTTCAAAGGCATAGCAGGATTCAAACTCCGATGTTTGTACATTGCATGTAAATATCAACCAACTGAGTTAGACTCACAAGACAAAATAATAAATTTTAGTAAAATAATATATCTATTTTTGGTCGAGACCAGAGTATCCATCACCAAACACGGAGACTATTCCCCTCATTAGATTGGAGACATCTCAAAAGATATGGGATAATATATCTATATTTATTCTATAATATGTTAATTCATGTTTTTTATTAAAAACAAATAAAATTTACCTTTGTACTATTTTTTGAAAATCTATATCATATTATTTGACCCTTGTATTGATCAGAAAAGTTTGTGAACAAAAAATCTCCTAAATAAATTTAGAAAAATGAAGTTTAAATATTAAAAAAATTATCAAATGTGTTGTAAAGTTTTTTTTTATGAATTTTAAATTGACATGTGTAAAACTATAAAATGTATGAGAAAACTAAACATAAACTTTGTCCATTTTTATATGTTAAAATAAAAAAATTAATTTATATATAGTGTGAGTATAAAATTATTTTACACATACATATCATGATAATTAATACATCATGTATTGTATTTAGAAACAAGTAATATGTCACGTTCATTAAATTATGTGACATCATATATTTAGATTAAATACACGTGTAAAATAATTTTATAGTGACAACACATAGTAATTAATCTCTTAAAATAATGAATTTAATTAGTTTATTATGTCACATATATCCTAATATCCCATCACATGTTACGTCCATTACTTATTGTTATTGAAGTTTATCAAAAAAAAACTTATTGTTAATGAATATAAAAACATGAGTTGTTATATTAATTAATTAATTGATGTGAGAACATATTATTAAATGCATGTGTAAAATAATTATACACCGACATAACATATTAATTAAACTATAAAATAATAACTGTTAGTTTAACTTAGTTTAACTGCTATCGTCATGGTAAAATTATTTTACATACACATGATCAATTCAATAACATGTTGCCACATTCATTATATCATTATTTATTTTTTTGGCGTATTACATCATTAATTTTTAAATACAATACATGATGTTGTAAAATATTATTTAGTACATGTGTATAATAACTTTACATAGATTTAAATTTAAATAATATACTCATAATTTCATATATGATATATGTACCTTCAGATATTTTTTTATTGAAGTTATGTCCAGTCAAATCGTACTTTTGGATATATAATTGAGATAATTAAATTTAAATTTAATTGAATGTTTGTGTGAAAAAATTGATATAAAAATATTAAGTTGCAAAGTTATAAATTGATATATAAAAGTATTTTTCTATTTTCTAATTTACTACTACTAATCATATCTAAAAAAAGCCTCTATTTTAAATAAATGGCAGTTAAAAATTTTTGCTCACATAAGAAAATAATAATAAATAAATACTAGCTATTTAGTCAAACTCAAAAGACAAGAGGCTTTTATTAAACTTATCCTACTAATTATTAATTACTGAAATAATTTTTCGAAAATAGTTTATACTAATAATTAAACAAATTATATTATAAAGTAAAAATATACATATAAATTTTAAAACAAATACTGTATTTTTTATTTTGATAAAAATGAAAGAAAAACAATATGAAAGAAAAAGAGTAATACAAAATTTAAAACCGAAAATACTGGTATGAAATGAAATTTCCCCTAAACATAATTATACGTAATTAATTAAAGCAAAGAGGAAGTTAGGCCACTAAAAAAGTGTGAGCAGCTTAACTTAAATGGGAGAATAATGTATTATGAGAGGGCTAGTAGCCCACGAGTAGCAATAAGTTGCTTCTGACACCCACCCAATCCGACAAGGATTTGACCGTCGCATGAGGGTACACTGTACACGTCAGATCATAGCAGACCTAGGTTGGAAAGAAAGAAAGAAAGAAAAGAAAGTGTAAAGAAAAAGAAAACAAACATCAGTGTCAGTGCCTGGTTCCATCCATTGTCACTAGTATGTCCCAAACCAGAAAAACTCCAAGTTTATTCACATTCATTCAAACTACTCCCTCTATAATCTTCATCATCAAAAAACTACTACTAAATTTTTAAAATTTTTTAAATAATTAATATATTCAATCTATAATTATAAATTAATATATTTCATCCTATCACTATATTATAATTATAATTTATAATTATAAAGTAACTTTTATTGTAATACATATTTGATATTTGATGTATCTGATCTACATTATTATAGATCTACATTATTATAGATTAGATATATCAATTATTCAAAAAAATTAAAATATAATTTCACTATCATTAACCAATTTTTTTTATTTTTTAATTTTCATTATCAGTATCTGACTCACTAGACCGATTAATTCAATTAGTTCAGACATCAACTGATTCTTGTCCATTCCAATTTCCAAACGCAATTGTGGGGACCAAACTGCATCCTTTGCTACCTGAATGTCAATCACAACCGAACCCACTAATCTTTGCTAAACATTTTTTTTATATATATCAAAAAAATAAATTACTTCCGCTGCGATTTTGATCTCTAAACCTCCCCTTACTCATATGTCTCCCAACTCTTATTACTCAGCAATCCAATGAAGAGAGTATATAAGCATTTATTTAATCTGAAAATATGTTTACATTAAAATTGTGAAATGAGGGCCTTGTAAGATGACAGTAATGGGGATGAGTACGAAATATTTTCCCAAAAGCAAACTCTAGTCTACTTTCAGGAGAAAAAAGTATCAGCTTTAACTACACACAGGAGAATATGTTAGGCTTTCTTTTCCAAAGAGGGGGCCGTGTTTATTTCAAGCAAAAGAAAACACAGTTGAAAATCGACAAGTGTTATAGAACCTCCAAAGATCCAAAGGTTAATGACACAAACTCATAATGGACCGCAAGAGAACAAAATATCGAAAAATAGCAAACATCAAAGCACTACACAGACAGAAGAAGCAGAGTGCGTGGGGAAGATATTCATAATCATAGCATTGCATTGCCATTGAACGTTCTCTCAATCAAACAAAAAGCTGCAACTTAATGCTTACAGCTTAAACTCCGGGAGTGCATGTGAAAGTTTTGATTATTAGATTTAGATCACCCGTTGTTCACGGGATTTTTTTTGTGTAAAAGCTTCTACTAATCAGTTTTCACCAGAATCACTTATGAAAAAAAATTATACAGCTCCCAAGGTTTTCTTTCCTTCTTGTTTCATTACTATATGCTTCTGATGAGTCCAAGTTATTTTGGAGATCCAAGATTTTGCAGTATTAGGATATGTTAAGTATCACTCGCAGTGTGTCAGAATTACGGTGACCTACTGTGATACCAAACATACACTTGGAGTGTAGATATATTCTAGTTAACACTCTACTTTAACTATTTAAGAGTGTTACATTTTCTAGTTAGCACTCTACTTTAAACTATTTAAGATCAGTGTAATTTATGCACACACCAAGGCTTCTAGTAAAACCTAGGGTTTATTTAATTAATTTCAGCCCATAGGAATAGATATGAATTTAAACAATGTAGAAACAGATTAAACACAAAAACAGTCAGTGTTGCAAAACGTATACAGACAGACGGCACAGAACAACCCAATCTACTCTTTATGATCTACCGTAAAACACTAGGATTAGGATATCTTCCATACTGTATAAAAATATACACATTTCAAAAAATTGAGATTAATTGAATGAGGAGAAGTGCTTAACAGTGCTCCCGGGACGATGGTTAGGGAAGTAAAAATGACAGAAATTCTTAAAATTTGTATATTCTACTTTTTAAACAGAAAAATATTATTTTTAATACAAATATTACTTTTTTTAATAACTTTCTCCGTTTGATTTGAAGGAAAGAAAGTAGGAAGGAAGAAAAACACGAAAACCAATGCATGCATTTGGACTATTTATAATCCAAATATATCCCTCGAATTTCGTGTTTTCTTTCCTTCCTACTTTCTTTCTTTTAAACCAAACGGAACCCTAGATAGAGGGAGATCCAAGGTTCAAATTCTAGTCGGAGCATTTATTTTTCTGATGTATCAAAAAAAATGTCATTATGGGGTCATTATGGGTTAGATAGAGCTGGCTACAGCCTACAGCGCGCGCACACACACACACTCAATTAACAATTCTATATGCCATACCATGCGCTCATTTTTCAAATTTGGATCATCTCAGATCCTTGAGAGATCCTCTCAAATACATCTCTGTTTGGTTTGAAAGAAAGTAGGAAGGAAAAAAAACACGGAAACCAATGCATGTATTTAGACTATTTTATAATCCAAATACATCTATCGAATTCCATGTTTTTCCTTCCTTTCTACTTTTTTTTTCCTTCAAACCAAACGGAACCTTAAAAGAGACCGATCAAGATTCAATGTAGCCACAAGTCGGTGCTTGCATACAGGTGCTTGCATGCAGTCACAAGGTTCTTAACCATCTGATCTTGATAAAACAATCCTTATTTTAACATTGAAATTTTATAATGCAATGTAAATTGACTGCTTCTAATCCAATTCCATCCTAGATTTGATGGTATGCAAATCCTCATTTTCCACAAAGACATCGAAAAGTTAATAAAAATAGATCTACCCACTACAACCTAAAGTAATGAACAGCCAAGGGAAGCACAAAGTAAGACATGACACATTTACGTTCAAGTGTGTTTCTACTTCTATTTGTAAAAATACTCCCTTCGTCTTAAAATATAAAAAAATTGATTAATTAAAGTTAATGTATCTATAATCCAAGTTTTTAACCAAATAAATTAATTTTATTTAACCAATTTTTTCTTATATTTTAAAACGGAGTAGTAAGAGAAAAGGCACGAGCAAAGAAATTTAAATATTTTATTAAAATTTTGACTAAGCAAAAAACTTTCATAAATTAGCATTTCTATTTCTTTAAATATTTTTTGGCACTATCACTACCAACACTTAATGTTTATTATTCTTTTTCACTTCAAACCGCTATTTTTTTCATATATACAATCATCAACCTTAATCTCAAGCAACATATTTTATATATGGCCTGGATGTAGTACACTTTATTGTACTTCACATGCCTTCACTCATAAAGGAAAAAGAGAACAACACTTTAGGAATCACATTGAGGTGATTCTAATTTTATTTTATTTTTACGGAATAACCCAAACTTCTAAAAGTTATACAACTACCCAAAAAACAAATCAAAGTTACAATGCTAAATTCTGTTCAAAGGTCTGATGAACACTAAAAATCAACTGTTATTCCAAGGATTAAATACCAAAGACTACTGATACATTTAGGGACATAAATTCCAAGAGATTTTCTCATTTAGATATAGGGACATCTAACATGGGCATGGTTCAAAGGTCAACTTTATTATTTTTAGTATATTTTAATATAATGTTACATCTATTCTCTATTTTTTTTTTATTAAAAATGATAGTAAGTCTATCTTTAGATTATTTTTGAGTAATGCATATGCATATTAGAAGGACCCATAAATATTTGCAATTACTTTGGGAAGATCAAGAAATACTACTTATCTTAATATGAAAAACATGGTTGGGACTCCTCTAAGGTGAGCAAAAATAGATACTCCAATTAAAACATCGTAGACACATCATATCATAATAAATCACAAACTTGTAAAAATAACAACTCTTTAACTTTCTCACTTTACACCTTAGTCACCTTAGAAGATCTAAATCCGAAAAACCAATTAAAACGTAACATAAATATCATATAGATAATACTCCAATTTTATTAAGGGCATGAATGACTTCTCTAAAAACAGTTTTTAAATTTTTAAAAATTAAAAACTAAAAGACTTGATTGGTAATCCAATTTTACAAAATAATTTTTAAAAATTGTTTTCTGTATATCAATTTTTAAAATAAAAAAAGTAAAACAAGTTTAAAGAGTTTTGTTTTTCTCTTTTTAAAATCAGTTTTTTAAAACATGTTTTAAAAACTAAAAATCAAAATTGCAAACAGACCCTAAGTTTATCTGTCCAAGCAACTTTAAAATAATTATCAACAAAATTTCGACATTGTTAGTATTGTGTTAGGGTAGAGATCAAACACTTGAATTCTTATCATTCCACACCCTAATCGCCAAATGAGTCTTATATCCCCTAAGTAACTTAAATCTTACTTGATTATCCCAAAAACTTAAGCCGTTAAGAAATGACACATCAATGATTTTATATTATTTCTAAACATTTCCTAACATTGCTTCTAATAAACACAAGATCCAATTTATCGCCTGTTGAGGTTACCGCACAAGAACAACAAGAACAATATAAAGAATGAACCATAAACAAATTATTTCAAATCCTATCAACAATTTTCATTTGAAGCAAAGATTAAGAATTAATTATATTTGTAAAAAGATGAAGGAGAATCCCTCTATGATGCAGTATAAACTATAAAGTACTACTAATTTATAAATTAAAACTTCAGAGCTAAAAACTGAAAAGTTAATTTGTACTTTCAAACATAAACAACAATATTTTCCAACCATAACTATTAACTAACATGACCAGTGACCATGCTTTACAACATAAAATACTCTTTCAAAATTGATATTATATTCAATATATCTTGTGCCAGCTACCATAAACAGCAAATCGGTATGGGAATTGTAACTTATATTCTTGAATTGATATAACCAAAATAAAATCATAAGAAATAAAGTTGATATATAATCACAATAAATATACCCCTATATAGTACTTGTGTACCAAAATGCATGTGTAAGTTTCTATTATAAGAAAAATCCAATAGAAGATTAAGATCTGAACGAATTAGCAGGCAGAAGCAAAGGATCACATTCTAAATCAGCCGAGTCTTTAGTTCAGCAATACATTAAAAAATTCAGATTTAGTAATCACAGAAAAACCTATAAATAATTTGAGCTTATTGTGATAATTTTACAAATGGCTTTAAATTGCAGTCACAAATTGGATTTTGAGATCTCCTTAACAACATCACAATCGAATTTTCAACGGCTTTTTGCGGCAATATAACGGTTCACAACATAACAGTAACGACAGTATTTTTTTTGTAAAATAGCAACAACAATTTAAAACTGCTTTGCATTTAATTTATTTAAAGGAAATCACACATTACTTTAGCTACAGACAGACTATCACCCCTTTAGACAATTCCCAATGACCATTTCTTTTCTACCAACAGCATGGATCATTTGTGCTCTATTGGAACTTGATAAATTATTATAATTATGATGAATTAATTAAATAAAGTATGAAAGCAGAATCATTGCATGCCATTACTGTCAGATCGTATCGAGTTTATCTAATCCAAAGTACAGGTGATTTGGAAGGATATTACGGAGTAGTTTTTATCATTTGATATCACCAATCACCATATGAAATTACAATGTAAGTTTCATGCAAAATGGATTTTTTCATGTTAAAATTCAATAAAAAAATTCAAGTTAGTACTAAGTACGTACTACTATTTGTTGTGTTGAAAGGCAGCAAGTCAAGGAGATCCTATCAAAAAATTTGAGTATTTTAGAGGAAAAATAAAAATAAATTTTAAACAAGAAGATTTTTGTGCAACAAAAAAGATGCAACTTGCAAGTATAAATGAAGCTGGCACAGTTGCACACACCTTAAAATTTGTGTTCTTTACAAGTTTCCATTTGAAGAACATGTAATTTTTAAGTTTCCATTATAAATTTTGCACAACTTTTTCTGCTGCATTCTACCTCAGCCATACAACAATTCAAGCCTGTGCTTCTGCTCTTCTTTTTATGATAAAAAATGTTTGAATATTTGACAGAAGATTATCACAACAATTTGATTTAAAATACCAATAACTTAATATTTGTCTCTTTAAGCACTAGTAGCTTTCAAGAAGTGAATTAAGCTAATAATAAAAAAAATATATCATCTTGAAAATATTACTGTAACATTTGTTTCTTTGAGTTAGATAGGAAGCCAACAAAAGATTAAAACACCAGACAAGAAGTTATGCATCATTTAATACATTGCGGGTATGTCAAGGTTTATGAATGAATTTTCTGCATAAATTTTGTTATAAGAAACTTTATCAGATCAAGCATGTGTGTGTCTATGAGCTGGAAAGCATAAGAAATTAGATCTATAATGAAATTAAATGAAGAAACAAATTGTCCGTAAGCCCTAGCTCAACCGACAAATGTCAATGTTGATAAGTTGGACATCTTTTTCGAACTCAAGACCTCACAGTTTTGCGTGTGAATTTCAGTGGTTCTTACCACTCCGTCTACGGACCCAACAAAAAAAAAACACGATTTGATAGGTGGCAGATGAGAGAATCAATAGGCCTATTTAAGAATATGGGATATCATCATTTACTAATATTTGGTCAGTGTATTAAATCGAGGCTACTGTTAATAACGTTTGCATTGTCAAGTTAGAATGTCCTTGTTGTTGTTCATAACAATAATCACAAGCAGGAAGCAGATACAAGCAATAAAACAAAAAAAAATTGAAAACTATGAAGGAAAATGAAGTGTGAGTGATGATGCTAACTACTCAAAACTCATAACCCCAAACAAGACAAAAATCTCTAGACTCTGGCTAGTAACACTGAAAAAGGCTAAAGTTTTGAATGACCAAACAACACAACCTTTTCAATTATCTTCTATATCAAAAGAAAAAATTAAACATCACAAATTTCAGTTTAACAGTGAAAAAACTGAAAAGCATTCCAAAAAACACATGTAATACTAACTATTAACTGCACACACAGTGTGTGTAATTGTGTATCTGATGTGGAAGTTTTTTAGGGTTTACCTTTCTTCTTCTACTATTGTTAATCATTTTTTACCTAATTAATTCACTTCGTTATATGTGTATCATCATGTTTAATAGTAGTTTCTCAAATCTCAACAACCAATCGTTAAAGTTAATCAAAACAACTAATCCACATAAAGATAAAAAACAAAACCAAATCAAAGCAACATAGCAGAAAAATAAAAAAATTAGCACAGTTATCAACAACATCGAGTTCCAAAAATTAACAACCAGTAACAGATAGAGAGAGAAGAAAAAAAGAAGAAGATAGAAAAACAAACCAGAAGCAGTTGGAACTGAAGCACCAGTGCAGAGATGGCTAAGTTGAGTTTCGATCTTGTTGAGAAAATTCGTAGCTTCATCAAAAGGACGAGTAAGGTCTGATTTATACTTCACAAGCATATCACAGTAAGTTTCCTGAGAAAAAAGAGAAAAAAATCTCCATCAAAATTTCTCAATCAAGCACATGAAGAATGAATATTGTTACATTTTATTTTTTTATTTATTATTTTTAATATAGGAAATTATTTTATGTGCGTGCGGAAAAGAGACAGTTGAAGAACAAAGAAAAGAAAGGATTAAGGGGGGGACCATAAATTCATCAAGCTCGGGATCGGCTCCAAAACACGTGGAAACAACTACGTCTCTTTTACACTGATCATTTTCTCGTCGAATTTCTTCTAACAAACGCGCGATTTCAGGAGGAGCACCTACCTAAACAAATCGTTAACAGAAATTTGTTAGTTTGTTACAAAAACGGTTACGATAACGGTGACGGTTACGGCGGTGATGGTGAAGATGAATTTATTTATTTATTTATTTACCTTTTGGCAATCGATGTAAGCTTGAAGGAGACGAGGATAATAAGGATGAGAAGCGATTTTAGCTTTCATAACAGTAGATGGTGCCACGTCATGATGAATTGCGGCGGAAGAAGGTTCGGCTGCGGCGGTGAAGATATCGTCGGATCCGAAGAAAGGAATTCGGGCGGTGGAAGAAGTGGACATGAGGAAAGTGTTGTAGTCCGTCGTCGGAAAAATTAGATTCTCCGGTGTCATGAGTGATTTGTCGCCGTATTCAACCGTTGATGGTACTCCGTACATTTCCTCCATGACGGCGACGCCGAAACGCGCTAATGAAACTTCTTCCTGTTGGTGTTGTTGGTATTGTTTTTCCTGTTGCCAGAGATAGAAGACACTACTATGCTTCAAGAAAAAGGATAAAGGTCACACACAGATAGAAATACTACTACTCGTAGTTAAGTAATCAACAATTCCGTATCTTTTTATTATTATTTTTTTAATGATAATTATTAAGTAGTATTTTTATTTTATTTTTACAGAAAAATGAACAACTCGCCGCACTCACTGGAATAATTCTATATTATTACTGAATGTATGTATTTATTGGAAGAGATAATGTGATGGTGATGGTGATGAAGAAAATTACTGGTTTTATAACAATTTTAATGAAGTTTAACTTTTTCAAAGGACATATATAATAATTGATAAATTTGTTTCTGATTTTTTACACGGAATACTCTTTTAAACTAATGTTTATCTCTATCACATACTTAGAGAAATAGTCTAATATGTAGATTTTTTCGATAAACTTTGAGTTTTCTTAGATACTAAATTTTTTACTCATACCGCTCCTTCGAAATGATGCAAATGAGAACCTTCTTAATTTCTTCGTGAGTAATCCTCCTTTTTAGATAATAATAATAATTTGGCTTAATAATAATAATAATAATAAGGTTTAGTTTGGTTGGGTTAAAACTAGATTTTGAACTTTAGCTTTGAAGTTGAGGAGAAAAGATGAGAATGTGTGTGGAGTGTGGACTTACCTCTTCAAGGGTCAAGTGCTTTGTTGCTTTCTTTTCCGGTCTTTCATACTCCCATTTTCTTTTGAAACTATATTTTAGATTTTTTATTGGAAATAATGGCTTGAAAGTGTAAATTTTGTTCGCCTGTGCATTCCACCAATTTTTTTAGTGTCATTTTTATAAGAGTGTCTCAAATGAAAATATTTATTGACGAATAGAATTGTTAATTATGACAGTAATAGTTGAAACGATATATTATAACGGTGAAAGGTCTTCAGATTGATGGCGAAGATACTGCAATCGGTTATAAAGATAAAATTTTATTAGTGGATTATCAGTGTGGGGTGCATCAAACCTCCAATAAACTGCTCTAGTGTGTAGATCGTACCTTGACGCAAGGGTCTTTGTACTTATATAGGTAGGATGGTTGAAACTAACCATCGAGGTTCGACAAGGGAAACGGAGGAGTTGTTGTGATGAATCTAACAGCTATGATAAAGAAAGAGGATGGATTATGAATCTTGCGTCAAGTATCTTAGAGCTTGGATGTCGTTGGAATAAGTTAGACTTGTGATAATTGGATCATCGATACGAGTCTTAGTTCATTCCCATTCCAAAACATAAAGTATCTGGATGAGCTTCCAAAATAATAAAATATGTTCATTATTTTTTCTCCTCGTTAGAGGAACTTTGACGTGGGAATATTGGTGGAAAAAATTGTGTCGTCCTCATATCTTTGCTTAACTGGTAAAAAATTGTCAAAATTGTTAGGTCAAATATTATGATCAGAGTTTGAATTTGGACTTTCTCACTTATATGCGTAAGTTTATGATAATTTTATCATTTCATTTATATATAAAAAAAAATTGTGTCAATTATGTAAGTCATCGCAGTATCAAATTAAAGTTGATTTACTTTTATGTACGAAGTTATTAGGATTGATAATTGATATAAAATCATCACCTTTTACTTTATTTTACAGTTGCACCATTAGTGTGTATCAGCTGCATAATTTTATTTACGAACAAAATATGTATGAGTTGTATAAACATAACATGATAATGTATGGTTAGAAATTAAAATTGCAGGTATGGTTAGAAATTAAAATTGCAGAATTTCATAAGTAATAATTATTGAAGATGTTCTAAGTTAGTTTATAAATATTTATACGACATGATTTAATTAAATATATGTGCATGAAAAAATTTATACCGCAAGTGCATACAAATTAAATATTTATATATTTTATGTAAAAAAATTATTTTGTAATTTTTGAGAGAGAAAATGTTTCAGGTGGGGGGGCTTACAACGCTTCCTAAATTATGGAAACACGGTTTTGGTTGTGTATGCTTAAAATTGCTACTTGGGGGTCAATAGTCCTCAACCCCTCCCCTCACTTTTGCTTATGAATTGTCACTCGTTACCATGTGTCCCCTATGCTTTTCAAAATAAAATAAAATATGAATAATTCGAATCAATGTCTATAGTACAAGTACTTTGACAAGAAGTACTCCTGAAGAATTAATGAGACATTCATTCTCCTTTCCATGCTCCAAAATAAAATAAGAAAAAGCATGTTTTTATATTTATATAAATAATTTGATGTCAAATAAGTTAGAAATAAACATACATATTATATGGTATATTTATGTTAATGTCTTTTTTTTTACACAATACTCCCTCCGTTTCAAAATGAATGTCGCTTATCAATTCACAATGTAACACTTTTCAATTTTATACTCTAATTACTACTTTATACACTATTTTCAAAAAAACAAAAGTAAAAGTTAAGTTAACTTAGTAAAAGTGTTATTACTTTTAACATAATTATTGTATTCCTTAATATATGTGAAAACACAAAAAATGATACTCATTTTAAAACGGAAAGAGTATTTATGCTAATGTTAAAATAACTCGGTTCACATAAAAGTTATAGTGGAAAAATTTTCAAGACCAAAAATGTTCATTATCTTCCCCACAACTGGTTCATTGAATTGACTAATCGGATTCAAAATAACCAATTTTTTTGAGAATTTAGAGGTAAAATGCTTTGGATATTAACCTTTGCATGCAATCTATTCAAAATTCGTCTCAAAAATTAATATGATTTCAAACGAATTTCATCATTTAAAAATAAATAAGTGAACATATTATAATTCAAATTTTAATTACTTTATATTATGTATAATATCTTTACCAACTAATAACTGAGTTAAGTTCACAAATATCAAATTGTAGTTTTCTAATAATGTAAAAAGATATGAAAGGGAGGCACCTTGCCCTTGGCATATCTATCGCCTGCTCAACCTCATCTAAGCTCTTGGACATATCTGGAGAAAAGAAACACTATTATATTAAGTCAATTAATAAGTGTATTAGAATCATTCATATTCAACTCAAGGGGTGTGGTTGAGCGGTTAGGGCTCATCCTCCCTTAATCAAGGGTCGAGGGTTCGATCCTTATTTTGGGTATGGAGCAACTTTAAATATTTGGGCTAGCTATCCCACCCATCGAAGTGCCTCCAATCTAACGAGGGAATAGTCACTGCATTCGGCTGTGGTTACCCGGTCTCGACAAAAAAAAAAAATCATTCATATTTTTTTGCAATACGCAGTAAAGTAAAGCACTTCTATTATTTTTTTGTAGGCTGGAAATATGGTAGGACAGGGAGCAAATAACTGTTTATTTTCGACTAGATCTCATATTTAATTTTTTTTTATGGAGCATTATATTATCATTTAGTAAGAAAAACTTACATAAGAGAAAAAATCATAAAAATAATAGAAAATTTTATCAACTAAAAATTGGTTAACTATTTAAGAAGAAGAGAATGATTATAATTTTTAAGTGTTAATGTTGCCATATAGCATTTTTCTTTTCTAAATAAATTACCATATGCCTATTTGAAAATGTATTTGGCTAAAAAAAATATAGGCTATATACGTTGTCTAAATTTTTTACTATATATAGCTTATTAGTCGGTCTATTTAAATAAATATAAATAATTGTTCATATATCTATATTTATTTAGTCAAAAAATATAGATATATAAATTATTTAAGCAAAAAATAACAGTTTTGAAATGAGGGAAATAAATATATAAATGTCCGTAAAAAAATAAAAATAAATTGATGAATGTTTGAATTTTTTTTGTTGTGGGTGCATGTGCATCAAATCAGTTCCTATTATATTATTTTTTAACTCATTCACTCTAGTACCAAATCATCTTGAGAACTTCTATGAATGTTTAAGATTTTAGTGTAATATATGAACAATAATATGAGAAGCTAATTAATAGCTTGGCCAAAAAGTTAACTTCTACTGGTGTTTGTTTCAATTGGTTTTAGTGTATAGGCTTGATGTAAAATTGTATTATCATGATAGACTAGGCCTACCATATATTAGGTTCATATGTTGTCTTGAAAATTTGGTTTTGCCCCTTCTCTTGTATATTTTTTCTTTAGATCTTGTTAATATGTGCATTTGTAGTACATTTAAGAAGTTTAAAGTGGAAGTTTTGTATGGAAAAACAAAATTTTAACTAATATTTGATGTTAAATACCTTACCATGTGTTTTAAAGGCACAATTTTATGAACACATTTCTCTTTTAATCTAAATCATAAGTTTTTATGATATAAGTACAAAGTTTTTACTATTATTAACGATGATCACTAATATCTGTTGGAAATCTATATATAGAGCATACAAGATGAGTTCTTTCATTCTAACAATTTATTTTCTATACGCATGAATCAGAAATCTAACCCCAAAACTACAGAATTAAGGAGCTCAAAAATCTTACCACTTAAACCAATTATTGTTGTTGAAATGATCTAATCTTATGTGAACATGCAAATTTTATTCACCGTTACATATTTAAATGTAAATATATTTGGCAATAACAAAATAATATGGGCAAAACCACGTAGAAAACAATTATATAGTACATATGCACTAAGCTATGTAAATTGAGTAGAATGTTATTTTTTGAGTGCTTTGAATTTAACTGAGTTTGATTGGACATTTACACGTGATGTGCAGGAATTAGAGTTCAACTATGGTACGTCTATTTATTTATATCTAGGTGAAATTCTAGACACTAAACTACATGACAAAAAAAGTTATTTTTTGAATCATTAATCTTATAGGTATTATTATAATTATAATTATTAGTTAAAGATCAAATAGTTTGAACCTCCGATCGAGTTAGTTAATTAATTTCCTTTTCTCATAAAATGTTATTCTATAAAAGGAAGCTAGCGTGTATGGGGGTGATGAACGTGCACAATTATTTTTTCCAGAAACGTGGTTGGTTTTCTTCACACAAAATATGATTATAGTCAATTTTATTTTGGGCCACAAATCTAAGTACAGTATATTGATCATTTGTTTGATATCAGGGCCAAAAATAGGTCAAACCTACCCACATAGATCTATGGTCTAATTTACTTTAAGATTAAGTTGGGTTTGATATTATTTTAATCAATTAAGAATGATGATGAGTACTTTAAGAGGGACATGGAATTTCTTTTTCCTTTCATTTCTTTATTGGATGAGGTTCAATGTCAATTTACTTATCTACACCATTTTTGTTTTCAGATTGAAAACTAGGAGTGATAAATGATGAGTATAAATTTGACTGCACAATAATGTCATGAGGGAGTTCTCACTCTCACCCCTGTTGAATGTGGCATAATAAAAAACATAATGGACTCTAAATTTAATGGGCTAAATAGTTTAGACCCAATAACTCATTATTTAACAACCTCTACATCCATAAAAAAATTAAAAGAAACTTTAATTTTTGACAAAAGCTTTTATTTTTCTTTTATAAAATTCTTAACCAATATTCTTAAAGCTTTTCTTAACAAGATCTTATTTTAAATAGAAAAGACTAAATCTTTTTTTTTTGACCAAGACTAGACTAAATCTTTTTAAAAAGTGTATTTAACTAAAAAAAAGTTCGTACAAAACTTACATACATTTCCGGCCTAAAATATAAGAGATTGTTGGTCAAACAAAATTAATGTATCTGGAACAAATTTTTAACCAGATACTCCCTCCGTCCCAAAATGTAAGTAAATTTGACTTTTTAGGTACATTTGACTATTGATGTATTTGGTCCATAATATGAACTAGATACATCAATAGTCAAATGTACCTAAAAAGTCAAATTTGCTTATATTTTGGGACGGAGGGAGTACATTAACTTTTGTTGACCAATTTTCTCTTATATTTTGGGATGGAGAGAGTAGTATTTTTTTATGATAATTAATCTGACGACGTTGAATAAATATGAATGCAATATTTTGTTAGTATTATTTTTTTACATTAATTACTATTATTATATTAAATTTTGTATTAAATTATAAATTTGTTAAACTTTTTGGTAATTTATGCATATTAGTCTACATTAATATTATTTAAATGTTGGTTTAATCAAATACAAAATCTATATTATTATTATTTTTTTGACAAAAAAATCTATATTATTATATATTAGTCTTTTAGTAAGGTAGTTAGATCTATATTAGGTTTTTAAAAAACTTTTAAGTCTGGTCTCTTACATTACTAATATTAATATAAATTTGTCTTTTTTAAAATTTAAAGTTAATTCTGTCTTAAACTTTGACGTGACACACCCTACATTATCTACATATGTGACTAAGATTTAAAAGAAAATTTGACTAAAAAAACCAATTTATTGTAATGTTAATAATGTAAGGAATTAACTTAATTTTTTTAAATGTAGAAAATCAAATAAAAAACATAAAATAAAAATAAGAGATTAAAAATACAACTTAACGTTAAATATCAATTTAACTAATTTATCTTTCAATTTTTTTTTTTGAATGAAGGAATCATGTAAAACTCTAATAATTGAGCCTTTTGTTTTGTAACAAAATTGACTGAGAATGAAAATGGTGGGACAAGTTCACGTGTGGAACGACAAAGCAGAGGCTACAAAGCAGCATGTGAAGCCCTTGCAATGGTCTTCTCAACCTTATTGGGCCCCCTAAGGTAGGACCTGATACCCTTCAACCCAACCCAAATATTTTCATGTAGCATTGTTACATTTCGCATAAGATTATTAATATGCAGTATTATAATTGACTAAATTAAACTAATAAATTTGCCATGTCTATGTAACTCGTTATCAAATAAATTTTTGACTCTTTCAATATCTCAATTTGATCCTTCCATTAACATATGTTTTACTTACAGTCAAATAAGTCCTTGTCTATATCACTTTCTATCAAAATAATCTATAACATTCTCGAGTTATTATTTATCTACTTTACCATTTATAATCAAAATAGTCAAAAAAAATTACTGGGTGTTGACTACATGCGTGCCATTTAAATTGTTTGATGTAATTGTCCATGTGACACTTAATAGTCTACGTCATCACATTTAACAATGTTAGAAAGTTCATGTTGATAGAGACATAAACTATTTTAAAATATTAAAAGAGTCAGATATTTATTTAAGAGAGAGACATAGATTAATTTGATGATTTACGCCATTGTAATTTTACATGTATGATTTATTTACATTTTTTTTCTCAACAATAAAAAAAGTGAATATACAATTTCGTTCTTGAAATTGTAATCATTAGCTGAATATTTTTTGCAATTTCACTGTTGAAGTTGTAACATGTAAATCAAATATTTATGTTATTATTAACAGCAAAATTAGATCTCAATAGTGAGATAACAATATACTAATAGTTAAATAAAGATTGTAAATTTGACGTTGAATCCACATAATTAGAATTCCTTGATGTGATTTATTTTATTAGATTGTGGTTGGGTAAAAATATGTGGGAAAGTAACTCCTAGTTTGTGGTTGGGTAAAAAATTATGATAAACCTAACTTCTAACCATCATGCCGACTCAAGTACTCAAGACTGCAAATAACTTGAAAAGGATCCTCATGAACCCAGCTTAATTGGTAAAAGATATTGCACATTTATGCAGGGACTGAAGTTCGAACCTGTATACCCACTTATTCACCTTTAAGGGATCAATTTCAAGCCGTTGAACTACCTGACAAAAAAAAAACTTGAAAAAGAAAATGCTTAGTTACATTGTGATCATCGTATCCTATCATAGAGTAGCACCATCATGAACTTCATTCTGCACTTCTTCTTTAGTAGCTTCTATTGCAAGTAACTATGTGTGAGCACCGAGCATGTCAATCTTTGTGAATCCTTAGAAGCTTGTGATTCATTTAACATCAATGAAATTTATGTGTGCACCATTTTAATTAAAATAATTACATATATTAGACAACATAAACTTTCACATTTTATTTTTAAAATAAATTAAGGTGTTTTTTAAGAATAAATTAAAGAATTTTAAAGTAATATTTTGATATTGCAAAATATGAAAGTTCGTACCTCCAAAAAAGAGTATGAAACTCTCGTTATCATAACGATAATTCATGCATGAAACTCTATCCGAACAATTTAATTTTAGTTGAATTATATTAACCCCTTGCATTCCTCAAAAAAAAATATTAACCCCTTGCACCTTGATAATAAAAGATATTAACCACTCAATTGGTTCTGTCTTTTATACTCGTAATCTTGTCACCGATCTATAAAATGATAATTGATTATATCCATAATTTATGAAATTTATAAACAAAGTTATACATATAATACTATATCAATTATACAACTAATTAAAAGATCTACTAGCTATAACAAAAACTTATACATATACATCAATCACATAATCCCATCAACAAAGCATATTTTTGTATTATATGGAATGAAATAGCACACATACCTGTTAAGAGATCAAAACGTGTTTGACCTTAATTTCGTTCACATCCGTTGTGACTTAACACGAGGGTGTGCCTATAAAAAAGCCAAAATGTTGATACTCACAGTTTAAATTGTGGCTAACTTGCCTAAGCATGACTAAATTTGCAAAAGAAAGATTGGTTCTGGGGGAGACAAGCAAGGAAATCGAGTTGGCTTAATGAGGAATGATAAAATGGCTTAATGAAAATTAAGACTTTAATTTGGACACAAAGTCTTAATTTATTCATGAAAAGAAAGAAAAATGAGATATCTATATATAGTGCCTTGAACATGAATAGATGCCAAATTCCACATAACGTGGATCCCATTTTTAAATAACATATCCTAAAGATTGGAGAATCCAACTCAATGTAAACTAGTATTTATAATGTGTTTCATTTTGATTTTCAGAATTTCCAAATCAAGTTTTGACTAGACAATAAAAGACAAAATTTTACGGAAATACTAAAGAATTTTTAGAATTTTCAAATTATACTAATGAAAATGGAAAATAAATATACAAATAATAAGCTTTCCTCAAATTATCACCAGATTAGAAAAAAAAATTTGAATTGTGGTTTCGTGTACGATCACTTTAATAAAACTCTAAAAGAAAGGGATCAATTAAAATTTTAAACTATTTAGTCCACTTATAGAGATTTTTTTTTTTTATAAACAAAATGTATTATAAGGGAGTACAAGGGGTACTCAAACCCTTACAACGAGAACATAGTCAAATACAAGAAATACAAGCAAGTGGTTCATTGAACCAACTAGAAAAAGTAAGACAAGTACGACGCCCCGCTCGGCCACTAAACCACAACCACGACAATAACTTAATATTATCCACCAAATAAAGAACATTTGGAATAACATTATTATTAAAAATCACATCGTTGCGAAGCTTCCAAATACACCAAGTCGTTGTTAGCCAGATAAGATGTCGAACATCACGCCTTTTATTGGAAGGAATTAAAATACCATTGCATAAAAAGTGAAACCAACCTTCCAAACCCGTCGCCACACCTTTACCTAACCACCGGTAAACCTCTTCCCACACAGCCTTAGTAAAAGGACATAGAAAAAACAAATGGGAACTATCTTCAAGGCCCGAAAGACAAAAGCAACAAGATAGCTCAGCTGGATTTAAAAGTATACCTCTACGATGGAGAGCTGCCCTTGTCGGCAATTTCTCCAATAAAAGTCGCCATCCAAAAACGCTGACTTTGGAGGGAACATCATTCTGCCATAGCTTCCAGATAGCCTTCAACACATGAACATTGAGCGGAGCAGGAGCATGAGATGCAATAAGAAACCTATAACAAGATTTAACAGAGAAAGTACCCATTGATTCATGAAGCCATTTCCAACGATCATAAAGTGCAATATCAAGAGAGACTCCGACCAATAGCTGTTGAAGTTCAAGCAGTTTTTCTTGATCAGAATCAGTTAATGGAACTCGCCAATTTCAATGCCACGCACGGGTTAAACCATTCCAGCCCATTCTCTCCTTAATCACCACCTCTTGTTTAGCCTCTTTGGCAAATAAAATGGGAAATAGTTCAGAAAGAGGTTGATTGCCATACCACTTGCATTGCCAAAAACCAATATCAGCACCATTCCCTACCTTACAAGTGATCTGAGCATTGAACCAATCCACCCCGCCGACCGTACCACAACTCAACACATCTTTCCACCAAACAGAATCATTCAGACGAGTAAGAAATGAAGACCCATGGAGAACTCGTGAAGGTAAATGACCATATCGAAAAGACAACAAATCAGACCAAAGCGCATCTGCCTCACCAAGAAATCTCCAATGCCATTTACTGAGTAAAGCCACATTAAATAACTCAAGGTTTTTGACACCTAAATGTTTACACTGATTTTTGGTAAACAACCGCTAGTTTGCAATGCTTGAGAGACCAACTAGAGAATCTCGGGACATGTTTGTGCATTTATTGTTCAAGTTTGAAAATAGTAATGTTCATTAATGTAAATGAACAAGTTTGTTTGTAAAGAGTAAATGAAATAGCAAGGAAATAACTTGATTGACAAGAAAAGTAAAAATACTCAAAGTGAGTACGTATTAACAAGAAAAAGTAAATAATTCAATGAAGTAAAATGCAAAGAATGTAAAAGAAAACAAGTAAATTGCATTGAATTAATAGATGGTGATCACAGAATCATACATTGTGCCTTGTATATTCTTTTCGCTCGAACGCTTGGGTACTCAGAATGTTAAGGATTAAGTATGAGAATTTGTGATCCTAATTACATCAAATGAACTAGTATTTATAGGTAAAAACTAAGGCTAATTAGTAACGACTAACTAACATCCATTTGACAAGTGTACAGTCACTTCACCCTTATCCAAAACGCCATCAGATATTAGTTTTGAACGAAGCTTTGCAATGGTTTGAATTTGAATTTGAATCTTCTGCCAATTCTTGAACATTTCTTCAAGTTAAAAATCCCAACTCGAGTTCGAGCCACTCAAATAGCATTAACTCGAATCAAAAAGTCTTTGCAACTTGTGTATTTCCTAAAGTTGTGAATATTTATCTGGTTTGACTTTCGTCAAAATATATTTAATTTTGACCTTTATATTTAAATAATAACTGGGAAAACACATTCCCATAATTAAAGGCATATTTAAATATATTCAGAAAAATATTTAAACTTTATTATTTTAATTAGCCGAAATATTGGCTAACAAATTGCCCCCAAAAAATGCCAATTTCGATTCGAGTAACTCGAATAAAGAAGTTGGCGTTTTTTATTCTTCATTTAATAGCACGTGACAATAATGATAGCAATAACCGTCAGCGCGTTTCCCACTACTGACACTACTGCGCCTTTTCAGCCTTTATGGGACACGTGTCATGTGCGGAAGTTGAAAGAAATTTCAAATTTCTTTTTTATTTATTTAATTCAGGAGAAAACGAAGACTATAAATAGGACTAGGTCACTAATCAGTCACTTTTCTGCAACTTCCCAACTAGTTTCCTCCGTTCTTCACTTTGCAAGCTTCTTTCTTTGATTCGAGCCATGCCTAAATATTCTGTCTTCTATGCTTATGCTAGATAATGAGAGAGAAACATACTGCTAGCATTGTTAGGCCTTCTAAGGAAATCCAACTTCCACACATAATAGTTCATGAAGATGAAGTTAGTCATTCGAAGACCTATTGTTTTACTAAACTTTCTCTTCTCCATATTTTATTGTTCTTTATGTTTTTCACTCTTATTGTAGGGAACTGAACCTGAAAGACCCTAGAAAAGGAAACATAAGCATATTACCTCAGAGGGTAATAGTGCTCCGAGCAACACAGTTGTAGCAAATCCTGCACCCCAACAATCCAAAAAACACAAGAGCCATAATAGTAAGATTAGCTCCTCGAATGTTGAGTCGAGCAAGGGACAAGAAGAGGAGAAGGGCACTAAGAAAGCCTCAGAAGACTCTACAGTGGTGAGAGAAGTGAAGTAGAAGAAGAAGAATCAAGGACATTCTAAACCTTCTAGATCTTCTAAGTCTGATACCACCAGCACTGCTCGAGTGGATCATGCCTCACTGTGGAGGATGAGGACCATGCTGCAAGAATAATCAATAATGATGCAACGAATCAAGGCAATCCTCCACTTTCTCCAGTGTTAGAGCAAACTTCTCCAACTCCTATTCTCGAGGAAACAGAAAATTTAACTAAGGCTGAAAATGACAAGGTAAGCCATTTCTTGGTTTATATGCTCGAATGAACATGTTAATCAATTTCTCAATCTTTACACATTATATTTATTTATTTTTTTAGAATAAAGCTGTTAGTGAGCCTTCTGCTGGGAAGAATAGGAGTCCTTCTCCAATGGAGAAGTATATTGGAGCTAAGTATGGCCAGGTAACCATTTTTTTTTAAATTGTTGCCAACATATCTAGCATTTTGATCTTGGTCCTGTTTAATTGTATAAGTATTCCTACTTCAGGTCAATTCGAGTGCTCAACTTGATCTTCAACCTGACATTGGTCCCCCTGTCTATATGACTCAAGCTGAAGCCAACATTATATTCGAAAGGGAAACAGGACCAATCGATTGGACGAACCAGGCTGAGACACAGTTGCCAACTCCAACCCCAAGTATAGCTTCGAGTGATTCTGCTGAAGAGGAGGAAGAAGAGTCCATTGAAGAGGGTGAAGATATTGATGAGGATGAAGATGATAGCATCATCAAGGAAGCAAAAGCTGGTGGCCCAGAACTATTATCAGTTTCCTCTACTTCGAGGCTCTCAACCAGTGCTGGCGTTCCAGAAGTGGAGTTTGCTAATATGCACAAGACCAACCCAGCTGCTGCCTTGGACCTTCTGATCTAATCCTCGAAATCCTGCTCTTCAAGTGACAAAACTGACAGCTCTACTTATCCCTCTAGCGCTACTGCAAAGGCCAATGTTAAGCAAGATTCCTTGTTAACCAAACTCAAAGTTGAATATGGCTTGCAGAATGTGTTGGCAGATCTCGAAGAGAATCCCTCGAACGCTTTTAGCCACTTAGCATTTCTTCGTTTATTTCATAACCCCCATACTGATCCCTTGACCCTTTGCAAGGTTATACAAATAGAGAACATGATTGATCAGTGTGCTAAGGTGGTACAAAGGGAAAGAGGTAACTTGTCCAAGTTGAATAGCCAGAAGCACGCCCATGCTGCTTTATTGGCCAAGGCTAAAGAGGCACACCTCGAGGTTGCTAAAATTCGATAGGAAGCTGCTAAAGTTCAAACCCCAAGGCTCATTACTTGCAGAAATAACATTGCTGCTTGGGAGGCTAATGTAGCTGAACTTCAACGCCAAATCGAGGAGTATCAAGCCAAAATTGCTGCAGAAAAATCTGCCCAAGCGGCTATAGAAGAGGAAATTTCTCAATCCTTTCAAGCTGACATTGATGCCAAAGGGAGAGAAGGGATTCGAGCCTTTGACAATTTTGCAGTCATTGCTGCTGAAGTACAGGAGCTCGAAGACGCCCAACAAGTGATTGAGACTGAGAAAATTTCCATTAAGGCCTTGTATCAAGAAGTAGCCAGTACTTTGTAATTTAATTTTTTTATTATCCGCTCGAGACAAATGTTTATTCTATTTTGGTTTGTAATTTGACAATGCCCTTTTGTGGCAAATTTTATTTTTTCTATTTGCCATATTTCTATTCGTTCTAAGTTTTATTCTGTACTTATATTTAATTCGAGCAAAGCTGGTTTATATTTTTTCAAATATTTACCATTTATTCCCAACACATGTTTTTCAGGACTTAGCTCTTCGATTTCATAAGCACCATTTGAAAAAACTTGAACAATTTTAAATGGGCCTTCCCAATGAGGTGACCATTTGCCTAAAACTCTATCTTTTTTATCCATAGGCAGGATAACTTTCCAAACTAAATCTCCCAAGTTAAAAGCTTTTGACTTAACCTTTTTATTATAGGCTTTGGCAACTCTATCTTTTTGCCTAGTCATATACTCTAAAGCTTGTAACCTTTCTTCATCCAAATCAACTAACTCATCTAACATCATTTCCCAATATTGGTCATGTGGTATTTCCATTTGTCTCTGTATTCGAAATGATTGCATATTGATTTCAACAAGTAGGACTGCATCATGACCATATGTTAATCGAAATGGTGTAGTGTTAGTTGATTCTCTAGGAGAGTTTCTACATGCCCATAAAACTTGATCCAACGTTTTATGCCAATTTCTTGGCCTCTGAGCAATATGTTTTTTAATCAAATTAATGATAATCTTATTTGCTGCTTCAACTTGACCATTTGCTTGAGCATAATATGGTGTTGAAGTAAGCAATTTGAATCCAGTTTCATTAGAAAACTCTTGCATTTTTCTTCCAGTGAAAACTGAACCTTGATCAGTGGTAATTGTCTCTGGAATGCCATATCTATAAATAATATAATTTTGGATAAAATTAATTACTGCCTCTTGATCTACATTAGGCAAGGGTATTGCCTCAATCCACTTTGTAAAATAATCTATACCAACTAAAATATAGCGTTGGATTTTTGATGAAGCAGGTTTAATTTCACCAATTAAATCCAAAGCCCATCCTCGAAATGGCCATGGCTTGATTATAGAATGTAGTTCACTTGCAGGGACATGTTGAATTCCTGCATGTATTTGGCATTCTTGACAACCTTTAGCAAATTCTATGCAATTTTTCAGCATAGAAGGCCAATATAGCCCTTGTCGAAACAATAACCACTTCATTTTATGGCCTGCTTGGTGAGCACCACACACCCCACTATGTACATCAGAAATCGAAATGAAGGCTTCAGATTCACTAAGACATTTTAGCAACACACCTTCAATTGTCTTTTTAAACAACTCATTCCCAATGATTACATAACTCAAAGCCCTGTATTTAATTTTTCTATCAACTTGACCTACAGGGTTTTGTAAATATTCCACTATTGGTTTTCTCCAATCACCATCTACCAAATTATCAATGGTAAAAATGTCATGGCTTTCATATTCTTCTTCATTCGAGTAGCCATCAAAATCTGGTGGTGAAGTTGCCCCCACATGTTTTGCCATTGATAATTCTGAGGCCAATGGCTCATGGAAAACCAATTTTTCTTTAATCTCTATCAATTTATTCAAGTTCTCTGGAGTAACTTTGTAACCAGAGGCTATTTGAGCCAAATCATTAGCTTCTTGATTTTGTAGTCTAGGAATATGTTCAAATTCCACAGACTCGAATCGATCCAGCAAGGTACTGGCAATCACAAAATATTTAGCCAAATGTTCTTTAATACATTTGTATTCTTTTGTTAATTGCTTAGTTACCAATTCTGAATCACCTCGAATGATAATGTTTTTTGCCCCCAAGTCTATTAACAATGCAAGACCTGCTATTAAGGCTTCATATTCTGCCTCATTGTTGGAGCAAAACCCATTTATTTTATATTTAAAGTTAGTTGGGATTTGTATTGGAGATATTATCAAAATCCCAATTCCAGTCCCATGTTTATGTTTGGAACCATCGAAATACAAAATCCATGGCTGTGTTTCCACATAACTTAGTGGCATTTCAATCACTGAATGATCAACCAGAAAATCTGTCACTATTTGACCTTTTTTATCTCTTAAAGGTTTATATGTTAGTGAGTATTCTGTTAGAGCCAGCGCCCATTTACCAATTCTACTATGTAGAATAGGTTTCAAAAGCATATGTTTAATAACATCGAAATGAGAATAGACATAAACTTCAATAGGCTTTATATAATGCTTAAGTTTGATACAAGAGAAATATAAACATAAACATAGTTTTTCTATAGCACTATATCTAGTTTCAGCATCATTTAATACTCTACTTAAATAATATATAGCTTTTTCAACACCATTTTCATCTTCTTGGGCAAGCATGCTACCAATAGTTGAATCAGATGCTGAAATGTACAACTTCATGGCTTTGTTTCGAATAGGAGGCATTAGCGTTGGTGGATGAGCCAAATAAGCTTTGATGTCTTCAAACACTTTTTGTTGATCTTGCCCCCAATGAAATTGATCCCCTTTTTGCTTTCTAAGTAGTGGAGAGAAAGGATGAGCTTTTCCACTTAGATTCGAAATGAACCTTCTCAAAAAGTTGATCTTTCCCAATAGGGACTGAAGTTGTTTCTTTGTTCTTGGAGGCTGAGTATCCATAATAGCCTTCGTTTTGTTTTGATTTATCTCTATGCCTTTTTTATGCACCACAAAACCAAGGAAATCCCCTGCATGTACACCAAAAGCACATTTTAGTGGATTCATTTTTAATCCACATTTTCTCATCCTCTCGAATGATTTTCTAAGATGACTCAAATGGTTATCACTAGATGAGGATTTCACAACAATATCATCAATGTACACTTGCATAAAGGCATCAATGAAATCATGAAAAATAAGATTCATTGCTCTTTGGTATGTTGCTCCAGCATTTTTTAGACCAAATGGCATAACAACCCATTCATAAGTCCCTAATGCGCCAGGGCATCGAAATGCTGTTTTAGCCACATCCTCTTTAGCAATGAAGATTTGATTATAGCCAGAATAGCCATCTAACATACTCAAGTATTCGAACCCTGCTGCTGAATTAACTAACATTTCAGCTACTGGCATTGGATATTCATCCTTAGGTGTTGCATTATTTAAGTCTCTAAAATCTATGCATACCCTAAGACTACCATTTTTCTTAATAATAGGGACAATATTTGCTAACCATTCAACATACCTGGCAGTTCGAATGAACTTGCTTTTCAGTAGCTTTCGATCTCACTTTTGATTTTTGAGAGAATCTCAGGATTGAATCTCCTTGGTAGTTGTTTGATAGGCTTCTTTCCTGGCTTGAGTGGCAGTCTATGTTCCACCAATTCTCTACTCAATCCTGGCATTTCATTATAGTCCCAGGCAAAGGAATCTTTAAATTCTTTGAGTAGATTAACCAGCTTTTGCTTCAACTCGAAGTCAATATTGGTACTAATATATGTTGGCCTTTTTATGAGGATCTTGGTAGTTGCATTTTAGGATCTTGTACTTGCATTTTAGGATTCGAACTGGATGGGTCTTTTTCAAAACCTAAGGGCTCGTCATCATAAATGCAATCCAACCTTTGCTCATTTGGCAATAACCTGCCATTATTTTTATCTATGGTTTCTTCAACCATATTTTGTTCGAATGCAGCCTCTAAGGCCGTTTCGATCTTTTTCTCGGCAATATCTGCCGTTATCTTGGCCCAAGCAGAGGGCTCAGACATTGCTTGATTCTGCATCATCATCCCATCCAGAGGGTGGGATTACTCCATCTTCAGGAGGGAATTCTTCAATTACTTCCCTTTCCCAACAGAAACCATGTGTTGGATGGAGTCTAACAGAATGGTACACATTATTGGTGGCTCCTCGAAAGCCACTATCTCTTTCTCCACAAGGAGAAATGGAGGCTAAGTTCCTATCAAAGGTTTGTTTTGTTATATGATCCACCTCACACCTATAGAAACTTTGGTCAGCCTCAATGTTTTCTACAATCTTGTCTTCCCTCCAAAGTATTAACCTTTGGTGAAGGGTGGAGGGTACAGCACCCACTCCATGAATCCATTCTCTTCCTAGAAGCAAGTTGAAACTAGCCTTTGATGGCACAACTATGAATAAAGTTGGCGTAATGGTGCTGCCCACATCAACATCCATTTGAATGGCACCAAGTGATTTGCCACTCTTTCCCTCATAATTCGAGAGAACAATATTGTGAGAATGCATATCAGTGTCATACATTCCCAACTTCCTTAACATGAAATGAGGCATTAAGTTAACTGCAGCACCCCCATCCACAAGGACTTTGTTTACACCCACACCACCAACTTTAGCCTTAATGTATAAAGGCTTCAGGTGGTTCTTCATACCTTCATGAGGCCACTCGAAGGTAGCCTTCTGTTGCTCAATACACCCATTATTCATAACATAGTAGCATACAAGGGTGTAATCATCTAGCTCAGGTTCTTCAAACTCTTCATCAGGGTCTGAAGTGGACCTTTGGTCATACTCACGTGGCAGAATAGACACCACATTGACCAATACATCAAAATCTGGTTCAGAGCCAGATTCGAGCAGGTCTTCATCTAGAATATCATCCTCCATGTTATCATCTGGGAATGATAGTCTTTCTTTGGCAGGCCTCTTTGAAGAGAACACCTCCTCAATGACCAAGGCTTTTTCAGCCTTTTTAGGAACAAACTCCTTCTTATTCCTTGGATCACTGTGGCTGCCTTCAGTATATGCAACCTTGGTATTGCCCCCAGCCTGGGCAACTTTGTTAGTGCCCCCAGCATGGGCACTTGCATTGGAATTGCCCCCAGCATGGGCATTCGAATGAGATTTGCTCCCAGCATGGGCATTCGAATTCGAGTTGCCCCCAGCTTGGGCATTCTCCCTTTCTAACTTCTTAAGGCGTTGATACCTATGCCACTAGGTTCGAGTCATAGGATTTTTCCTCTTGTAGTTATTGTTGTAGGAGTACTTCCTATTTTCAGCATTGTTGCTCGAAGCAACTTGACTCGAACTACCTAAGTCCATCCTTCTCTTTTGATAGACCTGGTTTTGGCCTGATGACCATTGGTTGACAGGAATTCTATTTGAAGGCACATATGTTTGCCTCCTTCCCAACCTGTCATGGATAGTAGGACCTTGATTTATGGCCTTACCCTTGTTTAGTCTCTCAGTAGACCATTTGTTTTTGTTATCCACGTAGGGCATAACATTTTTGAGGCCTGCAGTAGCCTTCTTGTCACATACAGCACTGCAACGAGGACACAACATCACTTCCTTGTTGCTTAGCTTGCATCTATTCAGAAAATCAATGAGTTCCTCTTCAGCTCGAGGATACACCACTTTGATTTTCTCAGCATATTCTCCCTCAGTAACTGCTCCAACTGGGGAGGCTTCCATAACATCTATCACTAAGCACTCAAATGGCTCCACATAGGAAGTCTCAGCCACTTGGAGAGGGTCAGTATCTACCTTCATGGGCTGCTTAGCTTTTTCATCGAACTTCAATCTCCCCTCATCCAATGCTTTTTGTACTAAGTCCCTGAAAACAACACAATGAGAAGTTTTATGACCCAAAAAGTTATGGAATTTGCAATAACCTCTTTTCTTTCTTTGTTCTAAAGCAGGAATTTTTAATCCTTTTTGAACAATTATTTGGCCATCATTGACCAATAAGTCAAAAATTTCATCACATTTGGTGACATCAAATGTGTAGGTTTTAGCAACATACTTTTCATTTTTGGGTTCACTAGGATTTTTTCCATTCGAGAGCTTTAATAATTTACAAGTATAAGGAGGTCCTGGTTTTAATTCAGCCAAGTCTATTTCATTTGGATCAACCTCACCAGTCTCTAACTCATACTCATCATCACTCTCATAGTTCCCAACATAGGTGTAATACCCTAATTTTGCGTCTTTTTAAATAAATATTCTATTTAGAAAATTATTTCTTATTTTCATAAGAAATGCCCAAAAAATAGTTTTAAAAATAATGTTTTCGCGCACTTCGTGATTTTTGCATAAATTCATAAAATATATTCTATTTTGTTTGCATTCGTTCATTTTTATTCATCGCATTTTTATTTACATACACAAAATAGATAAAAAGACCATCAAGCATATTCCACTTCATCACAAAAAAAGATTCCTTTCAATGAACCAATCACATTGCGACACCTCATCATCTCCACCTCATAATCATTTTATTACACAAATACCACTCACCTAATCCTATCTCTATAAATACCAACCTCACATCACTCAATCATCAACAAAACAATCATTTTTCACAAAAATCCCAAAAAAATCAGAGCACAATTCCCAATAAAGAGCCTGATCAGAAAATACCAATTCCGGCGCCGGAGGCGGCCGGAAACTACTTCCGGTCGCCGGAAAATTTCAAAACTCATCCAATCTCAAAACAAATTACACCAAAAGATTCCTCATCACTTCCTAAACACAAATCCGTCATCAAAAACATCAAAAACCGCTCATAAACGAGTAGATCGGAGTTGTATATAACCAAGGATTTTGAGTTTTCGGATTTCATTGATTCCAACTCAAAACAAGAACGATTAATGTTGTTTTTCACTCCTGGAACACTCTTAAACCTGTTACCATCATCATTTCTCTCTGTTTTCGCGTGAAAACGCTTTTCTCCGTTTTGGGTCGCGTCGGATTTGGTCCGATTCATGCAGATCTAGACTTCGAATGGAAAATCTAAGCATGGATTCGGATTCAGCGTGAAAATTCGAGCGGAACGGTATGTGGTTTCACAAGCTTTGGTGAACGGATGAACTCCCGGTAAGATTCCGACGAGGCTACACGGCGGGAGCGTTGCTGTTCTGTTTTTGTGAGGTTGAGGATGAACCAGGCTACGTGTCAACTTCTGACTGGCCAGGAATATTTCTGCGCGCGCCCCCTGCTCTTGCTCACGCGCGCCCCCCAACAGGTTCCTGGATCACCGGTTCATGGACTGGGTCGACCGACCCGGTTCGTTTTATATGAAGATGGATCTGGGTTATGGTTTTGGGCCTATCTGTATTGGGCTCAACTTTTTTTTTTTTTTTTTTTCTGTTTGTTTGTGATTGCTATTTTTTTTATCTGCTGTTTGGACACACCTTACTACTAAAACACCGCTGCTGTGTGATTATTTGTTTATTTAGTTTATTTTTAGAATCTTTTGTCAATTGGATTATGAAACATTGAAATGAAAAGGATTAAAAATAAATAGTCTCTGACGCATGACTTTGACTATTTTATTTTTAATTCGGAGTTTTGATTTTGAAACTTCGATATGAAAAAAGGATTAAAAATAAATAGTCTCTGACGCATGACTTTGACTATTTTATTTTTAATTCGGAGCTTTTGATTTTGAAACTTCGATATGAAAAGGATTAAAAATAAATAGTCTCTGACGCATGACTTTGACTATTTTATTTTTAATTCGGAGTTTTTGATTTTGAAACTTCGATATGAAAAAAGGATTAAAAATAAATAGTCTCTGACGCATGACTTTGACTATTTTATTTTTAATTCGAAGCTTTTGATTTTGAAACATAGATTCGAAAAATGGATTAAAAATAAATAGTCTCTGACGCATGACTTTGGCTATTCTATTTTTAATTCGGAGCTTTGAACTTGGAACTTGGCTATAAAAACGGTTTAAAAGTAATTAGTCTCTGACGCATGACTTTGGCTATATTTTACTTTTAAATCGAGACTTTTAAACTTAAATCAAAACCTTCTAAAACAACGAGGCAGAGCCTGACGCATGACTTGTCTCTGTCTCAACTTTTGACTGTGACTTTTTGGTTGACTTTTGACTTAACCTTTTAGTTTGACTTTTACGTTGACTTCTTATAGTTGACTTTGTCTCGTTTAATTGGGTTATGTCGATTGCTTATAATTGCCTGATGACTTGTTTCTCTTTATCTGATACATGATTACTTGTTTATATGCTCATATTTGATGCATTTTTAATTGTTCAGTATCATTGATTATATGTCATTTGCATTCATGCATTTGCATTTCTCTCTTCTTCTACCTTTTTTTTTCTTTTTCTTTTCTGAAGCTTGAAAACTCTGAAAATACCTTAAATAATCTATTGAATGAAAAGAGAGATGTCTGACGCATGACTTTCATTTCTTGAATAGTCCAAGTACCTGCCGCATGGCTTGCGACTGAGGACTATTCTCATTCACTGAATAATTTCTCAGAAAATCTAAAAGACAATCAACCCATTCAACTGTTTTCCTGCCCTTGCGCAGTTAACTCTTTTTCAACTGCCCTTGTGCAGTCAAATCTTTTTCAACTTCTTTTTCCTAAATGGATGGCGCTTTATCCATTCCCCTGCTACAGACAAACGCTTAAGCCTCCGAAGCGAGCATACAAGCATACTGTTGTATCAGTGGAATGCGACCTAAGCATCGTTCACTAAAAACAACCAACACACAAATCTTTCTTTTCAGGAAGAACTACGTGAGCTTTGACTTCCTCATTGTACTTGGGGGATACGTAGGAGCGAGAGCCTCTCTCGTCAAGCCAAATAATAAAAAACTCTTTTTTCCCTTTTCAGTTTAATATGCGGTATTTTAATTCTTTTACATGCGGTTATCTCTGTTTATGCAAACCAAAATTCCTTAAATGGTTCCCGTTGAGTACAACGGATATGAGGGGGTGTTAACGTCTTCCCCTCATGTAACCAACTCCCGAACCTGATCTTTTTAAGGTTTTATCATTATTTTCCTTTCCCCTCATGGGATAAATAAAATATGGTGGCGGCTTCATTGTTTACATTTGTGCATTGCATTTCATCATTGCATATCTGTATATTTTTTGCGCCGGGTACTACAGCTGGCGACTTCACTGGGGATGCTTGTGTAGAGAGTTAAGCCTAGTTTGAGGCTTTTGGTTTGCTTATTCCAGGTTAGCCGTATATGTCCTATCTTTTACATTACCGCAAAATATTGAACTGTCTGGATTTGCTGGCTTTGTCTTCTCTTCTACTCCTTTTTTTTTCTTTTTGCCTTTATGGCTTGGTTCTTGGTTACTGTGTGCTATGGTTCATCACCGGACCGGAGAGAAACTTAGGATTAGTTGAGGGATTTTTGCATTGGGCTCTCTGACATGTGACTTTGAGTTCCGGTGTGAAAATTCCGCTCGGAATAGATTCCCTTGGAAAGGTTGGGCTCTCTTCCGCATGGCTTTGGGTTCGATTTTTTCCATGTGGGGTCCAAAACTCCGGGGGCCTTTTTATCCAGTCTAGGTATCCGAAACTTTTGTCTAGGGACCACCGTCTAGAACCCGTGTCGAGGTTATGATGTTGACTCATCCAGTTGGCGTTATAATCTCGCTCCGATGAGGTTGCTTTTGGGAAAAGTAATCGAGAATTCTGGTAACCGTGTCAACCTAGAATAACATGTGAGAGGGATGGGTTACAGGTAACTTTGAACTTTTGGCCTCAGAGATTCCATTTTGAAAAGAACCCTGTTGTTATGAATATGGAAGATTTGTGACTTTGAGATCAATGTTCGCCAGATGATACAATGTTACTGTGATCATATCCATGTATTTTGCATTCATACATCCATGCATCCATGAGAAATATCATACATATTCATCTTGCATACATTTCAAAAAAAAAAAAAATGAGAAAAGATTTGCATAAAAAAAAAATAATAATAAAAATCATGCATTTTCAATCATAAAAAAATCATGCATTTTTCAATCAAAAAATCTCATTTTCATCCATTCATTCCAACAGTTACCTTCCCGACACCGGTATTTAGACAAGAAAGGTTTTTCACCTCATCATGGATAATTTGCAAGATCAGTTTAATGCCTTGAGAGGCAAGGTAACTCAGTTTGCCAAAAGTGGATCAGATACTTAAGATGTTGGCTAGTCTGAACCTCCCAACACAGTTAGCTATGAATGAAGGGGCAGTTCCCGTGGTTTTAAAAATCTGAAGAGGACCCTTAGCATCAATTGGGGCACAACCACGTTCTGGTTCACCACTTGGGTATACCTGTTCAGCTAATGCTCAAGCTTGATAAAGAATGTTTCTATGGTCAAGACTCTTAAGTCATCTATCAGAAAATGTTGTTCAGTTATGACCAATTCTTGGGTTGCATCCGGATTGTGAAGTCTGTGAAAAGAATCATGATCTCTACATCAAGATGAAAGAGTGTCTGCAAAAAACTGATGGATCAAGGGTTTGTTCAAATTGGTTATTGCAGAAAAAAAGTTATCTAGTCAAAGTCGGTTATACAAGGATGCTTATCCTTATGATCGCCGGGCTTTTTATTTCTTTCATGTCAAGCATTTGTTTGCTTTTAAGACCATGTATTTTGTCAAATACTTTTCATATAATAAACATGCATGTTTTTGGAATCAGTCCATTTGTGTTCACTTCTTTTTTCTTATTTTATTGCTTACAAACTTGGAGCGAGGATGATGAAAACAAATAACTGATCTTTGCTGATTTATGCTTTCAATGGTGAAAAAACGTAGTTGATGATGTAAGGCATTGTTTCATAAAAATTGAATTGAGCCGTTTTTGCATATATTTTGTTGTTATCTGATTCTCCCAGTTTCTTGAGATATATCTTTTTTAAGAAAATAAGCAATGTTGGTTTGATACTTGACCTGACCCTTTAAGAGTATATAGGTTGTTTTGCACTTTAGGCTACATTATGAAAGTTCAAAAATAATTCAATAAAATCGGTACTGCCTTAACATCTTAGACTCTTAGAAGTATGTAAGATCAATTTGAGTACTCATTTGGACGAAGACCTGAACATAAGTTTTTAAGTAACTCTTAGTAGTTTATCTTAGCAGTCGGCACCATCTTGGGCACAAACTAAGTAGGAAATCGATGAACATAAGTGAATGATCCAGAAATGAAAATTTGCATACTTTGGTTAATTTCAAAAGCAGGAATGCACTTATTGAGTTAGATGACCCTCACTCGGTTGTTTAACCCAGCAGTTGTTGAAAAACCATAGTAAATATACCCATTCAGTAGTTGGTTCAGAGGAGTCTGGTTCTGAACTTGGTAGGGCGGGTTGCTATCCGATCCCCCACAACTGCATTTGGAAGAGAAAGAGGGGTTTACCAAACTGATTTTACCAGCTCCCCTCGATTTATGATCATAATCACTAACAGATTTTTCTACCATGAATGTGTACAAGATAACGGGCTTAATGTGATTGCACCTGAATGAAAAGGGGTGAATAAAATTTAAGCAAAAGTTAGAGTCACAATAAAATGCTTCAGATTTGTCTTCATATGATGAGAGTCTCTGACTGCAATATGTGGTTTTGTGTTATTACAGTACCCTTGGTATTGATATTTATTACTAGATTTTCTTCTCTAGCCGGCAACCACGTATGATTAGAGTTGTTGTGTCATGTTTCAAACTTGTGCTAAAAAGTGCTTAAGGACAAGCAAAGGTTCAAGTATGGGGAATCTTATAACACAAATTTATATCATTTTCTGGCTTGATTTACATGAATCCTAATTGCATGTTATAACTCTCAAAAGACCTAATTGAAGCTAGGTTCCCTTTGAAAGCATTCGGCAAATGTATTGTTAAGCTGACTCCTCCAGTTTGTTGAGTAATTAATAATTATCTCTATTTTCTACACATCATATGTGTTTCAAAAAAAAAAAAAAAAAACTTGCGTGTGCATTATGTTCAAAACACTTTTCAAAAGAAATGATTTTACCTGCAAATTAATACTTGACATCAAAGAGATCTGAGTTGTGGTCTGATCAGGGGCAAAGCTGATTTGAGACGCTCCTAGCTAGGGGCAAGTCATCTATAGATTCTGCCAATCAGGGGCAAACAAGTTGAGTATCTTGCTTATCAAAGGTCGAATTGGTTCAAGAATTGGATACACAACATATATCAATTGGTCAGGGACATACCCTTCAAAGATTTAAATGCTTGGGGCAAATTATGTCAAGATTTCATCTTCCTAAAAGGTTACATGTGATGAGATATGGTAGAACCGTAGTTGTCAATACCATGGATGGTGAAGAGTTTCCACTCTCAGTGCACGCTGTTGCAGTCAAAGAAAGTTGATGTTCCTCTTTGGAAGCCTGTTTGAACACCTGTCCCGCAACAAAAGCTTGCAAGGGTCCTCATACTCAACAATGTCAGAGTTACTCTGATTCTCGGTGCCGGGAAATTCAAACTCTCATAAAAAACACACTCAGAAATTCATGCACTCATGCATACAAATTCATGCATTCACGCATATAGGCTCATGCATAAAAAAAAAGAATCACACAAAATCCTGCATATAATCAGATATTTTTATCTGCATTAGTTCTGCATTTAGGCATTAGAGGTGCACAATCATGCATTCATGAAGTACATGTTTAAAATGTTGTCTTAACAGGTTGCAGACTTTGATCTCTTGTTCAGTAACAAAGGTCTGCGGACCTAATTCTCCAGCGAGACGGTTATTGAATCGTAACTTCTCAGCAATAATGTTGATGAATCTGTTCCCCAATGAATTGGTCAACAAAGTGCCATCCCCAAGCAGATCAGTCAGTGCATCATATTCTCAATGAGAAAGGTTGAAGGGTTGTTTCTTTCCCCAGTGAGGCAGTTGACATTTGTTCATCCCCATTAAGTCGGTTGGAACGCCGCATTTTCAGAAAAATGGTTGATGAATCGTAATTTCTTGACAAGAAAGATTGGTGAATCTTGAATCTTCCTAGTGAATTTATTTGGTTCTAATCACTCATATTCAGCAAGTTGGTCAACAGAGTTTCATCCTTGTCAGACGGATCCTCACTCTACACCTACCAGAAAGGGTTGATGATCCTTTCCCCAGTGAATAATTCAGTAATGGTTATATGCAGCAGATCGGTCTACATACAACTTTCTCGGTCAGAAGAGTTAAACAGATCTTTTCTCCAGTGATTCAGTTGAGATGGTTATCTCCAGTAAGATAGTTGAAATGCTGGTCCTAGTAAATTGTTTGTTAAACAGTTTCCTCAGCAAGGTGGTTTCTGAACCACATCCCTAATGAAGTTAACACAATGTGTTTCCAATAAGTTGGTTGATGGATTAAGTTCTTCAGCAAAACAGTTGTCAAGCAGTCGTCTTGTGAATTTTGTCAAAGATAATGGCAGAATATTCGATCTACATTCACAGCAAGTTTCTTTACCCAAAGATACGTCAAAGCACTAGTGAAGTACATTTCTTCAGATTCAGTGTAGAATGATTTAATTTGGCCTTCAGATTTAGTGAAGGACATTTCTTCAGATTGAGTGAAGGATGATTCATTTTGTTTTTGACTTTCCTTCAGATTTAGTGAAGGACATTTCTTCAGATTAAGTGAAGGATGATTCAATTTGTTCTAGACTTTCCTTCAGATTTAGTGAAGGACATTTCTTCAGATTAAGTGAAGGATGATTCAATTTGTTCTTGATATTTCTTCAGATTCAGTGAAGGATAATTCAATTTGGTTTCGACTTTCCTTCAGATTCAGTGAAGGAGGCTTCCACCCGGTCTTGATATTTCTTCAGATTCAGTGAAGAGGGACAATTCTTCTGATTAAGTGAAGAATGATTCAAGATGATAAGTTTGGTCTATACACTCATAGGGCGAGTAATGATCAATTTTTTTGAGTAATACGCTCATAGGGAGGGCGACGACTCAGTTTTGAATGGTCTATACACTCATAGGGCGAGTTATGATCAGTTTTTGAGTAATACGCTCATAGGGAGGGCGACGACTCAGTTTTTTATGATCTATACACTCATAGGGCGAGTAATGATCAATTTTTTTGAGTAATACGCTCATAGGGAGGGCGACGACTCAGTTTTGAATGGTCTATACACTCATAGGGCGAGTTATGATCAGTTTTTGAGTAATACGCTCATAGAGAGGGCGACGACTCAGTTTTTTATGATCTATACACTCATAGGGCGAGTAATGACCAGTTTTTTGAGTAATACGCTCATAGGGAGGGCGACGACTCAGTTTTTTTTATGGTCTATACACTCATAGGGCGAGTAATGATCAATTTTTGAGTAATACGCCCATAGGGGGGGCAACGACTCAGTTTTTTATGATCTATACACTCATAGGGCGAGTAATGATCAGTTTTGGAGATAACGCATCCTGAGGGGATGCGACTCAGCTTTTTATGGTCTATACACTCATAGGGCGAGTAATGATCAGTTTTGAAGATAACGCACCCGGAGGGGATGCAACTCAGCTTTTTATGGTCTATACACTCATAGGGCGAGTAATGATCAGTTTTTGGAGATAATGCACCCTGAGGGGAGGCGACTCAGTTTTTACGAAATTCTAATAATTTCGTAGTGAGGGCTTTTTATCTGTAGTGAGGGCTGGTTGGTTCACTCGAACTCTAGTATTATTAGAATTTTGCCCTTGTGGAAAGGGAGACCTCACTGTTATCCTATCAGATTGTAATGCAGGGTGTGAATATACACCTTGCATCATGGCTGTAGGCATTCCATATGAATAAGATCTTTGGGACTGATACAAGCCCCCTGATTGACTTTGAAAGTCAAATGAAGATCCTGAGAATGGGGGAGGAACCCCACCAATATTTTGTAAAGGCATGCTCGAAGTGTTTTCAGCCATTGTGGTTGCAGCATTGGATGTCAATGAGGGCATAGAAGAAGACACAGGAATGGCCTGTGTTGCCCCCACAGATGTTGCATCTGTGGCTGATGTTGTCAGAGCGCTCGAAGCGTCTACATGCCCAAATAATGGGTTAACATCATCAGGATTCTGATTGTTTTGGTTATTGACATTATTATTGTCATTACTATTGTTGTTGTTGTTGTTGTTACTAGTACTAGCGTTAGTGCCTCTAGGTCTCACCATCTCTGGTTTTATTCTACCACTTCTCAATTGCATGCACTAACAATATAAATTCTTTGAAAACAACACACACAACTTTCCAAAACAACAAAGAAGAAAATTTTCAGAAATTTTTTTTTAGGAAAACTTTGAAAATAAAAACACACAAAACCAGTCCCACTGGGCGTGCCAATTTGTTTACACTGATTTTTGGTAAACAACCGCTAGTTTGCAATGCTTGAGAGACCAACTAGAGAATCTCGGGACATATTTGTGCATTTATTGTTCAATTTTGAAAATAGTAATGTTCATTAATGTAAATGAACAAGTTTGTTTGTAAAGAGTAAATGAAATAGCAAGGAAATAACTTGATTGACAAGAAAAGTAAAAATACTCAAAGTGAGTACGTATTAACAAGAAAAAGTAAATAATTCAATGAAGTAAAATGCAAAGAATGTAAAAGAAAACAAGTAAATTGCATTGAATTAATAGATGGTGATCACAGAATCATACATTGTGCCTTGTATATTCTTTTCGCTCGAACGCTTGGGTACTCAGAATGTTAAGGATTAAGTATGAGAATTTGTGATCCTAATTACATCAAATGAACTAGTATTTATAGGTAAAAACTAAGGCTAATTAGTAACGACTAACTAACATCCATTTGACAAGTGTACAGTCACTTCACCCTTATCCAAAACGCCATCAGATATTAGTTTTGAACGAAGCTTTGCAATGGTTTGAATTTGAATTTGAATCTTCTGCCAATTCTTGAACATTTCTTCAAGTTAAAAATTCCAACTCGAGTTCGAGCCACTCAAATAGCATTAACTCGAATCAAAAAGTCTTTGCAACTTGTGTATTTCCTAAAGTTGTGAATATTTATCTCGTTTGACTTTCGTCAAAATATATTTAATTTTGACCTTTATATTTAAATAATAACTGGGAAAACACATTCCCATAATTAAAGGCATATTTAAATATATTCAGAAAAATATTTAAACTTTATTATTTTAATTAGCCGAAATATTGGCTAACACTAAACCACCAAGATCCTTAGGGAGGCAGTTTTGATCCCACTTAACCCAACAAAGTTTTTTGTTCTCTAAACCACCACCCCATAGGAAATTCCTTTGTATACGCACAAGTTGTTTTAAGATACATTTAGGAGCTTTGAAGAAAGAGAAAAAGTAAAGGGGTATACTAGCCAACACCAAATTAATGAGGGTGATTCGACCCCCATAAGACAAATGTCGACTGCTTCAGGAGCTCAACCTGTTTGACATGGCTACCACAACAGGTTTCCAAGTCGCTTGCCGTCTAGGATTAGCACCGACAGGAATGCCTAGAAACTTGAAAGGACAATCACCAGCAAGACAAGATAAAAAAGATGCACCAGCCGCTAAGAAATTTGCTTCAACATGGATGCCATAGAGCTTACTCTTTACAAAGTTTATCTTCAAACCGGAAACTAGTTCAAAACTTCTCAATAAAGTTTTAATAGTCCACAAGTTCTCCCATATGCCTTCTCCCACTAGAATCGTATCATCTGCGAATTGGAGTATCTGAAAATGTACAGAATCATTGACCTTAAAACCCTTAAATTTACCAATTTCGACGGCCTTTCTCATTAATCCAGTCAACCCTTCAGCTACAATGAGGAATAGGAAAGGTGAAAGAGGATCACCTTGGCGAAGGCCTCTACCCACAAGAAAATCAGAAGTAGGACTGCCGTTAACAAGAACCGACACAGTACTATTGAAAATACACGCCCGCATCCACTTTAGCCAAGTATCAGAAAATCCCATCTTGATCATCATACGTTCAAGAAAATTCCAATTAACGGTGTCATATGCTTTTTCAAAATCCACCTTGAAGAGAAAACAACTATTCTTCCGTTTCTTTGCTAGATCAATTAGTTCATTGAGCACCACTACACCATCCAATATCTGTCTAGTAGGAAGAAAGGCCGATTGGGAAGTAGAAATAAGCTTACCCAACACCTTCTTCAATCTATTTGCCAACAACTTTGAAACAATCTTGTAAATGCAGCCAATCAAACAAATCGGACGGTAGTCAAAAATATCTTGAGGATGGTCTTTTTTCGGTATCAAGGTGAGAAAAGATGCTGTCACCGCTTTCGGCAATAAAGCATTGCCATGAAATTCTTGCATAAAATCCATCACATCAAATTTCACAATATTCCAACAAGATTTCAGTTCGGCTACTAACACTGAAAGGGAAGTAATCTCTATTATATAATTAATCTTATTTATATTAACATGTTGTAGACTATTTTAATATTGTAGACTATTTTTCATTCCTATTTAAATGTTGAAGACTATGTTAGCATATTGTAGACCTTAATTTCGTAATTTATTTGAGTTGCCGTATTTTTTTACCTCCTCTACTGTGGGTTCGGGTGATATTTTGACACCCGAATAGCCTTTGAGTTCGGGTACAAGTTTGAGAAGTGTCGAACCCGCTCCCGACCCATTGCAATCCCTACAAAAGACTAGTTCAATATGTGGTTGATCATTAAGTACAATATTAAGCACTTTGATATAATCAATATTTAACAAATGAATTTTAAAATTTGTTTATATGCCTTTTCATAACATAACTGTTGACTTTGATGGTACATTGAGACAAGCACGACAAAGTAAAGTCTTTATAGTGGACTTGTGGTGGTGAACCTACAAAAGAAGTTAATACTTTGACGCTCAACTCAATAAGTGATCCAAGTGAAGTGAAATTAAAGTATGAATGAATTGTAGATTGGCAAAAAAGTCTTCGTATTTTATAGGCATGGTGGTTGAAACAATTCGAAAGCTCAAACCGTTAAGATGAACATGAGAATTGAGAAAAAATTTCTATCGCCCCCCTATGATTCTATATATATAACCCTCGTAAAACCCCAAATTACCCTTCAATTCGGGACGTAGTTCCCGAAATACATTTCGGGATGTAGAATCTGAAGTTTGTGCGGATTTTTGGGGGGTATACACACCATTTCGGGTTCTAGATCCCGAAATGCATTTCGGGATCTACCTAAAGTTTGTGTGAAGTTTTGGGAGGTAATGCACCATTTCGGTATCTAGAATCTGAAATGGTGCTTGTACCCCCCAAAACTCTGTACAAACTTTGGGTTATACATCCTGAAACCCGAATTTTACTTAAATACCCCCTAAGGGAAAATAAGGTAGTTAAGGAGGGAAAAAAGAATGATGGAGGGTAGATAGAGAAATTTTCGAGAATTGAGGTGAGGCGAGAGAGTGTATCGCCCGTAAGGCACACTATACATTTTGTGGAGCTTCCTTAGGTGTGTTGGATTTCAAGGATTGAATGTTGTTAGGCTAAAATTGATTTGTGATGATTGCACTATCAATATGAGTCTTGGCCCAATTCGAAATAGTTGCCCCTCAAGTCTTTGCTGCGCTGCCCCGGAGCAAGAAGGAGTTGTAATCTAGAGATAAAATCAGCCAAGTATCTATTTTGTTGAGAACTATCCGTTAAAAAATATCCTCTTTGATCGTTGTACTTTTGGTGTGACGTGGCATATTTCAAAACTCCATATCTCGCTTGATCTACTTTAAAATGTGCCCTAACTCTAGTGAGTTTTGAATGTAACCCTCTTAAGCTTTCTTTTATATAAAAAAGTGTTCATAATATAACGGAGAAGGAGAACAAAAACCTCTCAAAATTACAAAGAAAAATAAATATTTCATAAAAGAATTTCTACAAAGCTAGACGTATATATCATTCTCTTTAGAAAAAGAAAATCATTTATATTTATTTAACTTTTTAAAGTTTAAAATTGTTATTGTTTTTATTCAAATAAGGTAATATCTAGTTAGAATCCCAGAATAAATAGGTATGTCCAAATTAAATGATATTAAAATTGTTTTTTTTAGAGGAAGAACGTAACCTCTAATAATTTAGAGTTCGGTTGCGATGGTAAGTAAAATCTGACAACCGAAAACTCATTCTTACAAAATACTAGTATGTCTTTAACTACTTAAACTCAATTACTTAATTAAAAACAAGTTATTATTGCTAATATGGAAATTGAGGACACGTTTTATTACAATACCCCAATTAGTGGTCAAAGATCATTCGTCGTCACAATATTTCTAATTAAAAGACATTAAAAAAGTAGTATTAAAAGAGCTTAATCTCAAAAGCAAGATTCATAGACCACAACACTTGAAAGTGCAGTCTTAGTAATTAATTAAACTTATCATTGATCATAAGTCAAACCAAAAAGCCCAAATATATTTAGCACGTTAACTTCCCAAGAATTGAAATACCAAATACTAATTTTGTGCTTTAGACAACTTTGTTCTATATGATGCTTTTTTACTTGGATGCTCACAAAAATACCTAAAAAAGGTTCATGTAAAGTTTAATTTTTTTGAGTGCCTTATCAAGATATGGTTCATAACAAACTTGGCCGACAAGGTGCTTGTGCAACATAATTGGTTAAAGAGATGGACACATAATAAACTATGGTTGGCTATGTTAGTCCACTAATTGATTAGGAGCTATGTATAATGTATCATAATTTGTTCAATAATTGTGATTAGTAATAACCAACCAAATCTATCTTGCACATTATGTTTTTGACTTGTGGAAAACAATTGTTATGAGTTGTAGGCTCTTGCAACTCCTTTTCAAAAGAAAGAGAAGTATGCTTTAGCTTGCACTTTTAAACTTTATGTTGATTAAATCAATAATGTGTATGGATTTGTTTAACTAAAGAATCACACGGAGAAAATGCATGCTGGTTTTGTGCATATTGTTTTCAGGCCCGTGATGAAGTTAGGCAATATAGGCTTTATCTTCGGGCCTCCAAATTTTAGAGACTTCATAAAAAAAATAGTTCTATTATTATAGGTTCAATCATATTTGATTTAAAGAATGTAGTAATAAATATCTAATAAAAAAAATGTTGTTTCGCGTTTCATGTTTAAGTAGTTAAATATATTTTGATGATATTGATTAGAATATGATCTTTTTTATTATGTTAGTTACATAGATAAATGACTAATTTTGAAGTTGTTGATGTTATTTATAATTTAAATAGATGATGTTTTCTTAAATAAAAATAGTATTTTTTGGTACAATTTTTTTTATTAAGGGTCTATTTTAATTATTTGCCTCGGACCTCCAAAATGTCGGAACCGATTGTCTTCTAAAGGTTTGAACTACTTTCACATAAGTTTGTGGTGATTTCTTAACGGCGGCAGCGTCGTATGATCTATGCATTGTTCGATAAAAAAAATGCATAAACTATATATGCTACTTTTTTTAAGTAGAAATTTATGATGTTAATATTCGTCTTCACACGTAAAACAAGTAAAACAAATATAGTGTCTCAAAACTCAATTTTCTTTTGTTGAATCAACACCAATAAAAATATTGTCTCTATTAGTAATGTGAACAAACACTTCATCACCCTAACAATTAACTAAAGGCTTTTTCTTGTCTACCCCCTCAAGATTTGGGGGTATATATCCTCAATCACTTAAAAAAAAATTTAATCTATATAAATTTTTATAAAATACACCGTTAGATTAAAAGTTTATATCATATAGATCATTTGTGTAAAATTTCAGACAAATTTAAAATCATTTGATATGTTATTGAGACGCATCAAAGTTAACAGTTTCTGTGATATCTTAAACACCGTTAATCTTTGTGTGTCTCAATAACATATCAAATGATTTTAGATTTGTCTGAAATTTTACACAAATGATCTATATGATATAAACTTTCAATCCAACGGTGTATTTTATAAAAAATTATATCGATTAAAACATTTTATAGTGGTTGATTTGGGGGTACACAAGTTGGCACCTTAACTAAATTTGAATTGTAGTTTGAATGTGACGGTTATAGTAGTGCGCAATTTTCTTAGAAGAATGGGGGGGGGGGGGGGGGAGATCCCATATTGCAATGATAGAAATAAATTAAGAAGATCAAGAATCAATTATAACTAATAAATGGATTTGTAATTTAGATTTGTCTAAGACTTATATATATTTATATAAATGTAATCCTTTTATTAATCCTTATATAAAATATATTTAGCACATTAACTTTTCCTAAGAATACCCTCTTTTCATAAAATATTCAATACGACATTACGACCCACTCTTTAGTCTTTGGAATGGAAGGATAAACCTAGGCAACACTCTACAATTTTTCTTAAGAGGGTCTAAAGCATAGTTTTAGGAAAGAACAACTAGAAGACAATAAATGATTGAGAACAAACAAGTTGCTAACTTGGTGATCACACTCAATCTAGTTATTGATTGAAAGCTAAAAAAAGATTGACATAGCATTCACATTATATTTTTTAAAGTTGAAAAGAAAAGACATGTACATATATTCCTATAGGATACTGAGATCCTAACTAGGTTTTCCTCTTAGTCCCTATAAGGAGTGGTGGTGGATCAAATCTATGATAGTTGGCATAGCTTTGACGTGAAGATGAGTGGCAATGGCATGACATTCCAAGACATCAACATCAAACAACATGATTAGGCAATAATTGGAATGACTATACAAACATACACACCTCAAGCACATTGACACCTACCCACCCATTCTATTGGAAATTAAGAAGTTTGAATATGTTAATTTGAACTTCCTATTCCTCATTCAATTAATTTGTATGATAATATTAAGATTAGACAATGACCGAGTTGTGACTGAAAATTTAGTTCTATTCTTAGCAACGTGTATTCACATATGAATTTATTAAAGATCTGTTATTTAAAACGACTTTTTCAAGCATATAATAATAAATTAAAAGATCAATTTCAAAATTGTACGTAGTTGAAAAAAGATTAAGAATGAAAATAAATCATCGATATAATAAAAACAAGATTATATATAACTAGTCAGATCAAGAGTTTACAAAAGAATCATAGTTAACTACACATAACCCTAACAAAATAGAGAGAATTCGTTATACAGAACATTAATACATGAAGAAAAGAGAAAAAAATTGACGTTGAAGATCATTCCTCCACCTTAATAATATGATCATCCCCCAAATTGACAACTTGCAGCCTTGAAACACTAAAATACAAGTCAAGTGAGTACATGGACACTCACATAACAAAAATTTCTCGCTCGCTTAGCGAATCAATTTTTCTATATAATGTAGAAATTGTTAGGTCAGGATAGTGCCTTTCAATGTTTTCTTAATTTGTTAAGCAAATTATGTGCTTGCTTAGCAAATTAGCCTTGTTTGGGTTGTACGCTAGCCCTACATACTCCAAGCGTGCAGAACTATGGAATCACCTCATCTCCCTGGGAAATACGCTTGCTGGTCCGTGGACGGTTATTGGAGATTTCAATGAAATTATTTTACCAAGTGAACAGAATGGCGGGGTTTTCTGCCAAAATCGAGCTGATGCTTTACGCCGGGTCATGACAGAATGTAATTTTGAGGATATTGGAACTATTGGTCCCAAATTTACTTGGAGTCGAAATTGTGCTGGTCACCGAAAAATTATGAAGAAATTGGATAGAGGAATGGCAAACTTACCTTGGCATATGGCATTTCCTGATGCTCATGTGGAAGTGTTATGCCGATTGCATTCAGATCATCATCCCCTGCTGCTGAGGTGTAGCAAAGTATCGCATAGGGTTGGCGTGAGACCGTTCCGGTTTGAAGCCTGTTGGATTACACATCCGGAGTACCACCAGGTTGTTCAAAATGCATGGAATCAATCCTCCCCATGCCCCATTACAGGTTTGAATAATGTGAAAGAAGACTCTATTTCTTTCAACATGAATGTGTTTGGTAATATTAGGAAACAAAAGTTATCTCTGGAGAGAAGAATTAAGGGTGCTCAACTGTCTCTTGAGAGGGTTGATTGTGCACGGTTGGTATATCTGGAACAGGATTTGCAACGGCAGTATAACAGAATTTTAGAACAAGAAGAAATTCTCTGGTATCAAAAGTCAAGAGAGCAGTGGATTAAATTGGGGGATAGAAACACTAAATTTTTTCACGCTAAAACTGTTATAAGGAGGAAACGCAATAAAATCCATGGACTGAATTTGCCCGGTGGCGGGTGGTGCACGGATGATGGTATATTAAGGGAGGAAGCACAGAAATTTTTCAAGACCCTCTTTGGCGCGAATGGTAACTTGCGGAATCCAGAATTAATTATTGATAATGTGAACTTCCCTAAGCTATCGGGGGAGGCAGTGGATTGTCTTTCACAAGTTGTTACAAAGGAGGAAGTTAGGCATGCGTTGAATCAAATGAGTGCTTACAAAGCTCCGGGACCAGATGGTTTTCAAGCCATTTTCTTTAAACAATATTGGCATATTGTAGGGGATGACGTTGCTAATCTTGTCACTCAGGCTTTTGCAACTGGCACTTTCAATCCGTGCATTGGTGAAACGCTTGTAGCATTAATTCCGAAAGTAGATGCTCCACAGAATTTCAAAGAATTCCGACCGATTAGCCTTTGTAATACCATCTATAAATTGATAACGAAGGTTTTGGTAAATAGGCTCCGCCCGTATTTGGATCTCATCATTGGGCCTAACCAGAGTAGTTTTTTACCCGGACGAGGCACGTGTGACAATGCCATAGTGCTTCAAGAGGTGATACATTCTATGAAGAAGTCGAAGAAAAAAAAAGGGGATGTTGTTTACAAAATCGACTTGGAGAAAGCATACGATAATGTTAACTGGGACTTTCTACGGGGTTGCCTCATCCAGTTTGGTTTTCCTCCATTGATTATAAAGCTTATTATGACTTGTGTGACTACATCATCTCTATCTCTTATTTGGATTGGACAACGGCTGCCTTCGTTCCTTCCCACTAGGGGCCTTAGACAAGGGGATCCTCTCTCCCCTTATCTCTTTGTTATGTGCATGGAAAGTTTATCTCACGCTATTTTGCAAGCTGTTGATAATGGATCTTGGAAACCGATCACTATCTCTAGACATGGGCCAGGATTATCCCACTTATTTTTTGCAGACGACGTGTTGTTATTCTCCAAAGCTACTATGTCGCAAGCACGGGTTATTGAAGGTGTTCTAACTCGATTTGCACTCTCCTCTGGTTTAAGAGTTAACATTCAAAAATCTAGAGCTTTTTTTTCGGCTAGGACTCGCAGAAGTAAGATAGATTCCATGGTTTCTGTAACCGGCATCCAGAGCACTAATTCACTAGAGAAGTACCTTGGTTTCCCAATAATCCATGGTAGAGTGGGGAAAACAGACTATGAGTTCTTGATGGAGAAAATTCATCACCGGCTGGCATCTTGGAAGAACAATCTGCTTAACAAGGCGGGTCGGTTAGTGCTAGTGCAATCGGTCCTTAACTCCATCCCTACCTATTATATGCAATACCATTGGCTCCCTTCGTCTATTTGTACTTCTATTGATCGAGCTTGCCGGAACTTTCTCTGGCATGGAAGCAATAGTAGTGGCTTTCATGCGGTGGGGTGGACAAAAATCACTATGCCAAAGCAACATGGTAGGCTGGGCATTCGGACAACTAGAGAGGCGAATATCGCTATGTTGGGGAAGCTTGTATGGGACCTCCATAGCCGGAGTAATAAAGTGTGGGTGCAGTTAATTTATCATAAATACATTGGGAACGAATTTTTCTTGAATCTTCCTCAGAAATCTGGTTCACTTGTATGGAACTCCATAATGCGGGCTAGGCACAAGTTGCGGGCGGGCTATGAATTTCGATTGGGGAATGGCATTTCCTCTTTCTGGTATGATCCTTGGTCAGAGCATGGTCGTTTGTGTGAACACGTTTGGTATGTTGATATTCATGACACTCAACTTACAATTGCTGATGTTGCCCCTCATGGGTGCTGGGACTTCTCTCAGCTTTATACTCGCCTTCCTGCGCACATTATAGAATCCATCTCCAGAACTTCTGTTTGTTTTAATGTGAATATACCGGATGGTTTTACTTGGAAAGGGAATCTAGATGGGATCTATACGGCGAAAGCAGGTTATGCATGGATTACTCAGGCTATTTCACAACCTCAAATTGATGGATTATGTTCGTGGAAGTGGGTATGGAAACTGCCGGCGCCTGCTAAGTTCAAATTTTTTTGCTGGACAGCCTGTCACAATGCTCTCCCGACCCGATCAACATTGCACAGCCGAGGTATTCTGACCTTCGATACATGTCCCCGGTGTTCTTCCTGTTCTGAGAGCATTTTGCATTGCTTGAGAGACTGCCCGTTTGCTAGAGGGATATGGCTGACTTTAGACTTAGCCACTCCCAGTTTTTTTCTTGATCAAAGTATATCCTCTTGGTTTAGACGAGGCACATCTGGCGCACATAAACAGGTTTTCATGGCAGCCTGTTGGTGGATTTGGCGCGCGAGGAATAGTTTGTGTATGGCTAATGAAACTATCACGGGCTATCAGGTGAAGTTGAAGATAGTCAATTATGCTAGTCTACTCTCTACAATTTTCGCCCCCTCCATGGCTGCTATTATTGATGAGACTTGGGTGTCGTGGCATCCAGATGCTGGCTCAGCGGTGGTTCTGAATGTGGATGGCAGTAGCCTAGGCAATCCTGGTAATTCGGGTTTTGGTGGCGTGTTGCGGACTGCTGATGGTACATGGCTCTTTGGATTTGCGGGGTCGGTGGGAATATCCACAATTCTGCATGTTGAATTACTGGCTATTTATCATGGTGTGAGACTGGCTTGGAACCGGGGATATCGTGACATAATATGTTATTCTGACTCCAATCTTGCTATTCATCTTGTTGGTAGTGCCATTAACCGGTGGCATCATTATGCAGCTATTCTGCACAATATTCAGGAGTTGGTGCGAAGGGATTGGAATATTATTTTCAAGCATGCTATGAGGGAAACCAATTTTGTTGCTGATTTTCTGGCCAAGAAAGGTGCTTCAGGCACTGAGGCGTGGATAGAATTTGATGAACCACCCCAGGCTGCTATACCGTTTCTTCAATCAGACGCCTCCCGGGTTATGATTGAGAGAATCTAGTTTTCTTTATTTCTTTTTCTTTTTTTGTTGCTGTTCTGGTTTCATCATATTCACCAAAAAAAAAATTAGCCCTGTTTTTTCTATCAACTATATGACTTGATTCGCTAAACCCTTTGTTGGCTCGTTTAGCGAGATGCATAGATACCACTAGCAATATGAGCACCTCCAATAATTTATCTTTCTTGCCAATGCATTTAGTGGTTAATATATATACTTCTTTTTTTTTTTTGACAATATACTTCTTAAAAACTAATTTATAAAAACTGTTTTTGAAAATTAATTTATAAAATATATTTTAAAAACTAATAGCAAAATTGTTTTAAACAGATCATCAATGTCATAAAATATAGATATAAAATACTATGTAAGTTTGACACTTGTCGATTAATATTTACTACCACATTGCGTTATTGAAAATAATTTTCACTACTTTCAGCTGTTCAAAATAAAAAAATAAAAAAAATTTGATGACTACTTCAATCTGATGTTTTTTTTTTGACATAGTGTTTGTTTCTAAACTTTGAAAACTTTTCGTGTTGACTGTGTGTTATCAAAGTAAAACTCGTTATTTAGAGGCTGTGATGTATAGATTTACAGGTTTGGGCCTAGTTGTTTGTAGAGACCAGACCCAAACAAAATATTGTGAAAAATATATAATTTATAAATAATTTACCTGTTCCACCTCAAACAAATTAGAATCTTCTAAAGTGATTAAATTATACAATAAATAAATTAAGAGTTTTTTTTATACGGCCAAACTCAGTAATTAGCTATTAATATTAATATTTTGTCATTTGTTCAAAAAAAAAAGAAATGTTAATATTTTGTCCTTTATTAAAATTAAAACTTGAATTCTAATACTTTTACACCATACTCCTTTAACCCTTGGCTTAAATCACATCAGTTGAATTCTTCAACCCTAATAAATTAAGAGTTGTTATTTGAATACATTTATGATTTATTATGATGTACCTACAATATATACCTTCAATTTTTTTCTGCGTCAAAAAAAAATATACCTTTCATTTTTTTAATTAATATTTAATATTATCCATTTGACATTCAAAGTGAATTGTTGACGATACATTTTAAAAATAGATTGAGTGTTTTATAAAATTTAACTTTATTATGAAACATTCTTTTAAATATTTCTAAAAATGAATTAATTATATTCTTTCTTTTCTTTATCACAATTATAAAAGAAAAACACATTAACAGATGTAATTTTTCACCTCCCACATGCAAAGTAAAAATAAATAAAAATGCTTCTATCCCCACAACTGCATTTGAGAGTTGACCGAAACTACTTGATGTCAAAACTGACCCTGAACCTAATTAAACTGATGGTAAAAACAAAAAAAATGAAAATGTTGTTAGAAAGTTAACACACTTTTATATTGTTTATTGTCTATGCAATCATTTAAAAAGGCCCAAATAAATTGAAAGTAATGTGTCATTTTGTACTATTGATTAAAAGAAATAAAAATGAAAATATTTTTTTTTTTAGAATAAATAGGTAATATTGGATTAATTTTGTAATTTTTATTGTTTTTTTTTTTGACAAAATAACTTTTATTGTTGAAATTGGGTAAATTAATCATGAGGCAAAATTGGGCCGACGGGCCGGACTAGGAAATCCTCCTTGCGAGTTCACAAGAACTAATTCTAACTACACTCAACTCATCCTTAATACAAAATGCAAATCAATTAGAAATATATATAAATGAGTGAAATAAAATTTGTCTTAATGGCGTTTTGTGTTGGATTGATACTAAATACTTAAAATTGATTTTTTTTTTTCTGTTTTGTAGACGGAGTGATAAACAATATTGTTGAAACTCAGACACTGCATTGTCCGTTTTTTCAAAAAGAAGATTTCATTGTGTATCGAGGAATCAACGAATTAAATACAAAATATCAAATAAAAGTTAGATTTCTGTTTTTTTATTTCCGAAGAAGTGCATATTTTACCCAAATCTTCTTGCATAATGGTACGGAATAATAGTCTCGTTGGAATAGGAACACCAATCACTTTCAATATAAAAAGTCGAGTAGGTGGATTGCTCTGATTAGAAAAGAAAAAAAAAATTATATTAAATTTTTTTTATGGAAATGTTGTTTAGGAATCGAATACCAACCAATGATTAATTTATAAGCTAAAAATAAAATGTAAATTATACTTAATTTAAATTGTTGCCTTAAAAAAATTGTGTAACTTGTTTATTTTATTTTAAAATTTGAAGAATTTATCAACAAATTTGACACAATAAATTCATAGATCAAGATCTATTTTTAATTTTAAAGTGCGAGTGGTGTTTTGTTGGAGATACTAAGTAGAGGTCCAATTATACTTTTATCTGATGTTCGTTGGACAACCCCACCTAGTAGTTATTATAAGTTTAATGTTGATGCAGCATGTCCGATAGAAGGAGGTAGGTGGGGTATTGGTGCTGTAGTGGTGAGAGATACTGAGAGTGTTGTGGTTGCTGCTAGCTGTTGGCAAGTATTTTCATTACCAGATTCAGAGATAGCATAAGCTTTTGCCATGCGAAGGGTTTGAAATTTGCAAAAGATTTGTCTCTGTTGAATCTTATAGCAGAATTAGATGCTTCAAATGTAATTTCGACGCTCAATAGTCATGAACAATCTTCTTACTATGTTGGCTCAATGATTGAAGATTATGTTAATTTTAATAATTTTTTCATAACTTAAATTTTGTTCATGTAAGATGTTACATCACATTATCTGGCTAAATATGCTCTTTATAACCTGGATTATATGTGGATTGAAAAAATTCCACCTCATATTGCTGCAGTCTTGACTTTTAATTTATTTTTAAAGCATCTCTAATAAAATAATCTCTTACGTTAAAAAAAAAAAATAGAGAGAGTATTTTGACAATTCGAACACTTTTGCACATCAAATGTCATTCATATCACAATTGCACTTGCATAAAAACTTAAAATTACTTATTTTAAGTTGTCATTGTGAGATTGTTATAAGAGGGTTTTTTGTGTGAGCAATAGACATCTAACAATATTCTTCATAGTGAATCTTTATAATAGGCTTTTCAAAAAACTTCTTATATCTAGCTCATCAATTGATGAGTGTGTAAACTGTAAAGCATGACAAAGTCACCAGCTGACAACTGCACTAAAATGCATAAAGACTTCTAACCAAAAAAAAATCTTAGGATATCCTAGAGGTACAAATAGCAGCGACAACCTTTCAGAAATTGGGGAATATTCTCTTTACTACATGATCAATACATTAATTCAAGTGGGTGCATATTACTTTATGAATGTTCAAAGGATGTGTGTAAGTGTAATAGGATGAATGTCCAACTTTTTTAAATAGGTGTTCATAGTTTTGATTCTTAACTCTTGTCTATAAAAAAAATTGTTAAAGAGAAGAGAACACACTTTATATACCCTACAATGTTCTCGACAGATAAACATGAATTAATCATCACTAACAACGATCAAAACTTCATGCCTATATTATGAATAAATAAAAATAACATTGGTTATTTTGCTAATACGTAGCAATTGCAATGTAACCTAATTATAACCACATTTGTCTCCATCCCTAAAGTGGCTAATTTTGACCTAAAGATTTTGTTAAGTGATAATCATATATCAAAATAAAATATATATTTAGAAAAATTGTCAAACAGCACCGAGGAATTAATATACAAATAACACAAAAGTGAGATTTGTTGGACCAAAATTAATGAGAACAAGGACCACATATTAAGTTCCATTCAAAATAGAAACCACATGATGGAAAATTCACATGTATGCCTTCAAATGGCACGTGGAAAGTGGATGAACCATATTTATAATTACTACGATTATGACTAATTGGAAAATCATATAAGTTTGAACGTAAACTAAACTGAACTAACAGTAAAACAAGGAAAATTTGGATTACAAGGGACCCAAAACTTGATTGCATATCAAGATCAACTTAGGACCACTTAATATTTTCCGTTGTTGTCCAATTGAAATTGGTGGACAATATAATGATAGATTCTAATTTGATTTATGAAAAGCAATAAGCCAAGGTTTTAAATTAAAATTTTAAAAACTTTTGCAATAAGAATCAAACTTTCTTTTTAGCAATCCTAGAGTTGACTTTCCCATTTACTTATTGTAATAACTCTTTACTCCATCTTAGAGATATGCACCGAGGAATTTACTTATTTTAAATAGGTTGATATTTTTCCGTTGAGATCAGAGTATGCACCACCAAACATACTACAATTACAGTAATTAATCTTAATTACAGTAATTAATCTTTTTGTTAGATTAAAGGTACCTTAAAGAATATAATATTTGACTCAAAAATTTAAAATTACTCCATATTCAAAATAATCAAAATCAAACTCTTGACACTAAATTAAAATAGAACGAATTAGAACCGCTCAAACACACTTTTTTGGTTAAATGAATTTGTTGTTTAATAACGTGTTACGTGTGTGTGTGGCCACAAAGAAAAATGCAAAAGGGAGAAAACTATGATAATTTCTTTAAAAAATATATATAAATATGTCCCTTAAAATCACAAATTAATCTTCGTGGACATAATTCAGTTGATATGGATATATATCACATTATATATATGCAGAAGTTAAAATTTAAACTCCGAGTTTAAGATTCCCATTTACTACCTCAGCGAGTAAATTTCTAATCACTAAATTACTGATAAAAACGATCACAAGTTAAAAGTCAGCAAACTAGTTTTGTTATTGCCTTAGACCTGGGGGCACTCAGAGAGATGCATGGTGTCCAAGGCGGCGTGGAAATGCTTCTAGGAGGTAGTATATATATAAGGCCCGTTTGGTGCACATGAAATTATATTTAAGACCTGTTTAACGTGCAAGATATGATAGTGACAATATAGTTATTCTATTGTATGTTTAGTGCATACATGATAACAAACATATAAAATTTTTTGGTAAGGTCAAACATATAATAATTATAATATATATAATGTTTTTTATAAGATGATAATTATTATAACAAAGATGAGAAATGGTTCAAATCTCTTTAAACTTAACTAGTAGTGATTCTATCTTTGAATCCGGCAATGAAAATATATACAAGTGTTCTAAAACTCTCTCTCGATAGGGAATTTTATCATCTATTATGATCTTATGTGAAACTCGAAAAATTATTCTTCAGAGTAACACACATAAAATAATACTCTTACGTAATAAAATAAAATAATCGTAGGGAATAATTAATACTAATGAAAATAGCAAAGTAAGATTCGAAGAGGGAACAAAAAAGGTATAAATATTTTGTTTTATTGCTTAAAGAAGAGGCAAACCAAAAGATTAATTGAATAATGGATAGTCTATTATATCTAGCTGTTATAATTGTGTGCATATCTGAGAAGGAGATCACTTCAATTTTTGGGTTATTCCTAAAGCCGGCTAGAGAATGATCAATGACTCTTCAAGGTAAGTTCAAGTTATTGATTGCTACTTTTTTTTTTTTCTGACTTAAAAATAAGGAGTTTTACTTCTTGATGATGATGAACCACAAAAGAGTTGAAATTAGTGGCTTCAAGAATTATTTTATTTCCTAAATTGAAAAATGGCTCCTAGAAATATGTAAGGAGAGCTTATAATAGGAATTAATTAACAGCTAAGTTAAACCATTAGGGCTCCTATAGGGCAAAAATTTTAAAATTTTAGCTTTTAAGCCTCAAATAAAAAAAATGTATATTTGTACCAAAAAAAATATTATTTTGAAATACAAAAGTGTAAATGTAATTAATATAAGAACATGAATTTTATGTCGTCAAAGAAAATAGACAAACTGAAAAATCTTATAAACTATTGAATAAAGATCGAACATAGTTCGTATTTAAATTATCTAATTTCATCAAACAAACTTTAACATACATCTCAAAGTGTTAGCCGTCCAATATACATTTAGGCTTTAGCAGTCGAGATTTCGCGACTGCGACCAAACACAAGTGTGCATGTGATATTTCTTATCTAGTTCCCGAAAGTGTAGTCTAGTATTGACATACATATTGAAAGAGAATTATACAAAGGAGGTCTAGGATTTAATTTCCGCCGCTAATAAAATTATTTTATCGTAATAAATTAACGACTAACATTTGTCTATAAAAAAAAAAAAATAAAACATTTCTTGTCAAATTAAGAGGTATATTAAATAGATTCAACAAGAAATAAAATTATTGTTGAAAGAGAGGTGGGGATAGAGTGTTAGTGAGTGGATCCACTATGCAATAAAAGCCTCCTATTATCAAAGGTCAAGCATAAATGAAAAAGTAAATGGTGGGAACCCATGTTTAAAGTTTATGTTGACCTTCATATTTATACCCTTTCATGAATCATCATACAAAATTTCAATTAGATGTCTCTTCTATGGAAAATTGGTATGATTCACTAATTCATTTTAAAAGCTCCTAAAGTGCCTTTTTGACCAAATATATACTATGTGGAAGACTAAAGTATATGGGCAAAATCAAGATATATAAATCTCAAATTCAATATAAATATAAACAAAAATGAGTTCATCTTACAAAAAGTAGTCGAGTTATCAAAATAAATTATGGATTCATTTTGAATAGAATTGAGCTCAGATCCATTAAGGTCTTAGGTTTTAATCTTGTAAATTAAAGATAAATTAATTATCGACAAAGCTGATAGATATTTCACAACTACGATATGATTAAAAAAAATAGATTACATATCATGAGGGTAAAAAGATCAGTTAGGTTAGATATGTCGTAGCTAAAATGATATATTTAGATCAATAAAAGATGATATACTTCACAACGATGATATAATTAAAAAAAAAAAAAAAAAAGAATACTGATCATGAGGGTAAAAAATGAGTTAGGTTAAGTATGTCGCGGCTACTATGAGATTGAGATCAACAAAAGGTTAGGCCATTAGGTTAAGAATAAGATTGAATTAATCAAACAAAAATCTTAATCCATTTGAATTATTTTAATGGACAAACAGTAGTACTATTTTTCTTTTTATAAGTGCCTATACATTGCAACTTTTGATGGTGTTAAATAGTCATATTGGATAATGAAAAAGAATGATACATTCACCACTTTCTTATAGTTCTCAACCATCACAAGTATTTAAAACAATGATCATAGATACCAACTTCCCCACTACCTTTCTTTTATGTGGAGCCCTTTAAGCATCCTCTAAACCAATCCATCAAGACTTGAATCTTGTATAAGCAATGAAGTTTCTTTGTTGGCAAAAATCAATCCATGGTTCTTAAAACAAACATGGAGAGAAGTGTGAGAGAGTAAGTATTATAAACTCTTCACACTCTTTCTCCATTTTCAAAAACAGTTTGCTTTGTGCTGTAGCTATTGGCTTCTCATATCACAAAGGGATATGCTTTTTTTTTTCTGAGTAGCAGAAGCAAATAATTAAGCATTTTTCTCTAAAGGGTCAGAAGCTTTTGTTATAGCATGGCAAACCGGCAAGTCACAAAAAGGCAATGGATTCCTTTTTGGGATCTAAATGGCTATGTATCAAATATCAATCATTCTGTGTAGTACTGATACTTCAGATTGAAGACGTGTCCGGTGTCTGTCTGGTGTCTGTGTCGGTGCTTCATAGATTATTATAGTTCTTTTTCTTGCAGTAGAATGTAATAATAAACACAAAGATGGTGTTGTCTTCCTTTGAGAAGTTACCAACTTTGTGATGTACTTCAAATTCACTCATTTTGCAGCTGACTAGAGAATCTGTTTCTTGTTTCAGTTTCTGCAGATGAGTTTTAAGGTAGGTAACTGTTATCATTGATTCCTGTTCCTTTACTACTGTGTTTTTTTTCTTCCACATTAATGTATGCTTGTTTTTTTGTGTTATGATTTATGACCTTATGAGAAATCAAAGAATGTTTCATGTCAAACAAGTAATATGGAACCAGAAAACTTAGTAATATGATTCAAAAGTTGATATGAATAAGGTTGTATTATTCATGTTAAAAATACATTATCTGACCCAAGATTGCGATTTGAGTGATTCGGCACTCCTGTCACTTAACCAAGGTCATGTGTTCGATCCTTCAAAATGCAGTTGCAATCCGAGGGAGTATTTTACCGCTGATTTAAGTGTCTGTGAAATACCATGCTTGCTTAAAGTTAAAGATTACTAAAGTTGAAGTAAATAATCAAAACATCAATCAATGCCACTTTTCAAGTTGTCTCCCTTGACTTTAATGTTGAAGTTAACCAGTTTGGTAGTTCAAATAATTGAGCAACATAATCACCATGAAATCATCATAAGAAACATGTCGAAGCTATGAAGGTAGTACCTCCAAGTGTTTATTTTCGACTCGTTTGTTTGCTTAATTATATCAAATCATTGGTTAAAATTAGTAAAGATGGTAAAGAGACAGAAAAATGCATTTTGAGAATGATAAATAAAATAATACCTACTAGTTTCACTTTCTCACAAGTTTGATTGATCATTAAGTTTCTGTAACTAATGAAATGCAAATAATCAAATCAAGCCTTTGATCCACAAATTCTACAACTTTCATGGTGATAATACTATGACAAATGAATAATACACAAAATACATATAAACTTGTCACTCTAATTAATCATCTACACAAACTATAATGAAGACGCCCTTATGTGGAAACTAAGGAATATACATGTGTTGAAATTTGAACTGAACGTGTATGACAAACCAGAAACATGGTACGAGAATATTTTCACGTGTTCTGTTTAGCTTTTCCAACGACCTTTACCGTATTTTAAGAGAGACGCATAGAGTAATTCATTCCAGGTATCTGGTACTCCTGGTAAGCACCAATGGCTACAATCTTGGTGTTGCTCCGCGGTGGTTCGTTCGGCTTCAGTCTTGTATTCCATTCTGTATATAGAAGGATGACCGTCTTTTCTGTAATCTGTCATCCTACTTATGTTCATATAAATAACTGGAGTTTTCATCTTTGGGATGACATAATCTAGAGCCCTCATTTTCGATGGATATTTCCGTAAGTGAGCACCTTTATATATCGGTTCGGTTTCTTTGTGGCACTGTCCTCCGGAATTCCATTGCCCGCCTCTGAAATGAAACCATGTCAAACCGTATTAGAATTCATTAAGGCATACCAGACGACTGTGGTTCAGCAGATTGTTTTCGTTAATGTGTATAGTTGTAAATCATAGATATCGTCACCTAAGAAAATATAATTAACCGTTGTGGGAAAAAATTTCATTAAACATTGCTTGTGAAAATAATTAGTGATTCAGTACATTGCTAATGGAACATAATTAATATTGGATCATAGTACTAAAATTACAAATATGATCTCCAGTCGATGGTATTCTGCCATCGAATGAGTTGACAACAATGCATCATGACATCAAATCAAATATCGAATGCAAGTCCGCAATATTGATTTGGATTTTCTAAAAAGTTCTGTTGAATTTTATTCAACCAATCATCACAATAAAATTGATAAAGTAGCTAAAGAGTATTACAACAGCTAGAATGTCATCTGTTTGATATATTTAAATTAAGCTACTAAGAACTTTCTGATTTATTGCTAGTTTTTGGAAATATATGAATCAATCTCAAGCAATGTTTGAACATTTCGTCCTTTGAATGAAAGTGTGCTATATAAATAAAAATATTTGTAAGAGGTCGATACAGTGATGATCAATAGCACAGTCGCCAGTTTATAAGACAACTTTTAACTTTCAATAATAGTCCAGATTCTATCAGGCTTTGGAAGCTTTGTAAAAAATCAATACCTGAAATGAGTGACCGAGTATCCTCTGAAGAAAACATGTGTTCGATTTGGATCGATATTGTTGTCAATCCATCTAGACCAAGTGGTCAATGCCCTTCTATAGGCATCCAGAACTTTGAGTCTAGGGTATACATGGTTTCCTTCTTGATAATAGTCTTCTCTGTAACAATACCAGAAGATGAATGAAAATCACAAATGGTAAGCACTACATGGCAGAAAATAAATAGAGGAGTGAAGTAGACAAGATAGATTAATTTCTTGATTGGAAAAGGAATTTGGCGAAACAACTTTGCAAAATAATGATAATATGGTAGGCAGGAACTTAAATTAACTTTCATACTATATTTCAATTGTAAATAAGAAACCATAAGAATTGCAATTTATGCAGAATATATAGAAATGACGAAGACAAGAGATTGGTATCTAGACTAGAAATCAATCTTACACATAAAAGTTGTAAATATATGATAATTTGGAATTTTAATCTTAATATCATGTTAAAATTCAATGGTCATTCATCTTAAAGCAAGACCATTATAGCAAAAGATTTTAAAACAACTTTCAAGTTTCATGCATAGAGCCAAAACAATGCGAAGAAGTTTTGCATATATAAAAGAAAGACTCACCCCTTAGATGTTTTCTCGTGGGTCCACCAATGACCTGTATTGAAGACTATGATCTCGGCATCATGATATGTGGTAGTTGTCGGGTCCATTAAATCCAATCTTAATGTCTCAAAAGATCCATTTACGCCTTTGAAACTTGACTCTCGGACAATGAATGGTGAACTCACAAAATCTACTGAACAATTATAATCCTAGAAATTAGAAAAGATAAAATCTCAATGAGATGCCATTACAAGACTTGTTATACTCAGAAAATTGTCAAAGATGTAATAGAAGCTTGCCTCAAATCTAAAAGCATAGACACCTTTCTTCTTAAATTCATGTCTTCCTGAAATTTCATAAACACGTTTCTTGTCCTTGATGCTTTGTCGCAGGATACACACCATGGACTCCCACATATTCCTGTTCAGTGAATCCCCGACGAAAACCAACCTCTGTCCTCGCAACTTTTCCAGAAAATCAGTTGCATTCAAACTGAGAGGTGACATCAATAATCAATAACTGATAAATTTACAGCTATACAAGGAAAGCATTCATATATTCTATGGTATAAAATGACTGTCACTAGTTTGCTTATGGTTAACGGACAAGGATAGCATTCCTTTTACTTTAAAAAATCTTGATTATGCTTTACTTGTTAATTGTGCTTCATAATTTATGCAAGTACAGATTCTATTGAAAATGTTTAGACAAGTAAACAAGCATTGTGGTACTCCAAAAGGTTTCTCACTCTCAATTTAGAACCTTAATGAACATAATGTATGACTCATACACCATTTTCATGATGAGGTACATTTTGCATGAATCAGAGTACCATAAACTCAACTTCACAACTACAACTATAAAAAATTGTTTATCCTATGAAGCACCGACATAGAAACAGACAGACACGACACGCACATCGACACCGTTAATTATTTGAGAAAATGACATAATTCAATGTAATCACATATGTTGGTATCGTGACAGACACTGGACATGCCTTCCATCAAGAGTGTCGGTGCTACAAAGAGTTTATCTGCCCTTTATTCCCTTGATAACCACTTCTTAGTTTCCTAGAGAGATGCCAACACAAGACCTACCACCATAAGGCACCCATTCTTCCCGATATCATCCAGTTTCTTTGTGGTTACGTTTGTGGTCGCCAATTACAATTGTGATACCATTGCAAAGATCTCCAAAACTTTTATATTCAACAAAAGGAAAACCAAGCTCCTTGTCTTCCTAATATCTTTGTTTCTTAAACTTTGAAGTATTCATTTATAATAAGGAAAACCAAGTTACAATTCCATATTCAACAAAATAGTAGACCAGGAATCTTCCAATTCCATTCTTCCCTTAAATTACTATTTTAATCATACACAATCTTTCTACATAAAAATATACACAACTTGCTTAACTAATACATTATTTTCCCCTAAAATAACAACAACATAAACATTTTTAAACTTAACTAATAAAAAACAATAATCAATCATGCATAAACATAAACATAAACACATACATACCTTGGAATGTCACACCCATTTGGTTTCCATTTCCACTTAACATAGTCACTATCAGGCCTCCCATTAAGATGACAATCAAAATCCCTATCAACAAAAGGACAAGAACCCAATTCATAATATGGTTTTGAATCATCTTTCACCCAATTCCCATCAAATATATCACATTTTTCATAATCAAAAACCCCAACTTTCTCTTTTTTCTCCATACTTTTCTCCATCACTACAGAAGAATCAACACTTGAATTTTTTCCATCAATTACACTTTTCCCAATAGACAAGTTTCCAACTTTATCAACCCCATCACGATCAAATCCATTTTCACTAACATTCCCCAAAAGGGTATTCTCAAAACCCTCATTTTTCGACACATTCACTTCACGACCATTTTTCCTATGTTGTTGTTGTTGTTCTTCATGGATTGTGTTAAGAGGAGTGATTGAAGCGTTGGAGGAAGAAGAGAGAGTGGAAAAAGGTAAATGCCATGAAGAGAATGAAGAAGAATTTGGATTTGATTGAGGAAAAAGTTGAAGTTTTGGAACTTTGAATGAAGAATTGAAGAAGAGAAGTGTTAGAAAAATGAGAGAAGCTACAAGACCTAAAGTGAAACCAGACAAGATTTTTCTTGTGTGAGAAACAAAGGGTTCTGAGAATGTTATTCTCGTTTTGCACTCCATCATTGATGAAGAAGTGAAAGTGTTGTTGTTGGATTCAGAGAGAGAAAGAGAGTGTGTTCGTGTGTGTGTGTGTGATGTGTGAAACAGTGAAAGTGTGCAAATTTGTAGGAGTGTTTAATTATGAGAGAATTTTTCTCATTCCAATTATTATGCTGTAATTAGCCCATTAATTAATTAATGCATTGGACTATGATTATGAAAGAAAATTACAAAAAATCAACCGATCGTTAGTAGGTTCAGTGGTGATTGACGCTGAATTTAGAAGGGATGATTATGGTTAGATCCCGCAATTGCGATCGAGAGGGTATTTGAACCACTTGATAGCATAAATGACCCCCGAACCAGATTAAACTGGTGGTGAAAAAAATACAAAAATTACTCAATATTTTTTGGTCTAGTAGTGATTTAAGAGGAACTAAAATGAGAGGGGTTAAAATCAATTGATGTCAGAACTTACTAAATTAAAAAAAAATGTTAGAATTTACTACAAATTAGATTAGTCAGTCGCCGGATTTTAATGGTAAAAACCAAACAAAAAATACAAAAAACTGCATAAATCTCATTTTTTATACTCTTCGTTATTTAGTAGAAAAATATTGATATACATTTATTGTGTTAATGTCCTTACGATACTTTTGAATGCAAAATCTTCCACTAAATAAGAGATTAGAATAATATTTGATTGTTTAACGGGTATGTTTACGGGCGGATCTTCTCTAGGGTGGGGATGTGCCAGGACGCTCCTCAATTTTATCTAATGACTAGGGGCGGAGTTGAGTTCTCAGTCCGCCAACTCAGCTCTGCCCCAGGAAAAGATAATTATAGTGTGAGAAGACTATTATACCCTTTGTTTAACTTTTTAGTTTCTCTCCCTTATGAAACTTGCAAGATAGGCATGCAGGACAAGAGAAGGAAAAAATGCGAACGCGAAACAGAGCACCGACCGCACCATGCCACCACCGCGATCGCACTCGCACCACCTCAATCGCACAATCTCAATTGCAAAACCTTTTTCCTCTCTTTGTCTTTGTTAAATTGATATGAATTTGTGGTTGCACTACTAAAAATATGACATTTGTATACACCATTTTACATCAGTGCTCTAATACCAGTAGTGAAAAGTAATATGCAATAGTTTTCACATCAGTGGAAATTGTACCTGTGAGAAAATGTAAATATGGAACACATTTTACATCGGTGGAATTTATGTCTGAAAGGAAAACAACACGCGGTGGCATATTTGTAATTATGGTGAAATGTGTTATAATCTATTTCCTTTCCTCAATGTTTCCTGAAAACCTAATTTCTTCTTATTCTCAATTATTTCCTTCATTATTCCCTCAATCAAACCTCAAAACCTCAAACACAAAATGCAAATGGTTCAATTCAATCATTCCACAATCAATCTGTTATGTTCCGTTCGTGAAAGTCGTTCAATCATTCCTCATCATCTATAAACTTGGCATCATCATCTATCTAACAAGACATGGATTCTCTAACTTTCGCCGCCGTCACCGCCGCCTGAGATTCATCGCTGCCGTATCTCCTTGAAGATGACGACGATACATAGGTTTTGCTACAACGACCTTCTTCCTTGAAGAATCGTGTTCGATCTGTTCAATTGTTTGCTGGTTCGTGTTGTTGGGTCGTTCAATTGTTGGTTCGTGTTTTCTGGTTCGTAACTTCGTGTTGTGTTACAACGGCCGTTCGACGATTTCAGTTCGTGTTCGTGTTCTGTTCTGGTGTGTGCTATCGTGTTCGTGTTCTGTTCCTGCTTGTTTTGTGTTCGCCGCCGTTCGACGATTCTTCAACTTGTTCTCTTTTGCCGGTAACTTTCTCAACTCTATTGCTCTTTTTTATATTGCCAAAATCATTAAAAATTGACAAATATTCATAGCAAATATAAATAAGAAGGATTAAGAATCATTTATTTTTTAATGTCTGTTCAATCCACCACTGATTCCTCTAGAAGATGTTCCAAAAGTTAGAAGCCTTAGTTTGATGTAACTAGTGGCAATTACACTGATTTTTCTTGAGGTCAGTGTTAATTACACTAAATATTTGTTATTTGAGAAATTACCATGGCATTCTTTATTTTTTTTCTTCCAAGTATCTCACCATATTATTCAAGACATAACAGGTCTTTGTCACTTTATGTATGGATTTAATACTCATTCTTTTGCATATACAAATAAGAGGCCAAAATAAGAGATAATAATGCAAGTGTAATGCATTAATACGAGGATCCTAGAATGATTATCCCCCTTTTATTTGTGTTGATTGCATCACAAATTACTGCTGTTTTTCATTATTTATTTATTTAACTCATGATCATAAGCATTTACATAACTAGAAAGATAGGAGCTGCACAATGAGCCATTACCATGAATTTGGATTCCATGATTAAAAAAGCAAGAAACTGAGAAGCTATTTCAAAATTTGAAGTTGATTTTGCTGTATAAGAATGACAATTGTATATTTTTATGAAAAAGAAGAACGAAAAATGTCAAATTTCCTTCAACTATACTGATTTAATTTTTTCCTTAAGCTATATGTAGGTGAGTATTTTTCTTTGTTTTAATCGCTCTATCTATCTTTGCACATGATTTTCAACACTGACAATGTTGTTGCTATATAAGTTGAATTGAAGAAGCAAAGTTCATGTTTGATTCAACTTGGAAACAAGATTGATCAGTGTATTGCTTTTAAAGGAAATATGTTATTTTAATGGTATTTTTCATTTTTCTTCATGTTAAAGACTATATTCATTTCATATCTTTAGTATAATATTTTAGGGGCTGTTTTTTTGAATTCTTTTTTAGAGTATGATTCAGGTAACATCGGTTATTGGCTTATGTTTAATTTGTTGGATGAAGTTACTATGCAAGCTCAGTGCACGGCACCGCCTGATATGCACTGCAAAGACAAGTTTCTTATTCTAAGCACAGTTGTTCCCTTTGGAATTACAGAAGATAATATCACATCTAATATGGTCTGGCCATGTTGTTTATCTGTTTTATCCCGTTTTAAAGGTGTGATAGGTCGTAAGTGAGCCGGAAGGAACTCTTTTCGTTCTGTTTTTCCTTGAATGGTTTTGGATTTCTTTCACTTTACAGTTTGCAAAAGATACTTGAAAGTATATCGAGGAGAAGAAGCTGAAGGTAGTCCTCATCAGCCCACCGTCTTCACCAGTTTTGCTACCAGTAAATGGTGACATCAAACAGGACCAGTCAAACCAAATTAATGTGCTAAAAGATAGGGTGCTCTGTGGAATTGAAAACATACCTCCCCCTCTAAGGGTAAGTTCCCTTCCTTCCAAGTTTGAAACATGAATCACTTTCACAATTACTTGGATTATGAACTATGGACATATAATATGAATAACAATGTTATTTTTTACTTTTTTGTGCCTATTAGGCTGCCAACTGTTTCATAGGCACCACCATATGTGAATCTGAAACTTTAGTTTTAGTTCAACATTGTGGTAGCACTAACATAGATAATAAATTAATAACTCTAATTTGTTTTCTTTTATACCAGATTTATGTGGTATTAAAGGTTTAGAACCAGCCTTGGATGCAAGAGAGGATAAAACAGATGTGGATATTATCCCAAGGCATGCTGAAAATGTGGGTGACATGAACCTAGCGAAAGATGATGTGCAGTTGAATTTAGCAAAGGACTATGAGGAATTGAACTCAAGGCTTTGTATGATGGATTCAAAGTTAAGAGAGGTTAGAGCTCCTGAATTTAGATTAAGCATTATGAACATAAGTTTTCTAGTCCATGGGCTTGTCGTACTTTAACTCAATTCTCTCAAAATGTTGGCTGCTAAAATATCTGAACACTAGTAGACTACAATCAAGAATGGGAGTTGGTCGACAAATGAATTAACCCGTGTAATTTCAAGCTACCAAATATTAGTTATCCGCACATCTTTGCTAATATTTATGTGCTTTGAGGAAGTGCTTCTATTTTGTAACTTTGCAACTTCGGTATCTTTAGCTATATGATATTTTGGCCTATTTTGTTGTATGTCCGTGCTTATTATGTTAATTTGGCCTATTTCCTTGTATATTGTATTAGTATTATGACAATGACTTGTAACTTTATTAATATTACTACAATCATGAATATATATTGTGTTGAATTTTTATTTTTGGTACAAATATTGTGTTGAATTTGGATATGAAATAGCAAGGAAAAAAGGCTGAATAATAGGAAGGAAAAAAAGATGAATAATATTTTTTTTTAAAAAAAGAACATTTCACATCGGTGGATAATAAAACTGATGTGAAAACTTACTTTTCACATCGGGTGACCACCCGATGTGAAAGGTGCCTGACTTACTATTACCCCTCCATTCACATCGGTTGGCCAACTGATGTAAAAAGTCGATTTTACCCGATGTAAAATGTCATTTCTGCACTAGTGTTGGCCTTTTTTGTTTTAGTTTGTTTTTGCTCAATGTTCTTCCCTTCCTTTCCTTCCTTATTTTGTTGTTGCTATATGATGTTTGCTTACTATTCTAGGATTGTTCTGTTCTTCTTGTATTTTGTTTGTTATTATTATTGTTGCTGCTAAAAGATTGTCTCTATTGTTAAACTCCGATCAGTTTGTTAGGTGTTTATTTCTAAATTCTATTGTTGCTTCTATTTTTTAGTTGTTTTTTTTCTATTGTTGTTTCTACAATCTATTGTTTTTATTTGTTTCTATTGATGTTTGTTTGTTCAAATTATGTTTTTGTTTGTTTCTATAAATTTTATTGACATACTTATATTCATTGAGAAATTAATATATAAAATCATCTTATATTAAAGACCGAATAATATGTTTTTGTATTATTTCATTCGGTTTTTAATATAAGAGAAAGTATTAATTTCTCAATAAATTTTAAAAGTAAAAATCTTCTTATATTAAGAATTAGAGAAAATATTAATTTATTATTGAAACAATGGGCTTTAGAAAGATGGAATGGAACTCATGCATGTGAAGCAAGTGCTATTGTCTTTCATCATTAGTATATGATATCAAGCAGGGAAGGATCCAAAAGTTTTAAATAGTGAGGGCCTATATTTTTTTGAAGAATTGAGGGCATATATATCTCTTTTAATTATTGTCACATGTATTATAATACACACAAAAATTATAAATAGTCATTTTAATCTCTAAATATATAATGCATTCTTACTATAATATACTAATCTATCGAATTTGACTTATAAAATATACATTTTAGTACTAGATTAACCAATTAAAAAGATATAAAATCAAAATATTATGAAATCATGTATTTTTCTTTTTATCATATCTTATTTTTTTTAATGTGTCTAATACTAAAAAAAATTGATTTTGAAACTAAGTGAGAGCCTTGGCCCTCAAATCCTTCAACCTAGGTCCGTCCCTGATATCAAGTAATTATATTTCAGTTTTATGTTTAGTGCAGTTAGAATCGAATCATAATATTCTCTAGGCAGCCTATTCTCTATTAAGTTCAACATTCACAGTAACACCACTAAACCTACTAATATTTGATAATAAGTACTACTTCCATTCTAAATAATTGTTCTAAATCTAATTAACAAAATATTTTGTTCCAAAATAATTGACTTTTCTATTTTAAACATATATTAATTTTTTCATCTATTTTACACTTTATAATATGATTTATTTATATATTTATTTTGAATAAATTTTAATGGCTGTAAGAAAGAAAAAAAAAATATTAAGCGAGGGTGAACGGAAAAATGATTAAAATTGACTAAAGGGGGTTATTCAATTAGGATTTTGAGGGATTTTAATGGATTTTGAGGGATTTTAATGGATTTTAAAAGTTTTATGTTATTCAATCAAGACTTTTTTTGTTTTTTTTCAATCCCACAAAATCCGTTGTTATTCAATTAAGATTTTTAATCAAAACTTTTTTTTTTAATGCCACAAAATATGTTGTTATCCAATCAAGATTTTTAATCAAGATTTTCAAAAAAAAAAAAAAGAATCTTGATTGTAAATATCTTTTAAAAAAAGTCTCTCAAAATCTCACAAAATCAATATAATCCCACGAAGTATTTTAAAATCTTCAAGACTTTTTTGTCAAAATAATCCCTCAAAATCCCAATCCAATAACCCCCTAAGATTTGGTTTCTAACGTTAAAAATGAGCATAGGATAATTAGAAATTTGAAATGGACCGTTTACTAACGGATTGTGTTTTGTTCCTTCGTTTAAATCCAATTATAATTTTTGATGAAGAAAAGACGTTGCATGAATTTAGTTAAATCGTTGTCAATTTTGTCATTTTATTTTTCTTAAAGTTTACCAAAATATATACTCCAGCTGATTAGAAAAATAATTAATTATCTGAATTTTTTTTTGACAATTAATCATTTGAATAGTTGGTTTTTACTTGTTTAGTCCAGTGGTTGGTCATGATTTTGATGGAAAAATTAAGCAATTAAATCACATATAATATAAAATAATATGCGTCAAAAAAAATATTTTTTTGGTATAGTGCGTCAAAAAAAATATATAATACTTTATCCAAAATAAATATAAAATATAATAAAAAGATATATTATGTACATTGGCACTGAACAATATTGTACGTAGTATTGTCAAAAAAAAAAATTGTACATAGTATATCCTTCTTTTTTTTGTAAGGAAGCTAAGAAAAAAGAAAAAAAAAAGATTATTCACGAGAGAAGAAAGTTTCTATTGCGTCATTTTGAAGAAGATCCTGAAAGCCTTCTAAAAGAGAGGTATGAGTCAAAAAGTCGGCATCTGATGAAACTTCAAATTTGGCGAAAAAGTACATAGCATATCCTTCAAAATAATAATATTGTAGGTATTATAAAATTTCTACCTTTTAATAGTGATTTATCAATAATCTTTATATATTCCTTTAAAAAAAAATCAATAATCTATATTAGATCAGATTAAACTCATAATTATTTACTTGATTTTAATCTTTAACACTTTTTGTCAAAATAAAAGTCTTTAACACTTGAATCAGTCAATTATTGGTTCAACAATCCATTTCTACTATTAACAAATTATGACAAATATCGATCTAATCAAAAACTACAAAATAATTTCTTTCAATTTTAATGGAAAATGCAGATTTAACATGAGCCTTGTGTCATTGTCACAAATGAAGGGATCTACATCCAAAAACTATGTGACAATCTAAGTATCTAACTTGCTCTTGTCCAAAATCATCGTATACATTTTTGTCAATTCAATTTGAAATAAAAATGTTTTCACCACCAACTCAGAGATCGAATAAGTTTTCTTGCTGTCAAAATCAAAGATTGTCTGATAAAAAATAAACCGTCCAAATTTAAACTTCTATTTGAAATTATATAACAAAAAAAAATTAAATCTGTAAATCAAAGTCAAACAATTCACATAATCACATAATTGCGTCTTTTTATTAACTGCGGTGATACATTTTCTTCGTAGAAGTCATTTCAAAAGGAGACAGGATCTCTCTATTTATCAAAATTAAATTTTTTTTAAAAATATTTAATGATGAATGAACTTATTTGATGGTCAATCTACTACCTACACTTTGTGTCTATATCTCTTCAAATAGTATTTTTCATTTCTTTTGAAAACGAAAAATCTTCAAAAGAATGGTCCAAGGCCGAAAGCAATACTCCATCTATTTTTTACGCATATATTAAGAATTATACAATCATTTAAACAATACAATCATCATGTCAAAACTAATAGCATTTTTACTAAATTAATCATATTATATAAGTTTATTTTCTTGAAAATAATAATTAAATAGTAGAATTAAAAATATTGTATTAAAAATTAAAAACAACATTTATTTTAAAATAAGTTTTTTAAGGCTAAAATGAAGTTCATTTTAAAAAAAAAAAAAAGTAGATCATAGAACACCGACACATATATACTACTAACGTGCCGTTTCCATTACATGAAATAAAAGGTTAGTTCAAACTACAAAACCACAAACTTTGATAGAGGCCCATGTGACAGTGATTGTAATTGTGTTGCTTTGCGTAGCACCACCGACGGACATGCATTGTAATGGTGAGGTGACACGCAGCAAATCAGATGAACGAGGATTGTTAAAACTAAAAGGGAGCTTCACCTCCACAAATTAGAGCTACATACACGTACAATTAAGTTACAATGCTAATTTGCTTAACATAAATGCCTGCATTTAGGGGGTTATATTTTATCAACCTAACAATCTAACAAACATGACAAAAATGTTGGGAATAATTAGGATTATCAATTAATAAATGACATTAATTCGAGTTCGGGAGTTAGTGTCTAGTGGTATTTTTTTGGGTCAGGTTTAGGACTTTTCAGGGGGTGGTTTGGGTGATGTTTATTTTGGTATTGTTCATTGGTGTTCCGTTTTTTACGGCGTCTTTATTTTGTAATCCTCTTTTATCGATCTCTGTTCGTCTCGTGCGGAGTTTCGCTTATTAATATAAATATATTTGCTGTTCAAAATAAATAAATAAATAAATGACATAATCTTATGATTTATTTTGCCCGTAATTTTTTTAGAGTATATAAAGATTAACGGTGTTTAAGAAATCACAGAACCTGTTAATTTTGATGCGTCTCAATAACATATCAAATAATTTTAGATTTGTCTGAAATTTAACACAAATAATCTATATGATATAAACTTTTAATCCAACAGTGTAATTTATAAAAAATTATATCGGTTAAATTTTTTTAAGTGGTTGGGGGTAAATACCCCCAAATCTTGAACGGGTAGACAAGAAAACACCTTATCGGTTTGCTGTTTAGTGAAATAGTTAATTTGATAAAATTTTGATTAATATGATAGACTAATTATCATGATAGAGATCTTGATAATGAGAAGTAAGTCTTTTATTATTTTAATTTAAATTGTTCTTGACCATAGGATTATTTTGAGTAGGACAACAACAATTCGAATATATATATATATATATATATATATATATATATATATGTGTGTGTGTGTGTGTGTGTGTGTGTGTGAGATAGTCTTTATTGGATAAAGATTGATAAATCTCATTTATTAAATTACATATATAGATGATACATATGTCGATATGATCGTTGAACTGACTCAGTTGAAAAAAATTTAATGATTAAGAATTACCTTAAATTGTCAATAGAAAATTCTCAAGAAAAATATAATAATTTTTCTTTCACATGAGATTATCATAATAATAAACAAAATATTTATTGTATTTTTATTATGGACACCTAATACCTTAGTATTAGTTGAAAGGATATTGGATACGATTAAATAGTTGTATAATTAATGATTAATTAAGATGACATCCTTCAACTCCCGGTAATGAGTTTGAGCCCTATGATAAAAGGAAACAAGATGGAGATCATGGACATCACAAACGAGATTGTAGAATACATCTTTATCACCATCACCATCATCGAGAGCATCCTTCACTATTTTTACATGCAGTGAGTTTCAAAAAGGGCTCTGTACCATAGTCACTAGGTTCGCAATTCGCTTTGGTACGTGGTACGAATTCGGGTACGCAGTTCACGACCTTTAAAGAATTCGGCACGTGGGAGTATATATAGTCGGTACGTTATTTGGTACGTGGTACGTTTTAGAAATAGCATGTTACTCTGTAATTAGTAAAAAGATTGGGAAAAATGAACTGTGTAGTATGATACTTGTTCATGTAGAGAGAAATTAGAAGTCCCACATTGGTGGGTTTGGAAACATTGATAAGGGGAACTGGCTATAAATATGTAGTAGTGTTAGTCTTATATTTCATCCATACGAGTTGCATTGTTCATTGCACTTGTAGGTCCAGTGGTATCATTTGTTTTCCATTGATAAATGCAGTTATAAATATTTTTCTTTTCATAATAAATTAGTTTTTAGTAGTGCGAATTTGGTACTTGATTTTCTGCAAATTCTATGTGAATTTGTGTGAACCAATTCGGAAAAGTACCGCGAACCGGTACATGCGAACCAATTCGCGGTTCGCTACTAAATCAGTGAATTATTTCTTTCGGTCTCATATATAAGAAACAAAAAAAAAATTGATGATCTCAAATATAAAAAAAATGTACTACAATCATTACATTTATTACCATTATTTCAATTTTACCCTTAACTTAACATTTTCACTTTTTTTTTTATAAAAGCCAATAATGATTATTTTTTAGAATATCAAAGGTCACCTACTACCAAAAAGTAAGGATAAAATTGGTAATACATAAATTTTTCTCATCATTTATCCACTTCCTATAAAAATGTGTCTTATTTTTTTTATTTCTTATATTTGAGATTGGAAGGAGTATGTGACTATGCTCTGTACTACTATTTATGTTCTAACATTTAAGGATTTATCCTTTTCTCGAACGGCCATATATTGTTTTGGTCTGTAGTTTTGGGCCTTTCAGCTCTGAGTAACATAAATGAGTTGGTCATGCAAACTTGTAAAATTTCCATCCAAATCCAAATCAAAATATTTGTTTATTTTATTCTTTTTATTTTCTTATTTGAGAGAAGCTTGATGTAAAAATCTACGATCATGGTCACCCAAAAAAAAAAAATTATGTTAAACCTCCAAAGCTCAAACTATGTTGGGTCAGCCGTGTAAAGCAGTTACGACTAGGGGTGCAAATTGGACAGGTTTTAGATCGGTTTTGAATGAATTTAATGTATGAATTAATGAATATTCGATTTGTTCGGTTTGGTTTAGTTTTTGGTGTTTTTCACAAATGAATCTGAACCAAATTAATCGGTTTGGTTCGGTTTAAATCGGATACTATATTTTATTTGCAACTTTTTTTCCAATGTATCTATGCTGTTATTTTTTTCATACGATATATTTCAAGCTCTATTTTTCAAACGATTTAGAATAATAACATAAACTAAGTAGACAATTAGATAGTTTTGAAATACAAAATACAACACATATGTAGGGTGAAGTTTACCATTAAATTCAAAATACAAGTTTTAGGTGGTATTCACCACCAGATACAACATCAAATAACAAAGTACAACTAAAATAAAATTTCAATTATTTTTCTACTTGAATCACCAATACACCATTCTTAATAAATTGAAATATAAACATAGTTAAAAATATAAAACATTGAATTTATTCTCAATTTGAAAGTAAAGAAAAGTATAATTAACAAAGAAAAATGGAAAAAAAGTTTCAACTTTCATGGACTAAACTCAATAAATGTATAATAATATAACCATCGATTCGGTTCTTCGGTTTCTAAAAATTGAATTCAAAAACCGAACCAAACCATATTGGTTTTTTCATCTGAACTAAAAAACTCAATTTTTTCTCGATTTAAATTGGTTTAAATTGTCGGTTTAATCAATTTTTCTGATCAGTTTTCTCCCAATTATGACAGACAATCCAGATCTGATATATGCAAGAAGGGAAGAGTGTTATTTATGATTATTTGAAGTCATGAACACACCAACCGTGGCAGATATAACACATTGAGTCAATGTGTTAATTAATATTCATGTATATATATTTCTAAGAAGTAGTAGTATTTTATAAAAATATGGAGCAGGTTTGATTACTTTGACATAGTTTTGGACTTTTGGTCCAAACATGGCCCCCTTAATACGACTCATTGTATCCTGTTTTTTTTTTTTTTTTAATAAAAACACAAACTTACAAAAACAAAATCATAGACTTATTTGGTCCTAAAATTAAAAAAAAGAAGTTTGCTAACGTGTATTTTGGGCACTCTTTAACCATTCTAATTTAAGAAAAAATTTATTCAAAAAGTTAAACATTATAATTTTAATGCTTTAATTTTATAAATTTTCATAAAAATTTAATAAAAATTTATTATTTAAGATCTTAAAAAGTGTTCCAGAGACATTTGTTAGTATTTGCCAATAAAAAAATACAAAAGTTTAGTTATCAGAAATCTTAAATTGGTCCTTAGTATGTGAAAAATTTATTTATGTTCCATATTTTTAAAAATTATGGGAGGACGTCTTTTGTGGCTTTGTCAAATATGCTCAGATAAAATAATTTTACACTAACGTACAAGTATATTTTTCACAACTTGATTAATAAATTTTATTATTTCTCATTCAATCCGATGATAAAAACTAACTTATATTTCCTCTAACCACTATTATAAGCAAATTTGACTTTTAAAGATTCATTTAACAATTGATGTATATGGTCTATATATAATACAAATACATCAGTAGTCAAATGCATCCAAAAAATTCAAATTTGTTCATAATAGTGTCCGGAGAGAGTATATGACATATGATGCAAGATTTATTTCAATTGTACATCATAATATACAAACTTTTGTTTATGATATTTATTGTGAAAAATATGGAGGATAAAATATGGAGACTAGATAGGGAGGTCCCTAGTATATTTTTCTTTCCCAAAACTCAAAGGTTGTAAATGTACACCTTCGCTATAGATTTAATCTGCAACTGTACACTGAGTGATGGGGGCCTAGTTATGAACAGATGATGCAGACAGAGTGATGTTAAATGTAATTTTGTTACCTATTTATGGACTTTACCTTCTTGGATGTAACCATGCATGTTCTATCTTTCCTTCTTTTCATAGCCTTTGTAGACTTGTCCATCTTGTTGTCATAGGGGTGCTTTTGTAATCTTTGTGTACATCAATATTTTGTTTTGTTTACAGCCATAGATTTGTTTTGTTTTTAGTTTTTACAGTATTCTTGCTTAGAAATTTTGAATTCTTGTTTGGCAGTTTTTGACACTATTCTAAGCGACGGATCAGGATTGCATGCAGTAGATTTTTGACGCAGTTTAACTTTAACTTAGTAGAAGATCTAAACCGTTTATTTAAGATCAGACGGTTCTAATTGCATAGTCAGAAAACAACTATAAACAATCTTGGTCATTCAGTTGAGATTGAGATTGGACGGCCAAGATTTGTTAGTGCGGACGGATATCAAAATTGCATCAATAATGATACAAATTTCGAACTTGATTCAAAAAATATATGAAGCAACTAGATCAACATGTTGATAAGACTTATACATGACTTTACCTTTTTTCTTTTTACACATGAATACAAGCATTACATAGCTAGCTATTGACACACTAATAACAATGTTCAATTAAACATGAGAGCTATAGTGGTAAAAAAATTTAACACTAAGATGCTTGTCACCTAGGGCCAGAAAGTTCCATTGCTTCTACTATCAGTGATGATTCTTCTATAAAATCTGAATATCTTTGAGGTGGATTTTCACAAAACCGAAACCTTGGTGTTTCGATTCTTTGTGACGCTTCCCATTTCTCAGCTAAACCGTCGCCTTCCAACATCTTTAACACTTCAGACATCTTTGGACGGTGCGAAGGATTAAATTGTGTACACAAGAGTGCTACTTGAACCATTTCTCCCAATTCAACTATGTCGAAGTTGCCTTTGAGATCTTTATCTACCATTTGACTTAACTTTCCTTCTAGGTGTAGTTTCTTAACCTGATGTTGCAAAATATAGGACGAAAAATTAATATAAATTTTTTTTTTGAAGCAAAAAAATTAATATAAATTTTATACTGATCAAAAATATATTTAGCATTCGTTATATGCTATGAAAATAGATATACTTCTTGAACTAGTAAAAGTTTTACATGGTAAACTAGAAGAGAAAAGAGATATCAAGAAGAGTGAAAGTCTCAGGAGAAAGAGAGTACCCAATCAAGCATTACGCCTTTCTGGTTTGCTGCTCGGCCGAAGTCCAGCGCCTTATGACCTGTGATCAGCTCAAGCAACAAGATTCCATATCCAAACACGTCGGTCTTCTCTGATGACTGACCGGTGGATAGGTACTCCGGAGCAATGTGACCAATAGTGCCACGTACGGCAGTGGTCACATGAGTATCTCTATGATCCAAAAGCTTAGCTAAACCGAAATCACCAACAACTGCTTCAAATTCTTCATCTAGCAATATGTTGGCTGCTTTGACATCACGATGGATAATTTTAGGGTCACATTGCTCATGCAAATAAACCAACCCTCTTGCTGTACCTAACGCTATTCTCTTTCGCCTTGTCCAATTCAAAGCTGGTTGACCGTGAATATGATCTGGTATAAATCCAAACCAATGAGATTCAGTATTTTGCGGATATTTTCAAAACGCAGTTATAAAGTGGGTTTATGACATTATGTGGCAATATGATGAGTTCTCATTAGTTGTCAGTGTAAACTATTTTGGTTTACACCACCAGTATCCGCCCCACTAGCCCGACTAATCCGGTTCGGGGCGAGTTACAGTGCATACCCATTAAACTCTGATAAAAACATGGTAGACTACCTCTAGATCTCTCGATACCAGGGGTGAACATTCGAGTATAACTAACAAAGGGAAATAAATGATAAAACCAACCTATTATGGAAAGTTCGAGGAGCTAACCTTTTAATCTAGAGGCTACACTGCCATTAGACATATATGGATAAACAAGGAGTCTTTCATTCTGAGTGCTGCAAAACCCTCGAAGCCTCAGAAGATTCCGGTGGACAGCCAAACTTATCGTCTCAACTTCTGTTTGAAATTGGATCTCACCGCCAGCTGCATTATAGTCCTTTAACCGTTTAACAGCCACAACAGATCCGTCATTCAAGCATGCCTTGTAAACTATTCCAAAACCACCTCTTCCTAGAATGTTCTTTGAGTTGAAATGATCAGTTGCGGCCCGAAGCTCTTTGAATGAATACCGTTTTAAATGACCAAGGCGCACTTCTGGGTCGTAATGCTCTGCCAAGTAACAAACTTTTATTAAAACAAGATTTATGAAATAGAAGTCTATAAAGAAAGCGAGGAAGCTTTAGTGAGGACTAACCATTAATATCAAAGAATATCTGTTGATTGTGTCTATACCGCCACCAAATGAGAAGCCCAACTATAATCACAACGACAAACGCAGCACCAAAGCTTGCACCAAAAGCAAGTGCTACATGATGGCCTTTTTTATCACCGTCTGGTTTGGCTGAAAATCAGAATAAATTACATCAAATCATGTCATGAAGTTGTTAAAATTACGAGAACTGAGAGTAGAGAACAAAGATGTCATTAATTAACACCTTTTAATGCATCTGGCGGGAAGGAAAGTGGCTCGGGCAAAATCGTAGAACAATTGTTTTCTTTTGGACCGCAAATTAACGGGTTACCTACAATCCTGAAGTCAAAAAAGGAGTACGAGATTAATTAACTTCACATCTTATTGCGAACTCTAACATAAAACTAAAGACAAAAGAAAATGCAAAATGAACTTACTTTAATGTTCTTGCCGATATTCTTGGCAAGGTACCACTCAAATTGTTGTAGGAGAGGTCCCTACATTTATTTTCAATTCAGAGTAGTTAATATACCATTTTAGAGAGAACAGAAATATATTGGGATTAAGCATTTGTCGCATCGATAAAAAACATGAATAACATAAATATAATTTTGAAAAAAGGTAACAAAGACCTACACAAGGGTAAGGCTTTCGATGTTGCTAAGAGACTGGGGGCAAGCTCCTGTGAGGCTGTTATTATTTAACCGCCTAACACACACATAAGCCAATAAAGATGCAATGAGAAACACAATTTCATAAGTCATTATTGAACCAAATAACAAACTCACAATCTCAAAAATGATCAAAGATATGATGATGTATATGTATATGATTTTGTAACTTACAAATAATTCAGATTCTTGAGGCCTCCCAAAGAACTCGGCATCTCGCCAATAAATTCATTATTGGATAGATCAAGTGTCTGAAGCTTTTCTAGGCTTCCTATTGCAGCTGGAATATGACCAGAAATAGCATTATTCTGAAGTAACCTGCGAACAATTAATTACGTGTCAATGTCATTTCCTTCACTTATTTGAATTTATCTACTGGTATAACTACTCAGAAGTCGCAAGACTATTTGGGAGAGCTTGTAAAAACTTAGGTCATGCCAATTAGCAGTTTCAAGCTTATTTTCATCAACTCTGCAGGATAGCTTATGAAAGCAGCTCATAACTTATACGAAAACAATTTCATTTAATGAGTCTTATAATTCTTTCAAAAGAGTAAAAAAATGTGTATAAATTTTGTAAAGAATGGAATAGACAAGTAATAATCAATGCACTAATGTCAAATTCAATCATTATCAAAGCCAAACCAAGATATTAGTAAAAATCAACATAGACTTACACAGATTGTAAATTAGTAAGATTTCCAATTTTAGGAGATAGTGTACCAGACAAGTTCTGACTAGGAAATCCCCTGAAACATAAAAAGAAAAGAAAATTAAGCAAAAATCATATTAATTTATTCTATAATCAAAACTTCTTGAAACACTCTTGATAGGGAGGATCACCGTTCGATCCCCCTCAACTGCGCTTGGGAGGGACTGGAACAACTTGATGCCAGAACTCACCCCAAACCGGATTGGTCGGCCCAGAGGGCCGAATACCGGTGGTGAAAACCAAAAAAGCTTCTTGAAACATTTGAGCCTAAACAACTTACAGTGAAGAAACTGAACCATCTTGTGTACAAGTAATCATTCTCCAACTACATGGATCAACAGAATTAATATCCCAATTCTCCAAAACATTGTGAGGATCATTCAACTCAGTCTTTATACCCATCAAAGCTACAACTGTTAAGTCAAAAAAATAATCAGAAAATTCTCTTATTTTACTAACACATGATGAATAAAAAATTAGCCTAAAAAAAAGGAACCAATTAAGATATTTGCAGCTACTATATATAAGTACTAATAAGTAGCATCAACCATTAATTAAGAAGTTTCCCACTTTTTAAGCATAATTAAATTGACCAATAAGCTGAATTTTTTAGCTTAAACTTTAATTATCAATTTATAAACCTTTCTTTTCATAAGTTCTACCAAAGATCTCAATTAATGAAACTTATAAAAACAAAATTAAAAATAGTAAGAAAAATTAACCTTCATAGTTGATGCCAGAAGGAGAAAGAGCAGCAGAAGCAACATGAAGCAACAAACCAAATATCCACAAAACCAAACTACAAACTTCCATTCTCTAATCTCTAAATTTCTATAATCACTTATGTAATATCTCCTTTACATAACCATTAAAAAGTGCTTAAATTCACTTCAATTAATAATCTAACACAACACATTCTCACAAAGAAAGTTAAGTCCTTATCATCTTATCCAAACAAAACAAAACAAAACAAAAAAAACACTCTTTAGAATCAGATTCTCATAAAGCAAAAACACACACACTACAATCTTCAACAAAATTTCAACTTTCCTTTTCCTTTAAGTCACAATTCAACAATGAGAATCAAACAAACAGAACCCAGATGCCAAAATTGGTTCTTTTTTCAACCAAGTTGTCTTCAAATGGAGAATTTGAATCCAACTGAAAAAGCAACAAAACCAAAAAGAGAAAAAACTCAAAAAAGATTATTAAAGAGTGAAACTATGAGATCCTTGAGATCTGTGAATGGTTTGAACAGAAATTCCATTGTTGGAGATAGATTCCATTATTATTACAACCATTATCTTCTTTGTTTAGAAGTTGCAGAGAGAATAAAAAGCAAACTGAGCATGAAACATGCTCACAACCAAAGAAAGAACCAACAAACAAAGGACAAAACAAAAATGACAAAGTGGACACAAATGTAGAGATGTATCAATGTATGTACTCAACACAAAAAGCTACATAATCAGTATCCAAAAAAAAAATTCAAAATTTTAAAACCAGCTTAAATAATTGATTTTTTTGGAACATAGATTTTTTGACTAATCAGGTTTTGAGGCTCATAGAATGTTTTTTGAATAAAGGCTCATAGAATGTTGCTACTACATGATTTTAGTTAGTTTAAGGTTATTTATTTATTTATTTATACTAATCAATAGTATTATATTTTATGAAATTATTTTTTAATTTCATTTTTTAATTATTTATCATTTAATTTTTGGATGTTAGTCAAATATCATCCGCATTCAACTGTATAAACTAATCTCTTGAAACCCTCTTCATATAACTGTATAAACTAATCTCTTGAATCTTATGAGACTCAAATAAATAACAAATTCTCTCTAAAGTATTAACGGTGCTGCATGCCCAATACAGCGAGTGATTGAATCCAAGATCTTGGTTAAAAAAGTATTTATTGCTATATTTTTACTTTCTTCTCTCTAGGCAAAAACAAATTAAGTGTATTAATAAAATTACTCTACTACATCACCAATTAAAAGGAAATTGGGATGTGTAGCTCAAGAGAGTTAAGTGTTAAGGAGTTGGAGATCTCTTGTAAAAAAAATAAGAGTTGGAGATTTAAGATTCAAATCATGATAAGAAAGAAAATTAATATTATAATATACTAACAACTAACATTGTTTATCAAAAAACTTAATCAAAAAGTAAAATTTTATTAATTCAAGTATAATTTCTGATAGAATTTGAGTTCAACATTTTAAAGTTATAAGATTAAAAGAATTAATTTATATCGGAAATTAGTAAGATCTATTTCAATTGTTAAAAAAAAATCAATTGTTAATATTAATATTGTTAGATCGAACGTCTTATCCAAATTTGAGTTTGATATAATTATTTTATGATCATTATTACCTAAAATAAAAAAAAATTAATTTATAATTAATCATTAATTGTAAAGGTTAGCATTTTTATGAGTACTAGTAAAATTAGTAATTAATTTGATGTGAAAAGAATGGAGATTGATTGGAGTGAAGAGGATATATGGGATTTGATGAAAGAGAATAATGGGAATGGGAAAAAATTGGTTGCTGGCTGGCAGGTAAGTTTTATATTTGACAGATCACGTGGTTGGATTGTCTTCACCTTTGTTTGCTTTTGCCTTTGCCTTCAAAATATATAAATAAACTAACTAACTACTACTACTACTTTTTCTGAATTTAGGAAAAATAAATACTTCTTCCGACTTAAAATATATGAGAAAAATAAAAATAATCAATAAAAATTAATATATATAATTAAGAATTTGATTCATATGCATTAATTTTATTCGATCAATTTTATTTTATTTTAAAACGGAATAGTACTTATAAGTTATCAACATCATTTGAATATCAATTTCATTTCAATATGTGAGACTAAGACATGTCACATTCTACAGTTTACAACACCTAATGGCCCCCCATGTTAAACTGCAGAAAAGAACACTTTTTATTACACTTTTACACCACAACAAAGAAAGAACACTTTTAATTTTATTTTGATATTATTGAAATAAAATGGGAAATGTTATTTTGACAATTTTTAATTGTGCAACACCATATATTTTTTTGGCAATGTCCAACACCATATATTTATACTCCAAATATTTTTAATAAGAACATTTATTTATGGAAAATTATGACTACGGCCCTTTAAGTTTGACAAGAAATTTTACATTGTTCCGTGAATTCTTCACAACAAACGGAAGAATTGGATGTATCTTTTATTACAAATTAATTTTAAAATCACTTATAATTTTAGAGAATAGAATTGTTGTGCTTATAAATTAGCAAATACGTATTAATTTATCGATAAATAAATTTATCTGATAGAATAGTTTGCCTAATTCTATTTAGAATGATTTTAAATGCAAGAGACCTTTATATGGATTGTTTTCTTATACATATATGAAATCTAATCATAAATTCACACACATAACGTGGACCTTTATATAAATTTTGTTGATGTTATTGTTTATATTTGACTTTGTATCTTATGTCGGCATTCATTTTCAGTTTTCCTTCATCAATATTTTATCTCATTGAATTTTTCGTATCAAGGCAAAGAGAATATTACACATTGAGTTTTTGTCTAAACCCCTCAAAGTTCTTTTGTATCCTTCTTATTTTACTTTAATATATTTCACTAGTGTATTTTTTTTTTTGGCTTCTTAGGGATGCCAACTTAATTGGGATGTCTTAAATGTGACATTTGTGTTAGGTCACGAGGGGCAGCTTAAGGATCATCTACATTGGATCGCAAACATCGATACAAGTGAGTCGGACACCACACTCTTACACAAAACCTTAAGGTATTGGGTTTATGAGTACTTCCACATATAAAGTGTCCAACCTCCACTTTTCTAAACAATGTGAGACTTACTCACACTTGCCACAACAATCTACCTTTCAAGTGTGAGTCATTCATGCTCCTCCTCAAGCGGAAGTTCTTCCAACCACGTATTTTTACTTGTACTGTCGTTGTGCCACTGCACCCAATGGAACCCCCCGCATGACCACCTTTGTCAAGAAGATTTTCGACAGAAGGAGCCCAATCTAACCATCGGCCCTGATACCACAGGCATCACGAAGGGGCAACTGAGGGATCATCCACATTGAGTCTAAGAACATCGATACAAGTGAGTTGGACACTACACTCTTACCTAAAACCTTAAGGCAATGAGTTTATAGGTCATCTAACCTCCAATTTTCTTAGCAATGTGAGATTTAACTCACACTTATAACAACAATCTCCCTCTCAAGTGCAAGTCCTTCAATTCTTACTCCCTCTAAAGCGGAAGTTTTTCCAACCATATACACAACCCCGTTTCTTACATTTCATAGGCCTTATGCCAAATTTGAAAGAAAAAAAATTGTTGCATAATACTAGTATATCACAATTTTTTCTTTATAAACGAAAACATGAATTAATTATGATTTCAGACATCTCAGCTATGATAGAACCTAAGTCACCAATGTTTTGAAATTCAAGACGATTGTTAAGTTGTAATACGCAATTTTCACAATTGGTAGAAGAAATATAATCTAGCTAAATAGACAAAAAAGAATAAAAAAAAAAGAGATGTTAACATTGAAACCAAATGAAAAATCATCTAAATTTAAAAAAAAAAATTGTTGTTTGATATCGTGAGATAGATAATCAAATATTTGTTGTTGAAATCTTATAGAAATTAAAATTCTAAGATAAATTTTATAACAACAAAATCAGAAATCAAAATATAAAAAAAATAGAAATACAATCGATCTTGAAAATCAATAGCTGAAGAACAGAAATACAAATTTAGGTTTTAATGTAAGACAGGAAGAAATTTTACATTTTACAGTTTCGCTTATGCATTTTAAGATTTACTTCTCAATTTTATGTTATGAGGAATGAAATTATAGGATATAAAAATGAAAGGGTTGAGTTTATGGTGTACAAAAAATATTTATGGTGAGTTGGTAAATAAATATATAAAGGACTATTGGGCTCAAATATGATAAATGTTATGATCTTTTTTATACTATTTGCTATACAGAGTTCCTATAAAAAATAAATATTATTATATACACTTCTATATAAAAAAATTTGAACCCCTTAAAAATATGGGCCCTTAAGCCGTCACATCTCGAGCTTATGCTCATAGTTGGTCCTGCATATACACTTGTACTACTATTGCCACTGCATACAATATAAAATGATAAACTTAAAGGACCACAAACATAATTTTGAAATTATATATCTATATATACTATTATTACATGGAGTCACCATTGCCTTAAAAAAAATGGCAAATATTGTTGTAAACTTAAAGAGAAATTTTTGTCGCTTATTGCTCTTGTATTTTCAAGAGATTAAACATTACAAATTACAAATATAAACAAAGATACCTTAGATTTATAAAATTAAGAAAAAAAAATTGACATAGGATGAGAATGCCTTATTAGTCTTATCTAGGCTAGCAATAGCATTACTAGATTAGTATAAATACTTACCAAAACGACTAAAATGTGGGGTTCACTCATGTTCATATGAAATGTTTAAATTTTTCTTCTTATTTATTTTAGTTAATAGGACAAGAAAAGCAATTTGACGTGAGATTAACAAATGAAGTGACTTGAGTTAAAAAAAACAAATGAAGTGGCTTGTTGAGGTAAAATGTAACAACTATAGTGCAAAGTAATGGTAAGAAGGTGAGAGCTAAAATAAGGTATTTTTGTGTGGTGAATAATGCTCAACTACAACTTGAAGGCAATGTGTCAGTCTCATGTGTGTTATAGGTTATTCTTGTTTGAGAGTATGAGAATGTAATCTCTAAAATGCCCCTTCCACCACTAGTTTTTTGACGCAACTAAAGTGTATGGATTGATTTCTTTTAATAAGTATATTATTTTTGCACAATTGTAAGGACTAATTTTTTAAAACAACTAAATTTATTTATGATGTTAAAATTAACTTTGTTTTTAAAATATTTGTTGGTGTTCTATGTCTAGAACCGGTCAGTATAACTCAGTTAATATAAATATTATATATTTTGTGGATGAAATGAATAGCTCAATTAACTAAAAGTTAAAGAGTTGGATGTTCAAAGTTTAAATCTTAGCAAAGAAAACTAACAACTAACATTGCTTATAAAAAATATTATATATTATATAACTCTTATTTATTTTATAAGGTGTAATCCAAAAGTAGTTTGTTTCGTATAATTATCTCAATTATCGAATGAATGTTTTCATGTATTATGACACAAAAACAATATATATTTTGTCTAACTAATTTTTGTCGAAGAATACGTGGAGTGAATTCTCTCATTTCAATTAATTTTTTTATACATATATACAAGTTAAAAATCAAATTTATAATCATTTATTTAAGATGTTCAAATCTGTTTGGACGTGTATAAATGTATTGTTGGTTAGGTTTATCTTTATTTACTTTGTTATAATTATTTTTGTCTTATGTATACGTGTTGTGGACTTATTTCTATTTCTTCCTCTAA